>JAODKE010000114.1:31759066-31776726 GCA_026779605.1 Mormyrus hasselquistii
CATTTATTGATGAATGACGGTTTTTAATGCAGTGCCGTCTGAGGGCTCGGAGATCACGGCCATTCAGTTTAGGCTTGCGCACTTGGCCTTTGCGCACGGTAATTTCCTGATTCTTTTCACTATTTTATGCGCTGTAGTGGGAGAAATGCCCAAATCTCTTCCTATCTTTCTTGGAGAAACGTTTTTCTTCATCATTTCAAAGATTTTTGCCGTACTTGGTGGCAAACCGGCGATCCTCTGCCCATCTTTGCTCCTAAAGGAGTAGGCCTTTCCTCGATGCTGCTTTTGTACCAAATCACGATTGCAATCACCTGTTAACATCACCATTTTCAAATCACATCATTTTTTAGTTATTATACCTCATTACTACCCCTGAATTGCCCACATCCCAATTTTTTTTGGAATTTGTTGCATGCCTGAATGGCAAGAATGGATGTTTATTTACAAATCAAATAATGTTGACCAAAAAAAACATGAATTATCTTGTGCTCATACTGTCTGCAATGAAATAAAAGTTAAGGGAAATTTGTAAAAAAACTGCTTTATTTTTTTATTTACATTTTCTACACTGTTCCAACTTTTTCTGATTTGGGGTTGTAGGACTTGCTATTGCAGGCACTGATCAGGCACCCTAATAACATGCCCAACCTAGTACAGTTGGTTCTCAGTGACTGTGGCCTCCTTACTCTCACACCTCAAGGATGGCAATGCACACACATTCACACAAGGAATCTGGAGCCACACTGTGTTTTTGGCACTGCTATTTTGGTTTGTCATATATGGATGAAATTAATATATAATAGCATCCCATGCTAGTAATAGGTTTCAGATGTCAAATATGTTGCTAAGTTTGATTTCAAACATGAAATTCAATATTCCTACATTTGAAAAAATTATTATTATTTTTTTAAATAAAGCCAATCTTTGAGTAAGCTTACTTGGGCTAGTGACCTCATAATTACGCTAACACTATAAGACAGGATTATGAAATGTTGTGAAAGTTCCAACTATCAACACATTCTTAATCTTTTTCCCAGTGAATTCTTTTAAGATACTGCTGACCCCTAAAGAAGCTCAATATAGAAAAGTTCTTTAAAATGGGTTAATTGTAACTTGTTTTGAATCTTACACTAAGGAACAAAAGCAAGTAATTGTTGGTCATTTTCACTCAGTATCCAGGACCTCATGAATGTTGTTGTGAGACGCTGATTCTCGAAAGTGCTCCTGAAGTTTTCCACAAGGCTGTGTTAGTCATCCAGTGCTTCTGAGGACCATGGGCAGAGACCAGACTGCATTCAATGCCCGTGTTCTTCTCCAGCCTTTTCATGTCATGCTTGTCCTTTGTAAAGTTTCAAGGATACGCACACATCCAAAACATCCCAAGCCTTAATGAAATGTACATAATGGTATGATGCTGGCTTCTCTTTGAGTGGAGAAAAAGCTTTTGTTGTGATGAAAAAGTTTCAGACAGTGCATTCTGAATGGATTATAACTGGGATTATTATGCATCTGTGCTGTATATACAAACTAAAACATTAAAAACTTCAAAGGTTACCTTTCAGGGTCAGAGTGTGTGCACAAATAGGATATGTTATATCAAAATACATGTAAATTTGCCTTTTTTTTTGCTGATGTGATTATCAGTCTGTTAAAAAAACAACCTTGTTTTTTTTATGTGAATGATGCCTACATATTATCAAGTATGTTAAGGAGAAGCTGTTTATAACCCGTTAACACATTCAGGTATGAAAATGTTTTTAGTATATTTCCCTGATTTGACAAATGGTTGTAGATATTTAAAAAAACAAGAATCTTTCCCAATTCACCACAGACAGAGATGTTAAAACAACATTAACCCTGACATTTAAATTTTTTACATGTTTGCACTATTTTGTCTGAACCTTGTCTGTTTGGCATTATATGCCTGTTTATATGTTCACTACATTCTTATTACTATATGCACCAGAATTTCCCCGTGACCAATAATCGTAATTTTAACACCGTTCAGGCAGTTTTCTACCGACGTAAATAATACATCACACAAACCCTTACCCTTGGTAAGTCAAACTTTATGCAAGTCAAATTTATCTTCCCTTACCATGCAAGACATCTTATAGGAGAAAAAGTCAAAAATGCACTAGTAATACATATCAAAAGGCATGTATTAGTGAAAAGAAAAGATAAAATGTACATTTATTTACAGGCATATATCGCCTTTTGTCTTAACACTTGTATTCTATTTCGAATATTTTTTGTGCAAATCCAGATTTACCAAAGTCAGTTTTAATCATTTTAACAAAACAATTTAAATATTTTAAATTTTAATTGCTTTAGTTGTATCCTAGACATCCAATGAAGGGAACAGCTTAAATATACATTTTCCTTATGCCTATGAAGGGTCCCATGCATCCTTTCAGTGCATACTTTTATTTTATTTAGTTTTGTTTTTTAGGTTTAACTGAAAAATATGAAGAGAACAGCAGCTGCAGTCAATCAATGTCTTATGAGTATCCAAAGTGTCTGTGCAGACGGAGTATTTTGTTACGCGAATGTGATGAATAGCCAGCGTGGGGAATTGCGCTTAGGCAAACCTCCATTTGCAGGAGATTAGCTTCTCTGATTACTGCGTCAGCCAGCTCAGTCCTCGGGATAAATCATCAATAGTATCCCAAGCAAACTGGCCTATCTATTACCGTAAATCATTGGCCATTACAGAGCTGGCTATTTGAGAGAAATTGCGTGGTTGGTGAGGTGAAAAAAATATTTTTGTTTCTGAGCTGAATTAGGTGTTCAGATTCTGACAGCTATAGCACAACAAAACAGTACTGATTATGTTATATTCATAAAAATTTTCACCACCAGTCTCAGAATGAATTTTGGTCTAGATTGCTTTGGCTTGCAAATACTTTATTGTATAATATATGTAAAGACTCAAACATCGGATGTATCGCCTTGTTTATGTCTCAAACTGCCAGGTAGTCTGATTTGCTGTTAACCATGCCATATTCTCATTTTGTTCTCTGCATTGTATATTTAAGTGTTATTTTAGCTTATCACCCCTCCCAGCTTGCTGGCTCACACCTGCATAGGCGTCTTGTGGAGAGTAAGATGGGGCAGGAGAAAAGAGAATTTCCTTATGGGCATCAATCAAGTATCACTGGTCTCTTTTGTTGTATTCTGTTCTTCACAGGACCGGCAAGCAGAGTAACCGCTCTATACCTCCCCTTTCAGGTCTCCATGAATTGTGACTACGTTTTCGTCAACGGGAAGGAGACGCGGGGGTCGATGAATGCCAGGGTGGTGTTCAGCTACGAGCACCTCAGCGCCCCCCTGGAGCTGACGGTGTGGGTGCCCAAGCTGCCCCTTCAGCTTGAGCTCTCGGACAGCAGGCTAAGCTACATCAAGGGCTGGAGGGTCCCCATACTGCCCGATCGCAGGTGAGGAGCTTAGCTTCGGATAGTGGATAGCCTTCACCTTTACGGCTGAGGTGAATAGAGTATGTGTTACAGCTGTAGAGCTGAAGAGTGTGTGATTCATGACATTTAGAGATGCATGATATATTGTTTGATATATCAGTTTTTGGTACAGTGTTGGTCGATATTGCCATATTTAGACTTCAGTCAATTTTCAAATTTAGCAGCACCAGAACTATTTTAGCATATTTGTGAAAATAATGGAGATGATTGGAAGAACATCCATTTCCTGTTATGGAGGGCGACAGATTTCGTTGGCTCATTCATCGCTTACAGACTGGCAGCTGACTCCAAAGTCAGCGTTGCTTCACTGATGTCTCACTGCCTGTGTTATATGATATAGCTGCTACACATTCACTTAAGACGTAACATCCCCAACGTCAGTTTCACTATAGATCTGTAGAGCTGTTAGGTGGTTATTGGTATCAGTGACATTAGACAACAATGTCTGTTGTTATTATTGGCCAAAATTTGCATATCAGTGCACCGTCACTAGTGAAGTATTGTCCGTACACATCATTTCATATCCTTCCGATGTTTTGAAAATGAGCATATGAAGCTGTTTCATAGTGCTTTATAATGCTAATTTATTTTATTACTGAGGGAAATCCTCCTTTACATTCCTAGGCAAAAAAAAACTTGCTTTCCAGGATCACTAACATTTGTAACTGGAAGGTTCACTTTCAACGAAATATTTTTGATCATGACAAGAGTCTCCAGCCCACATCTGAAAGCAAGTTTTCCTGGCAAAAGAGCCCTTCATCCTGAAGAAAAGGTGGCATTTTCTGTCTCAGAGCCCTGCAAAACTAGCAAACGTATCATTTGTGTTTTTTTCCCAGTTTCAAGCTGAAAAGATTTAGTTCATTTCAGCCACTGGGACCTATCAGTATTTGTGACTGAACCAGTACGGGAAAGGTTAACATTTGATTCCTTTAAAAGCTCACAACCAGATTCAGTATCAAGTGTGTCGTCATCTTCCAAGAACACAGCTCTCTGCTCCTTTATATTCAGTGCAGCCAGAGAAATCAAGGGATTGAAATATACTTTGTCAGATATCAACAAGACTTCCTTGTCATGTGAATGCTTGTTTATGTGGGCATAAGGTATAGAAAAGATTGGTTTTCATAGGAATTGAGTGCAGCATGGTTTTTTAGTCTTCAGGGAGACCTTGAAGCTGTCAAGAACCTGAGCAAAGTTGGGCAACTAGAACGTCTTGCAGTGGCTCTCTGCTACTGCTCATAAACAACATTTTCTCTTTCATCCCGGTAACCTAGATGAGTATTGAAGTGTGTTGCTTTATGTTTGTATTGTATAACAAGTTTACCTCAATCTCAAGCATTAAAATTTTAGGAGGTTTCAGTTAGCATTTTTATATTATATTTTATTTATTAAGGAGAAGCTTTTATCCAAAGTGATAAACATTATATGGACAAAAATATTGGGGCACCTGGCCATTACACCCACAGGAACTTTTATGACATACAATTGTAAATCTGTTACAGCTCCCATTGTTCTGGGAAGGCTTTCTAACAGATTTTGGAGTGTATCTGTGGGAATTTTCACCCATCCATCCAGGAGAACCTTTATGAGATCAGCCACTGATGTTGGATGTGAAGGGTTGGCTCGCAATTTCCATTCTAGCTCATCCCAAAGGTGTTCAGTGGGGTTGAGGTCAGGGCTCTATGCAGGCTGGTCAAGTACTTCTACACCAAACTCACCCAACCATGTCTTTATGAACCTTGCTTTGCGCGCTGGGGTGTAATCCTGGAACAGCAAACAACTTTCCCTAAACTGTTCCCACAAAGTTGGAAGCATAGCATTGTTCAAAAAGTCTTTGCTGCAGCATTAAGAGTTGTAACTAAGAGGCCTAGCCCAACCCCTGAAAAATATTCCCATACCATTATCATTATCTTCCACAAAACTTTTCATTTGGAACAAGGCAGTCAGGCAGGTAACATTGTCTGGGCATCCGCCAAACCCAGGCTCATCCATCAGACTTTTAGACAGAACATGTTTTCGCTGCTCCAGAGTCCAGTAGAGGCACACTTTACACCACTCCATGTGACACTTGGCACTGCACTTGGTGATGTGAGGATTGCATGCAGCTGCTCAGCCATGGAAGCCATTCCATGAAGATGCCAGCACACAGGGTTTGGAACCCTGTAGTTATTGAGTCAACGGAGCATTGCCGACCTTTATGCACTATGCGCCCCTGCACTCGCCGACCCCACTCAGTTACTTTACATGGGCTGCCACTTAATGGATGAGCTTCTGGTTTTCCTAAATGCTTTCACTTTGCCATTATACCACTTATAGTTGACCATGGAATATCTAGCACAGAAGAAATTTCACAAACTGACTTGTTGCATGCTTGAATCCACTGAGGTGTTCAGAACAACCCATTCAATCACAAATGTTTGTAAACCTGACTGCACGGCTAGGTGCTTCATTTTCTACACTTGTGGCAATGGGTCTGAATGAATCACCCGAATTCAGTGATTGAGAGGTGTGTACTTTTGTCTTTATGGTGAATGTGTTTGGGAGAAGCAGGGTCTGTCAGACCCTGGAGCAATTAGGGGTTGTGGGCCTTGCTCAGGGGACCAACAGTGAATCCTAGAGTTTGATTTGATTTGAACAGCCTTCTGATCACTGATACAGCATCCGAACCCTCTGAGCCTAACCAGCTGACTTCACCAGAAGCACAGTGAGGTTTTTAAACCAAAATGGTAAACTTCTTCCTCTCCCAGGACAACCAGAGACAGTGATGATGAGGATGAAGATGATCGCAAGCTGAGCCGAGGCTGCACTCTCCAGTACCAGCACACCCAGGTCAGGGTGCTGACCCAGTTCCACACCACGTCGACCGAGGGCACTGACCAGGTTATCACCATGCTTGGTCCAGACTGGCAGGTGGATGTTACCGACCTGGTGCAGGACTCGCTAAAAGTCACCGACCCTAGAGTGGCTGAACTTGTGGACCGCACCATCCTTGCAGGCCTCGAAGTTGGAAGTACTACACTTAAGGTAAGCTGCCAAAACCGGACCCGGCATATCATGTGGTAAATCATAGTGTTTAGTACTATAGGCAGCTCTCTGCTTGCGTAAAACTGACTTACATAAATCCAGACTTACAAATGTAATATTAGAGGTACATAGAGTTTACAGAAATGCTAATGCGACATCATTAAGTAAACTGAGACTTCATCTTTTCATTTACTTGTGTTCTTTAGTACTGTATGTAATACTAGTATAATTTTGGCTTCTGTGGTTTTTGGTCTGTTACGTGTCTTGAATGGTACGGCAAGGTAAATCCAACTTAAATAAGGTTTGACTTGCATAAGGATTTGTGAAATGGACTACTTACAGCTGCCTTTATATACCCTCAAAGGATTTACCAAAATGATACTTCCATTAAATACTAATTTAATATTGTCAGTGTCTTTGTTGACATAAGTTAAGCTGGCATGTCCCTGTCCTACATTAACTTTGCTGAAAGAATTGAACTTGTTCTTTGATTAGTGACATAATAAGCCCTTTAAGTATTTTTATTGGAAAATCCTTTATTTTATAGGTTCAGTAATAATAAACAAGCCCTGGGATTTATTTCCTGTTGAGTTTCTAAAGTCTAAAGGCACTCTGGACAGGATGCCAGTCCATCACAGGGCACAGGGTAGGGGACACCCTGGACGGGATGCCAGTCCATCACAGGGCACAGGGTAGGGGACACTCTGGATGGGATGCCAGTCCAACACAGGGCACAGGGTAGGGGACACCCTGGATGGGATGCCAGTCCATCACGTGGCACAGGGCAGGTGACACCCTGGACGGGATGCCAGTCCATCACAGGGCCGGGGATACCCTGGACGGGATGCCAGTCCATCACAGGGCACAGGGCCGGGGACACCCTGGACGGGATGCCAGTCCATCACAGGGCACAGGGCCGGGGACACCCTGGATGGGATGCCAGTCCATTTTATGGCACAGGGCTCTTACACACACACACACACTATGATGCCAGAGAGAGCCCAGTTATTTATTTTAAATTTCTCTATTTTTTGATACATTTATTTGTAAGCACTATGGATTTAGTGCTGTACTGTCTAATGCAGCATCCATCTATTTTCATGTCAGCAGCTGCTTTAATTCAAACTAAAAACAGATATAAAGGAATCGATGAGCAGTGAATTGGAACATTAGTAAGTATGAAGTAAATAATATATGTACCGGAGTGTAACTGCCGTTCTTTAAGGCAGCCGGGGCAGAAGTCATATAAAAACAGTAAAGCTTCCACACTTGCTGTAGCACCAGCAGTCAATGCTTAAAGAAGACATTCAGGGTTTACAAACTCACCCAGCAATGCAAGGTTAGCCATAGATACCTGCTGTTTAGCCTCTCAGAGCTGCCTGCTTCGTCTTTGTCATCACTTTGATCACTTTGATTAATTTACTTACTACGATTGCACTATGTCAAAATAATCACTGCTAAAACTAAAGTTTTAAAGCCCCATTATTTAGCTGCATAATCGTACATAACCATATAATTTTTTAGTGAACTTATTACATGTTTTGAGTAGGACTTAGCGATATTGAAAAAAGTTCACATATTTGAAGATTTCACTGTACTTAGAAGGTGAAAAGTTATTTTTGGATGTACAATTAATTATCTACAAACAGAGTCAAATAGCTGCGATGTGAGCTGGGCTGGTGATCCCCTTGCTTTTGCTCAATATTGTCTCTGTCGCATAGAAAGTATTTCCATACAGCAGAACACGAATGTCTTTTCATGACCAGTTCTTGTTCGCTTTTCTTCTCTTCACTCATTTTCTCACAAATGCGACACACAGGCTATGAGTGAGTAAGCAAGGACAAGAAATATTTGTCTACTAGAGCGCATGCAGAGCTCATGCAAAAGCAGTAGAGATGAACTTAAGACTTTTTAAAATATACTAGATTATATTGAATACGAACCATCATTAAAAGTCTACATAATAATTGAACCTTTATTGTCTCCGTGGAGAAATTATTTTTACGCCTCCCTCAACTTGCTCTTCGTGGAGCAAGCTGTCTGCAAGGGCAGCCACCTATAGGGAGCTGGGGGTTAAGGGCCTTGCTCAAGGAGCCACAGACAGGCTGGGTTTGAACCCGTGACCTTGTGGTTACAGGCACACAGGCTTAGCCCACTGAGCCACACGCTGCACAAGCTTGCAAAGTTTTGTTCTCTATGACAGAGTAAAAGAATTTTGCCACCACAAATTTTAAATGTGACAATTGCATGTACATGAAATGCCATGTCGATAATAACATGGTAAATCGTGTTGTGGGCAGTGAAATGGTGCCGTGGGTAGAGTTGTCACCGTACACTTCATCTTTGTATGTGTGGAGTTTGTATACTTACCCTGTGTTTGCGAGACTTTTTGCTGGATCCTCTGGTTTCTATCCACTGTCCAAAAATATGCAACTTAACTGAACTGAAGTGCCTGAACTGACAGTATGTGTCAGCGAGTGATTGTGCTCCTTGCAATGGTTGGATGCTTCCTGCCTCGCACTAATTGCAATTTATATATTATATTATATGATATATTATATTATATAAATGATCAGTCGATATTTAAACACACATCCACACACACATAAACAGAGACACAGGTGTATAATTCTATCTTTGTTTGGACTCTCTATCCATTTCTCCAACATGACAACCATAACCCCTGCTCAGCCCTAACCTTAGCCATAAGTAACCAAACAAGATACAAGACTTTTGGCATTTTTAGTTTTTTGATTGCATTCACAGATCATTCTGGAGACTCCCTCCCCTCAATAAATCCACATTTATCCACACATTCTTTTGAATCAAACTCATTAATGAACATATTGCAGTTATGTGTTTGATTGCAGCCATTAATTAATGTTGCTTCTCTGTTTCAGGTCGAGTCTCCACTAGTCATGGAGGCCGTCTTGGGGGAGATTCCCTTCTCCGTCACAGATGACAAAGTGTCCATTGTGGAGCTGCGAGTTCACACCATCTCAAGCCTGTCTCTGATGCTTCAATCCAGCCCCGGTAACAGCCACACAATGGTAGCCAAGGCAACAGGCTTGCAAACGCTTGCTGCACCCAAACAGGTACTGTTCGTTATGGTTTTGGTGATGGCTCACCATATACATTGACATTTATTTTTATTTAACACACACCTTTGTCCACAGCGATGTACAAGTACGCAAAAAGCACATTACAAACATACTGATATGGAGTCAACTAGGTATGCGGCTTGGCTGGGCTTCCAATGAAAGCCCGGGTACAAATGTGAGCAGAATCGGAACAGAACCTACTTATGTACCAAACCATATAAGAACCTAATATAACTGCTATTCAAATCAGCACAAAGTGCACCATTAAGAGCATTCAGGGAGCTTGAAGTGAGATTAGGCTAGTGGGGATGTTTCTGGAACAGACTGGTCATGAGGGGTGGCTTGAAGTTGGATGGAGACGAACTCTGATGACAAGATGTGGTTCAGTAGCTCATTCCACTGTCATAGAACCACACATGAGAAACATTTGCACCCATCCATTAAATATGATCTTAATATTCACATTTATTTATTTAGCTTATGTCCAAAGCACCACTCAGTAGAGGAACGCTTTGGGCCATAGAGCAGAATCAGCAAATATCCAGCACCCTCTGGAGCTGTGTTAAGGGCCCGTTATTATAAATGCTGTAAAATATTTTGATCTCTGGGTAAATGAACTGAATGTCTTCCAGTGGCAGCATTTAAGACATTTAAGCATTTAAGACATCCTATTTAGAGAGAGAACACAAAGCTGTATTATTCCGAGAGGACAGAGTACAGTCATTGTGGAGATGACCTGCAGGCTCCTGGTGTCACCTGTGGTAGATACATGCTTTAGCAGCTCATGTCATTCGTTAAACCAGATTATAATATGCTAGGCTGACAAGCAATTAGTGAAAAATCTGCCTGTGGCTCATTTCACCTGAATAATATAGTTAGTTTTGGTAAATGGCTTAATCCAGAAAAAGCAACAGAATAAAAGCAATGCAGCAATGAGCAGCCAATAACTGGCAACATTTTTCTACCACTCAAACATGGGTTTCTTTCAGTTTCTCTCTGCTTTCAATTGCTAATTCATTTCACTGAGGAGAGTTAAGTCTCCTGCCCCCCCCCCCCCATGCCACACAAACAAAAAAAAAACAATATTTCTAAGAGGTGGAACTCTCACAATACAGGGAGGATTATTAACCTGCTTCTGTTTCTTCTGACTCAAATCCAGCAGGAAGAAGCTCTAGGCCTCCTTTTTAATCCCCTCCTGAGTGTCTGTGAGAACCCCCTAACCGACATCTGAGATTTCCATATTAATGATCAAACTTTCTTATTGGTTTGGCTGCTTATAGCGACAGTAGAGCCCATTTTCATTTTAATTCCGTTGGCAGTGGTCAAACGAAACAGAAGGAAAGACCAGCTCTGTCCCCCCTTCCCTCGAATTAAATCCTGATTTCCCCAGCCCTCCTATATCGAGACACCTTTACATTTAATGACGTTAAATGTATTGTTTTATGTGCCCTCAGAGGCCTCGCTGTAACAGCGAGAGACGCCCACTGCAGTTTAGGCCACAGAGGATTGCTCCAGCCATTTCAAACAATTATTTTTTCATTGCTCATGAAATCTCATTCATGTCTGTTTGTTTTGCTTTTTTCATTTCATTGTTCACTCACTGAATGGAAATTAGGTGCTCAGAGAACAGAAATCTGCACAGTTAAATGCAACAGTAAATGCGTGTGTACCTGTGTGTGCTGTAGAAGCTGATATTTTCGTCTGATGCGGGGGGCATGGTGGCTCAGTGGGCGGGGCTTTGGCATCTTGCCTCCAGAGTTGTGGGTTCTGTTCCTGTGTCAGCTCTGCATGTATTCTTGTGTGTCTGGGGAATGTGCATGTTTTCGTCCACTAATTATGTCCTACACAGAATTCATGTTCTGTGTTTTTCCGTTTTGACAGGAGGCAGTCCTTTCCATCTGGGTCTACTACAGTGACAACACAGCAGTGCCTCTAAATATCTTTGACCCTAAAGACTATAATCTGAATGCATCTACCCTCGATGATAAGATTGTGACGGTATCCCAAGACCTTCATCTGCGATGGCCGGTCATTACAGCCGAAGGCGAGGGATCCGGAGAGGTAGTCCGTGTTGAGATGACGATCTGCGAGGCGTGCCAGAAAACCAAACGCAAGAGTGTCATCGCTTCTTCTCCAGTATATGTTCGGGTTCGCTTTGGGCCAGAGGAGGACTCTGAAGAGGAGGGCGAAGGCATGGTAACCGTCCAAGGCCATGAAGAATCACCAAACACAAGGAGACCACTTATTGATTCCAGTGTTGGTGAAAGTTATGGAGCAACAAATGAGCAACCTGCCAGTGTTCCTATTGACTACACTAACTTTCCAACCGTCAGCAGCCAGGAGCGGCCCACGGAAGGAGATGAAGATGAGGAGGACTTTGTCCATGCACCTCGCAGTATGACTGACCTGGAAATTGGCATGTATGCTCTCCTGGGTGTCTTCTGTCTGGCCATCTTAGTATTCCTCATCAACTGTATCGTGTTTGTACTGAAATACCGCCACAAGCGCATCCCCCCCGAGGGGCAGGCCAACATGGACCACTCACACCACTGGGTGTTTCTGGGAAACGGACAGCCTCTGCAAGCCCAGAATGACCTCTCCCCGCAACAGGCGGAGAGTCCCAGTAATCCTCTTGAGTCGGTACAGACTTGTTGTCATGGAGACCATCACAGCAGCGGTAGCTCTCAGACAAGTGTGCAGAGCCAGGTCCATGGCAGGGGAGACGGAAGTTCAGGGGGGTCCACCAAGGAGTGCGGAGAGGAGCCCAACTCCCCCACCTCGAAGCGGAAGCGGGTTAAGTTCACCACCTTCACAACCCTCCCTAACGAGGACATGCCCTACAACTCCATTCCCATTGCTGACGAAGAGGACATTCAGTGGGTCTGTCAGGACATGGGCTTCCAGGACCCTGAGGAACTGCATGACTATATGCGTAGGATAAAAGAAATAGCCTAGTAGGCGGTATGGTCCACCACTAAGCTTTCTAGAACTTTCCTTTCTGAATTTCTCTTTTTTCACTTTAGTCGGGATACCTTTTCACGAACCAAGGCCAACATTTTTTTTTGTTTTGTTTTTTTGACTCACACATCGCTATTTTCCATGCTCATGCTCACTTGGAACAGTCACAAAAACAAAAACATCAAGCAACTGTAAGACTTAACTACAAACCAGAGTGCGAAATGGCTTTGTGTGGCACAATCCCTCTCAACCCAAAACGGAAAAGTCTATCGACACACGGACCAGTTCCTGTTAAGGATGATAATGCTAGACTGTTACAGGCTGAACTGTTTTTGGCAGAAGGGGTTAATTCTTGTATGTGTTTGTGTCTATTAATAATCAGAGTACCTCTTCTTACAAAGAGGAATTTGATGTGCAGATCAGAATTTCAGAGAATGTTGGGAAGGATGATTCATGGTAGCAAGGACAAGCTGAGCTTCAGTAAATTTTCCAAGAATCTGATAGCATTATATTCCCTCTCGTCCGTATCATTAAGTATTCAGAAAAGCTCATCTTTCTGCACCCGATTCAGGTCCCTAACATTGCTTTACTTTTTCCCCTTTTTTTTGTCTTATATATACACAATCCTCAGCCAAGTTCTGTGCAAACTTGATGAAATGATGTTAATGGTCTCATATTGCCTTATTAAGCTGACTTTTCTGATTACACCAGACTGTTTATCCCGTTATCTATTGGGGGTAATAGCTACTGATAACAGCAGGAAATACACGAACGTCATATCTTTCCCAACATTCTTTGCAAGGAAGGAAAGCTTTCGAGGCACAATCAACATTTTTTCCCAAATTTGTAAATGTTTGTATTGTAGTAATTATCTAATCATACATACACAATAATAAAGCAAGTATGTTATCATGCATTACATGCATGTGTGTCAGCCCCACCCTACAAACTCCCCTGAGTATGTACATACCACCCCTTCCCCCGTACAGGCTTTGCACAGAATCAAACACATACATTCCATCGGGATCAGCTGGAAACTGTGTGAGAGAAGCTTGCTTGGCTGATCATGTTAGTTATCGATAGTTCAGCTGTGTATTCTGTATTGCTAGAACTTTCTGCATAATGCCCTTGTTGCAATTATTATGTCAGAATGTAAAACATCTTATATTGAAAAGGAACCTTAATCCATCACTCATTCCTGGCTTCTCAAAGACCAGACATTCACAGTTTATGTAAGACCTGGTTGTTCTTCACTGCTATACAGATCTTCTCCTTAGATGCTGATTGCAACTAGTTCTTGCCAGGGACATGTTAATTTTCTTCATTTTGATGAACTGGATCTTTGCTGTTCTGTACCAAACCATTGAAGGACTATGAGTCTGTGAAACAACACAGGCCACAACATTATTGACAATGGACTTCAAAATGCATCCCGTAGTCACAGAAGCACCGTTTTCAATGAAGGGACAGATTTAATCATCTGAGACCTATTGAGATTCTTCATAGTAACACATCCTCTGGCATTATTTTACCTGCAGAATTTAGTACCTGCTCATTAATTGTTTAGTGTTATTCTACAGGCTTGTATTATTTCGCAGCTTTTTTATACTCCAGAAATAAGGTAGAATCATTATAGACCTTTAGTGTTACTTGAAGTGCTTAAGGTACGGATGATACTGACTGGAGCATAAATGACTGCAGGTATCACAGTTCAGGTTGCACGTTTAGTAATTCAGATGCTTCTGGTGAATTCCAACAATAGGCAGCAGATAATAAGTCATAAGGGCTTCTGGGTTTTGTGTGAGAGTGTTTTTGAGTGGGGTGGCATCAGAGTCAGTGGGAGGGTTTCAAAAATGGAAATCTAGCATCTTTCAGGCCTCAGGGTTCCAAGTGTGGCTCCCATTTTTAGGAGAATGTGGGAATCATATTCATTAACTATTCCATAGGACTGTTTCACCATGTCTATGTTTTATTATTTTGTGTCTCTATAGCAACACAGTAATCTGCAGCATTTTGTTCTGTAACTGGATTATGTTACTGCCCTTATTATTCAGCATCTTCAATTCATGGACAATGTAAAAGCTTTTCCTAGCCTGTCTGAAAATTGTCATTCATTTTGAGTCTTCATGTGGACTCATTCATACAAAACATAAATTCCCTTTTACTGTAGAAATGCATTAAAACACAGGTCCTAGCTGTAACAACCTATCTGAAATGAAGGTGGAAATAATGTCTCTTGACAAAAGGTTTGTTTTGTATCCAAATTGCACCAACTACACAATTTAAACTGATGATGCCGTCTCAGGATGAAGGTACAAATTTGAGGTGTAGCTTGAGCCCAGGGTAAATCTGTGCACCACTGAAATGGTTCAGCATAATTATTGGGATGTCTCTACTAGCAGCTACTGTAATGGCTTTTATTTGCCGTTTTATCGCTGATAACGTGAGTTTTTATGCATTGTTTTAACATGTTGTTTCTGGTCATTTTATACTTTTGTGTGTGTGTGTGTGTGTGTGTGTGTGTGTGTGTGTGTGTATACACATTTCAGTGGAACACTTTTTGTATCTCAAGGTTCTGTTAAAGATGTTCATGATGTGCTTTTTTTGGTGACTTGTGTAAGCTGCTAGTAGATGCTTTGCCTCTGCAGTTAAACACCTTGAGCTGTACCCTGTGGAGAGTAGCAGAGCGTGGTAGTGGCAGCCACGAGCTGCTGAACTGAAAGTGTTTATATGCAGAATACTGTCAGATTTCACTGTATTCTCCTGCAGTCCCTTGTAATCCCCTCCCCCCCAACCCCGCTGTGTATCTAAGTACTAAAGAAAATGCAATACAAAAACTGTTTGCCCCCCTCATTTCACCACACCTGAAATCACTCAGGTCCTGGCAGTGCTATTAGCATTTGTTTGCCAAAAACACATTTTGCTGAATTTGAATATGATCAGGGGTTTGTTCAGCTAGATGCTTACATCTGTTGTTTCTATATGTGTGTTTTTCCCCTTTTCGTTCTCCAGCTTCTAATGCCTTAAATTGTATCATTCTGTCACAGCTGTAACCTCTCGATAATATTTAATTAATTTCAGCCCAGCCTCTAAAGTTGTACATATTAAAGAGAATGATATAAAAAGTGGTAAGTATTAAAAACATTTCTGTGTTCCAAGATTTGATGGCTGAGTTGTACTGCATTATTATATGTGTACATATTAAAGAAATAAATATAGGCATTGTGTATAAATATATATATATATATATATAAAATTCCATGACAGAATAGGTGAAATATCACATTATTCATAAGCAATGGACACAACACACACGTGCATCTGGACTAATTGCATACCCACGAAGGAAAACACAAAACGTAACATAAATGACTGGAAAAGCTGCACAGCTTATTCACTCTTTACGCAGCCAAGCATGTAAACGTGATCCTGCGGTCAGTTAAGTAATGTGACCAATAGCCCAAATTGCCTGAGGGATTGAGTGACCCTGCTTTCTCAATTGTATGTCACTTTGGATAAAAGTGTCTGCTTAATAAATTAAATAAAATGGAGCTCTGACCTCAGGTTAGCATATTAAAAAAAAGGAGGTCCATTATTGAAAAACATTATAAAAACGGTACCTCTATAGATATTGTGCATAACAGGGTTTTTAACAGACAAAAAGCAGTAAAGCTTCTTTGGAATTAGAGATGTCAGCAAAACTAATTATTCTAAATATGTTCTAGACTATTCTGAATGTTTTAGATTGTGCTGAAAGGTTGTGTGTACAGAGGCCAGTGAAGTGAGTAAAAAGGCCTTATCAGCTGCTGACTGTTCCTTTCTGGATATTTTGGTACATCTATAGGCAAGTTTTTAACCTTTAAAAAAAATTTATGAATGCATTGCAGCGCAAACTCTATAATTTTGTAGCGTGCTGCCTGATTTTGTGGCTAGTTCAAAATTCTTGACAAAAATCAGTAACCAAGATTATTTTGGGGGCACGGGCATAGATTTGGGTATGGCTGGTAGGAACATGTCTCTACCAATACTGTGGCAGTACCATCGATGTTTGGGCACATGGGGGGGCTCACACCCTTGTTTTGGGAAATGCCCCACTGTGAACTATCAAAGAATTGACTGCTGGGGAAAATAGAAATGGTCAGTTTCTGTTCAGAATGTTAAGGCTTTTGACACTAATCAACTATATAGCTCAACCCAGTGTGACCATGCTAAGTACACCAATAAACTGAAATCATGAAGGGTTTTGTCTGAAAACTTGAAAAAATTATGGCAGACAGATGATTTAAGAGCCCTTTTGAAGGAATAATTTAGTCTGCTAATCTAATTCTAGGCAGTACCTGCCTGCTCACTGAGTGATGCTCTTGCCTCAGGAATGACGAATCAATTCTCAAGATTACAATGTGTGATTGTGTATGTCCCAGGTATTGGCCTGGCATCTGGCCACAGTGTACTCTTGCCTTGTGCGCTGTGCATTCTGGGTTAGTTTGTTGCAATTTGTTACAAGCTGCAACGCAAAATTTTCAGGATGTCCAAAAAGCAGGTGACGAATGTGATTTTTAAAATCTTATAATCCAATAATTTTACATATAAATTTATTAAGTGACACTGGGTTTTAGTGTTGTCTTTGTGATCTAATGTACACTTTCCCTGAAAACAAGTTAATTTCGTAAATGATCCTGGCTGTCGTAACCGTGGGAGGCAGGCGAGCAGGGAAGGAGACAGCGAGACAGAATACGGGGAAAGACGGGGTTTAATAAGGATAAACAGGCAAACGGGGCGTGTGGTAACAAACATCAATGACGGATCTGCCGGACTGGGGAAAGATGCGGACTGATATACGCTAGACAGGCTGAACTAAACAAGCAACAGGTGAGTACAATCAGGGATAAACACGAGGTAACGAGGTGGGCATGGGACACAGAAGGATCGTACGGAGCTGGGCGTGACACTAGCAGTTTAACAGCTACAAAGATTCCATTTCTCTTTCGTGCAGAATTGCATTTCTTGAATGGAGAAAAGATAAATACTGAATGCTGTTCAACCAAATAGTTACTTCAGCATTAGTTCAAATACAAGAACTCGTGGCCATAGGTGGAAATTAGCG
>JAODKE010000114.1:31789373-31800245 GCA_026779605.1 Mormyrus hasselquistii
CTCCCCTTGTTATACAGTACCCGGTGCCAGTACTCCCCTTGTTATACAGTACCAGATGCCAGTACTCCCCTTGTTATTCAGTACCATGTGCCAGTACTCCCATTGTTATACAGTACCAGATGCCGGTACTCCCCTTGTTATTCAGTACCATGTGCCGGTACTCCACTTGTTATACAGTACTAGGTGCCAGTACTCCCCTTGTTATACAGTACCAGATGCCGGTACTCCACTTGTTATTCAGTACCAGGTGCCGGTACTCCCCTTGTTGTTAAGTACCAGGTGCCGGTACTTCACTTGTTATTCAGTACCAGGTGCTAGTACTCCCCTTGTTATACAGTACCAGATGCCAGTACTCCACTTGTTATACAGTACCAGGTGCCGGTACTTCACTTGTTATTCAGTACCAGGTGCTAGTACTCCCCTTGTTATTCTGTATAAGCAGATAACCAGAGGTGTCGATACTTTGAAGAGAAAGTATGTTGAGTAGCTCTTGTTATTCTGGATGTATTCGGTATGAATGGTTTTGCATTGCAGTTATTCAAGTTTGATCTGAGTTTGAATAATTTTATTAATATCACATTTGTTTTATCCTCTGAATATGAAATGAATCACTGCATGGAGATTAATGTAGATTAATACTAAAATAATAAGACTTATCTTTCAGCCCAGCTGCTCAGGTGAAACTACTAGAGACATCTGTTCTGATGCCAATCCCACAAGCCTGAGCCATAGATACTTGTGACCCTGCATGCTAATGCAGCTGTGATCCTATTTGCCCTGTGGGCTCTACAAGACCCAACACAAAGAGTCCGGCAAGGCCTGTTTGTTGTTTTCTCGGGCCCCGATCAGAATGTCATTTTGGGGCCTCTCAGATGTTTCAAAGTGAGTCAAATCCGAAGCTGGACTCTGCTGGTTAGCATAACATTCTGCTTCATCCAGCCATCCATCCATTTCCTGTAACGACTTGTCCTATTCAGGGTTGTAGGGGTCTAGAGCTTATGCTGGAGGCTATGGACACAACGCAGGGAACAACCCAAGATGGGGCACCAACCAACTGCAGGGTACACTCACATAATTACACCTACAGACAATTTGGAAACTCCAAGCAGCTTCAGCATGGTTTCAAACTGTGTGGGGAAACCAAAATACCCAGAGAAAACTCCACACACATGGTACCTGGGTGGAGACTCAAGCCCAGGTCCCAGAGGTCTGAGGCAACAGTACTAACCACTGCACCACCATGCCACCCCATCCTGCTTCAGCAGTTCCTAAATAAAGGAATTCTTTTATTTATCATTTAGTGTAGTGACTGTGATCAACAACAAACTCGGGTTTGAGTGATGCACATGGCTGCTGAGCAAGGCGACCGCCCTCATGGACACAGGCTTCAGCTTTTTCTGTACTGTTGACCATATGATCGTGCTCTTTATAACTGCAAATGCACACATTAAATGGGATTTTTAACAAAAAAAAACTAACATCAAACATGTTATTTCTCTAAAAAGTACTAGTTATTATCCAACTGGTTTTGATAACCGCTTACTTGTAGAACATTTTTTTAAGAATTGATTTGCTAAAAATAATACTCACTGAAAGTTTGATAGAGCAAAGTAAGCCAGTCTTTGGAGGGCCTTGTACAAGGGCCCAGTGTTAAAATCATTCTGGCAATGCAATCTTCCCATGACAGGCCCAGAATTCCAACTCACTGAGCCACACAGTGCCCAAAAAACTCAAAGAAAGAAAGCATTATCGTTTACTTAATACTTTTCCAGACTGACATTATGTTAATATGCAATTGGCAAATTATCAAACAATCCAATAATATCAGCACTATCTTGATTAAGAACAGTTTCTCTCAAAATCTCACAGTAGTGTATCAGCTATTAGGAATAGTCAGATTCCAAGGGCATGGTTACTGTCTTTATAGGTGACTATTTCGCAGAGAATAGGGAGTCACTGAGCAGTTCAAAAACTCATTTCATAATGAAGTGCCAGGGTTACAGAGGAATGCAATTAACTTATTTAGCAGACACTATTATCCAAAGTGACATACAATTGAAAGCAGAGTCAGACAGTCCTTGGGGTGGAGGGCCTTGTTCAAGGGTTCATGGTGACACCACTCTGCCAACACCAGGATGTGAACCAGCAACCTTCCAGTCACATACAAATATTAATATTAAGAGCCCCCCAAATATTAATCTGGATGTTGCTATCGATCTGAGGAGGTAGGTATGACAGCCAAAAGTGATGCTGTGGTTCTTGTTACCAGGTCAGAGCCCTGAATGGAGATGAAAAGATCTGAGTGTGCCACCTACTGAGGCGGGGAATAATAGAGCAAGGTGGTGGAGACAGTGATATGAAGATGATGGGACATTCAGAGATCAAGCATGAACAGAATCTGACCCAGTTTTATACGACAAATTAAGTGTCGCTATGGCCAAACCCAGATTTCTACTGCTAAAGCAAAAAAAAAAAAAAATTATTCAAAAGCTGAGCATGCTTTGAAAGGAAGGACCATATTACGTTTTTTCTGGGATTATAGAGAAACATGGTGATGATGTGTTCTGAAAATATGCAGAGCTGGAGCAGGATCAAGGCTGATAAGATGGAGGCAGGTCTGGAAGAACACAAGGAACATGATTTTAGATCTTAAAGAACACGTGGAACATGATCTCAGATCTGTAGAATGCCTTGAAACCACAACAGCTGGAATCAAGAAGATCCTTCTGATAGAAATCAGGGATGTAATAATCCAGTTGTAGTTTATGCTAGCAAGTGAGGCATGGCCTTTTTAACACCTCTCTGCAAGGCTGGCTTATTTCATTGTTCTCTTTTAATTTCTCACAGCCCAGTTAGCTTGATAAATGATCTGTGGCAGCGCCAATGGTTTATTCAACATAAAATGGCACCTTGCTGAAAAAAAATGTATATATAAGTGTTTTGCCTTTGGAGATGTCTAATGCCAGTGCCTTTCAGCTGTTATTCCCAAGTAAGTGCTATTAAATTGTGCATTGCATGTAGGAAAGCTGTAGGCCGTATTTATTATATAATAGCACTTAAGAAAATGAGATGCATAGACTGATAGTTTTTCAGGTAAATTTGAGATATGTATGGAAGCCCAGCAATGCTGTATCATCATTTTCTGTGGGGAATTCATTCATGAATTAGCAGTGCATTCGTTGTACCGCAATGCAATTCTAACAAGTAGAACATACATTCACGTATACACGCTTGCAGGTTAAAATGTTTATTTTTCTCTGTAATATTAGATGCATGATTTAATTAACCAAAAACTTAGAAAGAATACTCTGTGAAGCTGTGGTGTGTGTGTTCTTATACATAAATACCTAAATGTCAAGTCTAGTCAAGGTGTCATATCATCCATATACAGGTATAGAGAGGCATGAAATAATGTTCCATGCAGGTCACAGTGCAGCATACAGACAGTGAGTGAAGGGGAGGGTTTGCACAAGACTTATAGTGCAAAACACAGAACAGTGAGAAACACTGTGGACAAGGGTTTATATATGTACATAAATGTGTATATATACATAATGGTTTATAAGCATATTTAAGGGTTTATATACATAGTGCAATGTGAATGGAAACAATAACTAATACAGCAGCAGCATAACAGGGTCAAATAAATGCAGTGACTAACATTAAATAGATTAAATAATAATAATAAAAGGAGGTTTGGTATCACTCAATCAGTCAATCAAACTTTATTTATATAGCACCTTTCAAACAACTCAAATGCATTTCAAAGTGCCTTGCAATCAATTGACACAAAGATGTCATTAAAAATTCAAAGATATTCAAAGATTTATTGTCAATTCACATTTTATGTGCAAGACACGCATGAGAAGCGAAATGCAGTTTCTCGCTCACTGGTGTGCGTACCCTCCAATTACAAAATTATAGACATTCTACACAAAAAAAAGACCCATAAGACACAGGACAAACTGACAAGGCCAGAGACATATCTCAGTTCAGATGGTACAAAGAGCAAATGGTAACTATATAGTCAGTTGTGCAAATGATAACAGCTTAAAAGGCAAATGGTAAGAGTAGAAGAGGCGGTTGTGCAAAGGGTAATAATATTAAGGTAGTTGTGCAAATGGTGAACATAGATGAGGAATATGATGCCAATGGTAGCAATCATATAAGTCAATTTGAAATTAGCAGCGGAAAGGTATGAGTGTAAACAGTTCTTGAGGTAGTCAGTGAATAAATTACTGTCCAGGGACAGGAGGCAGAGCGGGGAGTTGATGGACAGAGTTCAGCCTCCTGACAGCCTGGTGGATAAAGCTGTTTAGGAGTCTTGTGGAGCCCGGAGGGTCCGTTACCTTCTCCCTGAAGGCAGGAGGCTGAAGTGGGAGTGTAAGGGGTGGGTGGAGTCTCCAGCAATGCTGATGGCTCTGCGGGTGAGGAGGGTATGGAAAGTGTCCGTGAGGGGGGGCAGGGAGGTGCCGGTGGTCTTGCTGGCTGTATTCACTACCCGTTGCAGAATCTTACGGGAGGAGGCAGAACAGCTTCCGAACCACACAGCGATACAGTCAGTGATGACACACTCAGTGGTAAAAAGAGAGCATGATGGGGGTGGAACTTTCACCCTCCTTAGTTTGCGGAGGAAGTAGAGGCATGTTTATGCCTTCATGTTCAGTGCTGTGGTGTTATGGGTCCAGGAGAGATCCTCAGAGATATGCACCCCCAGAAATGTGGTTGTTGTCACCCTCTCCACAGCAACGCCGTCGATGGTCAGTGAGGCCCGCTAAGGAGGTCTTCTCCTGAAATCTATAACCATTTCTTTGGTCTTCCTCACATCGAGGAAGAGATTGTTTGCCTTTTATCATTGGACCAGGTGGCTCACCTCACATGAATTCATAAACTTAATTTATGCATAATAAAGAACAGGGGCGCCGCTAAGGGGGGGAAAGTTGGGACAATTCTAAGGGCCACGCCCTTTAGGGGCCCCCAGAGATCTGCTTTATTAATAATAACACTGGTAGGGGGGCCCAACCTCATATTTTGTCATAGGGCCCAAAATTGCTAGCGGCGCCCCTGATAAAGAACAATAAAATAATCAAATAAAAATAAAATATGTATAGACTAAAGCCATAAGATTATAAAGTTTGCTTTTAAAGATACCAATATTTTCAACCCTTCTCACATCTTCAGGCAGGTTGTTCCACCGGCTTGGAGCATAACAGCTTAAATAGAAGCATCACCAAATATTTTTGTTCTGCATTGTGCAAGAGCTAAGAGAGAGGAGCCGTGGGAATCGAGGGGCCTTCCTGGTCCACGACGAAAAGCATTTCTGAGAGACAGTCTGCTGTAAGACCATGTAGTGGCTTATAAACTCATAAAAGAATTTTTTAATCAATATGAAAGCTAAGACGTAACCAGTGCACTCGTGGAGCAGAATTTTGAATGAATTATAACCAATTTATTGTATAATATTGATAGACCAGAAAGTAGGGGGTTGCAATACTCTGACCTGTTAGTTATAAAGCGTGCATCGGTATCACTGTATGTTAACATGGAAGATTTCTATATGACTGAGGTGGAGGAAGAACTTGGGGGTCCTAACTCCAGCTTATGTGTCGTTTTTCAAGAGCCCCTGACCTTGGTGCTGGCCCCAACAGGCCTGAACTCTGATAGATTACTGCCCCCCCCACTTCCCCCCAAAGAACAGGATTGATGTATTGATGTAACTGCCACTGCACTGTCAGTGTGCCTGAGACAAAAGAGCACACGTGCTTAATTGCTTGATTTCCTTAACGTGCAGCTTGTAACATGTAATAAAGTTGCCACCTGGTGTGTTTTTAACAGCAGTGCTTCTCAAACCAATCGTCGGGGCCCCTAGATGGTTCACATTTTTGCTCCCTCCAAACTCCCAGGACATTGGAAAAGAAGCACTAGTTTACAGCAGCTCCTACCCGGGCAGGCTGGTAGGAAATTGATAAGGGGTGGGATGAATCTGGCAGTCAGTTTCCAGGTATCTCAGTAATGACTGGCTGTTCCCTTTGGGCCTTTTTATCCAATCTGATGGGCCAATGATGAAAAGCGGCGACCTGTTCTGTCGATGAACCGGAAACTGCATTGAAGGCGAGGGAGGCGGGCCAGGTCGAGAAGGAGGAGTCGAAAGAGCGGCTGACAAATGGGTGCGTGGGCAGAGCGTCCAAAGAACCTGCAGGTATCCTTCCGAAACTTATAGCACGTACCTTCCTTACAGCACATACCACATAATGGTAAATGTCCTTGTAGTGCCCAGCAAAGTTCTGTTCTTGCAGTCTGGTTAGCGGTGGGCATACTGGATTTCTTCCGAAGAGTTTCAGGACATCTGCTTTCACTAAAAAAATCTAAAGACAGCCAAGTTTAACAATATATAGATATAATCAAATTGATAACATTTAAAAAGAGGGAAAAAACAACTGGATCTTCCCAACTTGAGTTGCTAACTGAACATAACATTACACACAGAAACTGCAAAGATCAAGAAGGCCACCATCGACATTATTTTGGCTAGTGATTGTACCACTACTGCTCTGAGATTGTTGGGGTCAAACATAAGGCTATGAAGTTATGAGCGACATTTGGACTGACAGTAACGAACAGGAAGGCATCATATTATGGTTGAAAGAGATGTTGTATTCAATACTGTGAACATAGGCATATAAAGCTTAAAGTTCCTTTAATTCATTTTATTCTTTTGCCTAAATCATTAATTCTCATCACTGAACAGTCCTCATCAATGTAAATGGTTTTGAGTAGTTCTTTTTGAAAAGGTCAAGGGCAAACATTTCTTTTATCTAACAATTAAAATTTGGCCAAAAATTTAAAAAATTAATATCTTTCTCCAGTACCTGTAATTTACATATTAATGTAGTTATTCAGAGAAGCAGATTATTAAATGAAATAAAGAATAAGTGCTCTTTTAGTATGTAAATTAGGACTCAGAACAGTGCATGACTGCAATTCATATGAAAGTCCAGATTTAAACAAATTCCCATCATTATTCTTTAGCCATGAAACAGACAATGTAAAGTATCAGTGTCACAAAATTGGCCACACAGAATGACAGGCAATAATGAGTAGGAATTTTAAGCTAATTGTCATAGCAGGTTCTCATTGGTCAAGATAGGATGGTTCCCTCTTTGGAAACATGAACAGGTGGGGAAACCGTCATTCAGATTCAAAGGAACCCTCCTGTGACAGCAGCTGTCATGGTCAAACGCTCATGTGATCATAACAATACCGCTTGACCTAATGTACATGGAAGATTATTATAGTATAAATTGTAATATTTAATAACTTACGCTCTGTGTCTATTTAAGATTTATGCATAAGTTTACCTGTTTGAATTTGGAGGAATATAATACAGAAGGGGCAAAGCAGGAAGAAGGAGGATTTAGTTGGTTGGCATGTTTTGAAAACCCCGTGGAGATGCTGAATCAAGTGCTCAAGACCGCTTCCATCCATTACCATGCATTCAGAAGATGCTCCATCCACCTTTTAGGTGGACCCATGACTCATTCGGTTACGTCTTAAACTTAGTAGAGTTTAATTCTGCCTCATGTGAGCTGCTTGGAGGGAACTGAAGGGATTAAATAGGAAAAACACCATTAATTTTCTCTAGAGAAGCATGCTTGTATATCAGGGTTCTTCAAATCTGGACCTCGATTTCAAATCCAGGCCTTGTTTTCAGTTCTCCCAGGTAATTAGTTTAATAATTACTGACTCTGATTGGTCAGAGGCTTCACACCTGGCTGACAGGTAAAGGAAGGCTGGAAAACCAACAGTGCTCGGACCTTGAGGACCGTGATTTGAATAACCCTATTGTATATAATTATAGGGCCAGGAAATACACATTGCGGGGTTGTTTTAACAATAATAAGTATGTGTTTACTTTATTAGCTTTCATACTGATTTTTTTTCAAAGTCAACTTTGTTCTCATGCATGAGGTACATGAACAATGACATGCACAAGAATCACATTTAGTAACTTTATTGCAATCAATGTAGTAATTAGTAAACTAATGCAATTAGTGTAAAAAAGAAAAATTAACAAATTAATAAACAGTGTAACAATTAGTTTCCTTAGTAAGGTGCAAGGCCCATATAGTACATGCCTGCATATTATACCAGGATTCTGGCAGGGTGCAAAAGTTTTCATATTGCAGCGTTCATACAGAAATGCTACACGTGTCTTTCTTTATCTGGAGTTCAGCATGGTTTGTAGCCCAGCGGTTGTAGTGTGGTAGCATAGGTATGATTATTATGAGCTAAAACAGATGGTGGAAATATCTAAAGAGCTGAAATTAAGTGAAAGAGCACATGTGGTCAAAGTCTATAATGTAAAATGTGTTATGTATTACAATTCGCACTCACCCCTGGGTTCTAAAGTGTTACATTACTATCAAAGTCATGCTGCATTCAGAGCAATTTTACCATATGTTTGCTCTTTCTAATTTTTGCTGCTGTGTTTTAATGCTTTTGAACAGAGTAATATAACAGACGGAAAGCCAGGGGTGCATTATTTACAACACTGTCAATTTGTTGCCAACATTTTCTGTAACAATGTTGACTCATATTCAATCATATGCACTTTATATATTTATATATAAGTTTTAGCCTATAGTGGACTGTACCGTATTAGCACCTGATTATAAGTACCTTACTCAATTATACTATATTAAAGTTTCTTTCAACAGCTATGCTACCTGTTGCTCTGTGTATTATATCTAGTCCAGCACTATACAGAGTCTTTTAAATATATCACCATTTATGAAATGCTTTGGTATGAGAAAATTTAACTTTACTGATGAACTTCTACTACTGCAGAACCCAGGAGATGGAAGAGACAAGCCAGTGAGACCTTTGATGAGCTTTGCCACCAATCAGCTCAGTTTCTGTGAGTAAATATATGAAATAGTTCACCACCGTGAGAGTGTGGAGTTAAACTAAGGTAGGGTAGGGGCAGAGTTTATCACCATACAGTAGGTTTGGGATTTTTTGAGGCTATTTGGTAATGGTCATTGTAATTGCATGAACTATAAAAATTGTGATCTTTTTACTGTATAAATATTGTGCTGCCACATTTGAATATGGAACATAAATATTTGACTTTGACCAATTTCTGAGTCTTTTCCTTCGCCTACCGGATAGGGATGGGCGATTGCACTGATTTGATTTCTGATTTGATCGAAGATTGTTATTGCCAGTACCAATACTGATATTCGATGCCAGCCCAACGCTGATGGTAAAGTTGAGGATCGATTGTTCCATTCCCTTAGTGTCAGGGCCAATTTCTACCCCTTACAGTGTCCTGTTCTCTGGGGCATTTTAATCCACTGCCAGACCCGGGCTGGAGGGGCCTCCTCTTAAAAGGGGGCCTCAGAAATGCCCCCCCCCCCCCATCAACAACTTTTAATGCTGCCACCCTCCAACCCTCTGCCTCAACTGTTGTGGAAGAAAGTGCTATGTAAACATTTTATGAACCAGGTAAAAATAAATTTTTTGCATTAGAATCCATTCTCAAAATGAATTGATTCATTCAGATTGGAAATAGCAAAATGTCAGTATCAATCCCCACATCCCTACTGCCTACTGCTAAAGATTTCTTGATTGTTTTTAATCGTATACTGGCTGGCTTGTGCATTAGCTGCTGCATGACGGTGTGGAAATCATGCACAGCTCAGGCAAAGACGCCCTTAGACTGCACCCTGAGGCCAATCATAAACATACTGTCATTGATTTTTTCGGTAGAAGGAGTACAATAATAGCATTTTTATCACATTACATTATTACAGAAAAAATAAAAGTGCCTTTTTATATACAATTTAGATACAAAATGTGTTGTATCATTGATGTTGAGGTATTCCAGCAAAATGATAGAAAAACATTTATAAAACACATGTACAGGACATTTTTCTTTTTAATTTATTAAAATTTATTATTTAGATCTAAGAAAGGGAACTACTCTTGTAGCCTTCAGCAGTATCCATAATTTGACAGGCATCAGTGGGTTATCCAGCTGAGTGCATTGATAAAAAGGGTAACATTGTGTTTCGTAAGCTGCTTTGAAAAATAACATCTTCCTAGTAAAATATGTAATGAAAAATCTCTTGTGTTTATATGACTGGGGAATCTGGTTGGTTACTCTTGGCAAATTGTGACAGCAAGGTAATTTTAACCATTTTTCAGCATCCATTTCTATCTCCTGATGTCAAATCAGAATTACAAATATAAGCTATATTGACAGGTTTCTGCCTGTTGACATCTAAGCCATCTACAAAAGCCAGCAACAAATGACAAGTCTTCTCCCAAAATGTCAGACATTGGTGCCAAATGGTCCAAAGTAAAACTAGTGCAGTCATTACATGTGATTTCATTCACATTCTTCAGTTCCAAATATCCCAGGCTTTTAGGTAGTAATTTTACATCACAGAACAGATCAGGATCAGGTCACCTTCACTACAAAATTATTATACAAATAAATCCTAACAAGCTCTGAAAACCATGTATGAAACCTTTACTTACTCAACAGTGCTTTATGAAGGCAAGCCTAAAAATGTAACTATTGTGGTATTTCTCTCCCGTTATTAAATTTTAATTTTTAAAAATTGGTCAGAATAAGGCACCCCCCCCGCAAATAAGGCCGACTAAGGCCCCCCCCACCGATACCTTTGCTTGCGGCTGGTATGGTGGGGGAGCTGTGGGGAGCTGCATGTGATTCCTCCGGCTGCAGTGCGTGGCTGTTCATTGACTTCCTGGTTCAGAGCGTACCAGGAAGTCAATGAACAGCCCGCGCGTTCGCGTCAGCGTTTCCGCGCCAGGAAGGATCCCTGTTACCCTGCCATACGAATT
>JAODKE010000115.1:8475-27224 GCA_026779605.1 Mormyrus hasselquistii
GTCCGGCCGGGAGCGCGAGAGAGGGAGAGAAGAAGTATAATAGGAAAAGGAGAAAGAAAAAAAAAAAAGAAACGGAGGGGGGGGGGGGGGGGGGGGGGCATCTGCCCGACCTCCAGGCCCCCAAACGGGGATCACCACCAGCCCTGCGCTAGTTGACTTTTTCCCAGTGTTATTTTTTTTTAAATCTCCCTTTTAACACCAAAGGAGATTTTTTTTCACTTTGCTCTCCGGAAACACTTCATGTTTGGTTGATATTTAGACAGGAGAAAATGAGAAAACACCAGCATTACACTAAAACTGCTGCATAAAGACAAAAACCCACAATCGACCCACATTCAAGGGCATTAGGGTCCCTGCTGCTCTGCTTTAATATCACTATGAGTGTTAATCAGGCACCGTGACTCATTATTGTGGGCTGGCGAGCTAGGTGGTTTCTTTAGTGCCAAGCTCCACAGATCACAAGAGCTGCCTCTGATCACACTGGCCATTTATGGTGAAAATCAGGTACTGATCAGAGGTGAATCTCTGGGACGATTTTCCCTTTCGGCGGTCCATCGTTTAACAAAGGAGGATGGCGGATGGCTGGGCCAGCTGACCAGAACACAGCTAGAACAGGCACGCCGTACTGGATCAGCACCCCTGTAGGTGAGAGGACAGGCACGCCGCACTGGATCAGCACCCCTGTAGGTGAGAGGACAGGCACGCCGCACTGGATCTGCACCACTGTAGGTGAGAGGACAGGCACGCCGCACTGGATCTGCACTCCTGTAGGTGAGAGGACAGGCACGCCGCACTGGATCAGCACCCCTGTAGGTGAGAGGACAGGCACGCCGCACTGGATAGGCACCCCTGTAGGTGAGAGGACAGGCACACCGAACTGGATCAGCACCCCTGTAGGTGAGAGGACAGGCACACCAAACTGGATCAGCACCCCTGTAGGTGAGAGGACAGGCATGCTGCAGAAACAGAGTCGGGATGACATTGGATCTACACCCTGCCGGTGAGGCCAGCGAAGCTCCCTGTGTCAATATATTCAAATGATATCATGCCTTTTAAGGGCATGGATTCAAGAAATAAATACCACTACTTCCTGTTTAAGGCATTAAGTCTGTGAAGTCACGTCCCATGTCAGCTGGCTGTGAGGGCCGCTGCCTCAAGGGGCGCTAAACAGCTGGCCTGTCAAATTGATATCTTGACAGCTATCGTCACTGCCTGACATTAATATCTGGACAATGATGGTGATGGTGATACCTAAAAATGTGATAGTAATTCCACATAAAGAGAAACCAAAACAAAATGTACAGACTATTACGTCACAAATCATTTATAGATATTTAGACTGTATCATTTTTAGTGCCGATATATAGTGAAACTTTCGGCAATTGGACTCATTTGGGTAACAGCTGAGCATTGAAGATGCTTTAAGATACCTGAGGCAAAATATTTGAAAGCGCGTAGTTTCTGAAGTCCATTTAAATTAATTTATTTATTCACCAGTTGTTCTTTCAATTCACACTGCTGCCTTTCATGCATGTTTAGCCGACAGTTACCACTATACATTTAGTTATTCTGCATCTCAAGATTATACTCGACAAGAGCTTGGATGACGGGTGATATTCTTTGGAGCCGGTTAGGTTAGGTTACGTTAACGACTTAAACCAAGAACTCCACGTTCTTACCTACAGCCAGCTCAGTTTCATACTGTCATTTCCCCGCAGTCCGACTTTTTTTGGGTGCCTTTTTTCTGTAGATCAGACCATAAAACTCATCTGTCTTAGCAGATCGTGGCCTAAAAGAAGGTTTCGCTCTGCCTTCACCCCACCTGTCTGAAGAGTGAAACGAAAGCCTGTCCAGGTAAAATCACACTTCTCGGGGGGAGTGAAAAAGCCTTAAACCATTTTATTCTTTATGTCACGCCCATCAAAGCATGGAAAGCATACAGCAAAAAAAAAAAAAAGTAAGAACCTGCCAGCACTGTCCCTGTGGCTACATTAACAGCCGTTTATTCCCCACCATTATTCCTCGCTTCAAGCTTGCTAAGCTGTCTGCTCAGACAGAACTTTTTCTGACAGATTCAAGCAGCTTCTATCTTATCTGCAAAACAAACCAGGAGTGAACCAGGATCCCCGAGAAGCGGTTGGATCCCTGTCACAAAGCTCATCAACCTTCCCCAGGTAAACCCGCCGACCGTACAAAGGGCAAGCCCTTCATCAGCGCTTGACATTTTCCGATTTCTCTTTCCTGAAAAGGGAAACCACCCCCTCTCTCGCGTGGATCACAGGGTCGTACGGAGTCTCGTGCAGCATACCAATATCGGATAAGGTATTCACAGAAAATACAATTCTGACCTGACCGCGGAGATACATCAACCGCTGTCACTCCACGAGCCTCATGCTCTTCTGCTGAAACACAAAGTGGCCAAACAAGATTTCCTAGATATAGCTGTGCATCTACTAAGGTCCGTGAAGACCTATTACCTGCAGGGTGACCGTGACCTAACCTAGGGATCAATTCCAGGCAAACAGCTGTGGAGTCTCACAGGATTGCAAGCTTAAAAGATGCGGGCCGGCCAAGCTAACCGCCATTTGTTCACAGGGATTTCAACAAATCAGATGGATGTGGACAAGTTCATCCATGAATGAGAGAAAATTCTCACTGCACTTGAGACTTTGCTAAAGACATTAACGCTGCAGCCTGAGAGCGAAAACAGGAAAAGCTTCTAAGCAAACTGTCAGCTTCTGCTGATTTCCAGGGAGCTTTTAACAGCTGTCTTCTGGCAGGAGGAGTACAGGATGCGGGTGACAGGCTACAGCAAAGCACACCATTATGCAGTCAGCAAAGGCTCTCTCTCTTTTCTCGAGCTGTACACACCTGGAATGGGCTGGGTCCTCATGCCTATCTGATGTACTCAGTCTGAATAAGCAACATTCTCTGCTAAACACATTGCAGCATTTTTCTTGCCATTCAGAGACCTCATTTAAGGACTGGTTAGTCTGCATGTATGTAAGAAAAAAGGCGTTCCTCAAGGTTCAGTCCAAGTCCAAGTACTTTTCATTCTATATACACTACTTCTTACCATTAGCTGTATTTTACTTTAGGCCAATTTTTCTGAAATGAGTTTCGAATCATCACCAACCCATACAAAGCATCAAGACAGCACTTGATAGTGAACACACCAGACCTCTTTTTTTGTTGCCACAGACTCATCCTCACTGATCTCTAGTCAGTTCCACGCCAGCTGAAAGATATAATCCCTCCTAATCCTTCCAGCATGTTCTGGGTCTGGTGGAATACCAGCGTAACATCACCCCTGGGAGATGTCCAGGTGGTATCCTTATAAGACACCCAAGCCACCTCATCTAACTCCTCTCGACAAGATCAGCAACTCAAACTTCTCACCCTGCCCAGTATGTCCAGAAACATAGAGGAGCAACACCATTTCAGCTGCTTGTACCCACAACCTTGTTCTTGGACTAACATCACCCACAACTCAGGTGAGGACCGGACAGGGCCTTAGGCTGACCGGTAGCTGAAGCGATCCACCTGTCAATGTTGTGCTCACTTTTTCGTCACTTGTGAAAGTGATCTTGATGCATTTAAATTCCGTCACTGTGGGCAAACTCTATTCCGTCCTGTGAAAGATGCAACCGACTCCCGCGCCTTGATATCCCATCCTTAAGAGTCAAGAACAGGATCAGAGACAAGACACACCATAGAGGCCAGTCTCCATTCTGTGCTAAGGATGCGAACTCAACTCTTATTGCATTTGTTCCTATATTACTAATAATACTATTTCGAGAGTACTGTTACGACTAATAATAATACTACTCTAAGAGTACTATTGATGATACCATACAACAAACAAAACAACAAACAACAAATCCATGTAGAATATCTTGAGATGTCAGTGCCTTGGTATCTTTGGTATTCAAGCCTGCATGCTGCCACTCTTCACAGTTTCTTGCATTGCTGTTTGTTGAAAAGAAGTTCTCCTCAACCACAAAGCATAAGAGTAGATGTGTGTGTGTGGGGGGGAAGTCCCTCACTATTCCATCCATCAAAATAGGCCAGCTATTTTGATAAAGAACAGGTGCTGAACTACCCTGCTGCACCCCCACTATGTGGAAAAGAAACCAAACCATCAGGAGTTGCACTTTTCCGGAGTGTCTGTTCTATAGAGAATGTTGTGTCGGTTATTCGCTGGGAAAAACCTGCTTAGGTGGCAAAACAGCAGGATCTCGCAGGCTGCACATCATCTATCAGTGTGGCATTTCATTCCGTCTGCTTGTATTTATACGACAAAACAAAAGCTTTGTAATGCCATTGTCTATAGATTTTTCCATCTACAAGCTCATGTTAATAAGTTGTTGTATAGTTGCCGCTGACAAGCTGGACTAATAAACAACGTTGTTATTTCTGTGTTTAAAGGAAATAACTGTCAAGTGTCAAAATTGCTTTTCATACATTTCGTGGTTATATGTTTGGTAAGAAAAACAACTCTGTTCACCCTCTGAATCAATTAAAGAGGAGCTTTTTATTATCTGACTCACCTATACCAGTGTATACCAAGTAAACATAAATGATGATATAATTACAGAGCAATTAGTCACCAAAACATTCTACCCACCCAGAGCCAGTCTGCCCTATAGGCAACATAGGTGATCAGGAAAAAAGTCAGTTGTTTATAGAGCACATTTGAGGATGACACGCGTACACCAAAGAGTACACCAAAGCAAACACCAAAGCGTACACCAAAGCAAACACCAAAGCGTACACCAGAGCAAACACCAAAGTGTACACCAGAGCAAACACCAATGCGTACACCAAAGAGTACACCAAAGCAAACACCAAACCGTACACCAAAGCAAACACCAAAGCGTACACCAGAGCAAACACCAAAGCGTACACCAGAGCAAACACCAAAGCGTACACCAAAACACCAACACGTACACCAAAGCGTACACCAAAACACCAACGCGTACACCAAAGAGTACACCAAAGCAAACACCAAACCGTACACCAAAGCAAACACCAAAGCGTACACCACAGCAAACACCAAAGCGTACACCAGAGCAAACACCAAAGCGTACACCAGAGCAAACACCAAAGTGTACACCAAAGCAAACACCAAAGCGTACACCAGAGCAAACACCAAAGCGTACACCAGAGCAAACACCAACACGTACACCAAAGCGTACACCAAAGCAAACACCAACGCGTACGCGAAAGCAAACACCAAAGCGTACACCAGAGCGAACACCAAAGCGTACGCGAAAGCAAACACCAAAGCGTACACCAGGGCAAACACCAAAGAGTACACCAAAGCAAACACCAAACCGTACACCAAAGCAAACACCAACGCGTACACCAGAGCGAACACCAAAGCGTACGCGAAAACATACACCAAAGGGTTTTGCAAAGCATAAAATTAAGTAGAACATATAATAAAATAACCAAGACTAGGGTTCAGGACCTCCCAATCACTGAGTGAAGGAAGGACCTGGAGCCTTTAGTGAGCAGGACTGGGCCCAAGGTCAGTGTACTGGTGCACCGCCAGTCAGAGTCAAAATAAAAAGCAAAGCTGTCATCATTCAGAGATGTGGGCCAGTAGCCAGACTGCCCTGCAGGTTATTCCTGTCCTTTCATATCCAGGGCAATCTGTCAGCTTTGTTTACCACACCGCCGTGTCTGACACCTGTCTGTCACCATCTGTTCTCCTGAACGTTCAAATGCGCAGTCAAGCCCAGCCACACCCTCAGCAGCCCTTGATACCTGTCTGTCTGCGCATGGAGGTAAACCAGAGCGTAGCAGCCAACAATCTACAGTATTAACAAATATGGTTCAGTTGAACAGGACCAGTTAAGACTCTCAGGTATTAGTACTGTAATCTCCACTGTACTCTTACTGTATTTACTGTAAAGGTGTTTTCAAAACATTATTTTCTGAGTAGAGGATCCTGTACAGAGCTGAATTAAGTACCAAAATACCAAACGCAAGATACCAAACGAATGTGAAATTTAAGTGCTATTAGTGGCTACAGTCTAAAGGTAAAATTTCATGAAGCACTTAAGTTACCGAGTAGCTGTCAGGCTTTGATTCCCAGGAGACCTCTGTGGCCATTTATGTTTGTACCTCTACAGTGTGGATAGCTAGCAAATACAACATCTATAACAGGAAGGTTGAACATCTCAACCTCTAAGCAATAACGAGGCATGCACGTCTACTTGCATGTATGCATGCAATGTCTGCATGCGCATCTGCCACGCAGGACACCTGGGGGAGAAGCAGGTCAGAGCTCCACAGCATAGGAGTAGACAGGTGTCTGAGGATCTCTCACAGGAGAGAGCGGTGTTCTGGGCAGTCATGAGGAATTAAGGCTTGTGGCCCATCCAATCTATCATTGAGGGAAGAGCAATGTGGAAAGTCCCTTCAGGGCCTGGATCCAGACCACAGGCCATCCATCATGGAGTCAGAAGAAATAAGGAACACCTTGACCAGGCGGCATTGCTGCTGATGAGAGTTAACCTCCGCAAACACTGCGTGTACTTACATTACTTTTTCTTTAGCTTTGTTGTAATAGTTCTCCTCACAGGTGTCCTGTTTTGGAGGGACACCTTTGTAAGGAGAACAAAACTGTCTAAAGAACAGTCAGGGAATGAAGCGTGTGACCAGGTCTGTTGTGCGGCTAAGGAAAATGCTGTGGCTGTTTACACGGCTACAGCGTCAGAAAACAGCAAATGCTCAGCAGCAAATGAACAAAAAGAAAAAATCCGCATTCAAGGACTGTAATAAATGTAAAAGTCTGTTGCATTGGCAAGAAAGAATCAATTTCAGGTTTTATCGATGCACTCTTTTTATGACAACGATCACTAAGACACAACGGCTGCCAGTTAGTTCCTCCTTCAGGTGGTATAAGGAGCAGATAGCAAGCGCGAGGAGAGCAGGGCAGATGAACGATGTCATCCTATCAGAGTGCTGTGAAGAATCTCATCTTCTCCCTCCATCTGCAACAGCGTTTATCCAAGAAATCACCTGCTATAGGCAGCGATTAAGGAGCACAATTTATGACTTGACTTAGAGCAGAAAGTCTGCAACACATAGCGTACGGCCAGCATTCTGCCTAAATCACACAGGCGATTCCCCAGCTGTATCAGCTCAAAAGCGCAGAGAAAATCTACGGTCCAACTACTGTTTTCCAGGAGAAAGGGGCAATGCACTGAGAGAACCGCAGCGTCGCATCTGGGAGCTTCCAGGAGCTCCTTCCGGGAGATACAGCGTAATTAAGGTGGAGGATTTTCTCCATGCTGGAAACCAGAGTAAGAAAACAGGGGTTGGGGGGTTTAGCAGAGATGGCCTGGCAGAGACGGCCTCTCTCTCCGCGACAAACACTGAGCTCCATCTGCTGAATGATGTACAGCAGAACACATCAGGCACGCAGAACACAAGGTCAAAGCGGGCAAAGCATTTCAGTGCTGAGTGCGTATTGCAGGCTCCTGAAGACCATAAGGCAGTGTTTGCTGAGAGTACAAAGGATCAAATCATGAAATCAAACCTCTTTCAGTTCAGTTTATTGTCTGCTGGGGCTGTTAAAAATGCCTTACCATTATATACAAGCAGAGAACAGGGATAAGTTACCTTTACAAAGTCGACTGACGAATGCAGGCCTTATTACCTGCAGGGTCAAACGATCTCCGACCAGTATGAAATATACCAGAGATCAATCAATATGGGTTATACAGCTGAAAGGGTTGCAGGGATGGAGGTACACAATTACAAGAAATATCGGCTTCTGTTTGAGGCTGTGACATTAACATGCACGTGTGGCTCGTCCTGAGTTTCCTGCCTGTCTATAACACTGCCCTCCTTACTGTATATCCGTAACAAGCTCCTCTCAAAGTGCTCACAGGGCTGCTAAATGACACAAATGGCAAAAGTTGTTTTTAGAAACAATAATCCTTTCATGACATTCTTGCAATTACACAAAAAAAAATCATGCTAATGTTTTTTCTATCTTTTTTCTAAAGTGCTCTCTACATAATGTTGACTAGATAAAAAAATGCATGACTCACTAATGGATAGAAGCCAACAACAGCTTGTATTGATTTTTCATAAAAGTGGAAAATAGGGGTCATCTCAGACTCTTGAGTTTTCAGCTTTAGACATCATTCAAAGTCCGTGACTGATGGTGAAGCACATCCCCTAACTGGATAATGAAATCTAGAAGTCTAGGTGGACCAGCACCTAAAAAGTGTGAGGATCATCTGCTCTTCTGAGAAGCCACCAAAAGCCACTGCCCGCCCGCCCGCCCCTCAGTCTGTGACTGGTGTCCCTGTGACCTGCGCTATATTTTAGGTCTGCATCCTTTCTCCCATTGAAGCGACCGCAACAAAAACAAAATCACCACAAATGATTTAAAAAATCTCGGGTCCTGATCTTTAACTGCTGGACCTAGACAGTCCACCTAGACAGGCCGTTACCATGGTAACTGTCATTAGTCTATGCCTCTTGTAGATAGTTTTACGCTTTGAGAAAACACATTACAACTGTGCAATTAATTATGATTCTTTAAAACATCCCCCTTTACTTTAGCAGTGCAATTGTTACATAAGCCAAATGATTGTAATTAAGCTGAATTAATGGGCTGTCATAGCAGGTAGGCTTATTTATTTTTTTTACTACTGATACAAAAGTATTTTTCCCAAATGCTTCCATGCCTGCATGCAGAACAAAGATATTCAATACTGCAGCTGCAGCATCTTAGATATGCTTGAAAATATTATTCTACGAATTTATTTTAATTCAACAGATTGATCAGGAAGGATATTAAGCTAGATAAGGATTTTTGAAATAGAATTTTTCCTGTTCATTTAGAAGTTAGAATGTTCTTGTAAGCTTGAATAAAAAGAGCAAACATTTATTATACATAGTGCTAGTTCTCTGACTCAGACTGTTCACTCTTTAGATTCATTACACCGCAATGTACATAGTGCCCAATATAAAAGACACAAAGTGCATAAACAAGAAGAGTTACTGGGCTGCTGAGTGTGTCAGGGCCAAAGCAGAAAACATTCCGCACGTTAAATATCTATGATCACCCAGACAGAAGGCCCCCCCATCACCGGACACCAAATTACAGGCATAAATTCAGGCCATGGCACCAATTGCGAGTTAGTGATTCACCCCCCGCCGGAGGACACCCACCCAGACGCTGAAATAACAAGCAAACTTTGTTCAGGCAGAGATGAGCCCAGATCCGTATCTCTAACCCTCCTTCTGCGCGGCGCCGGACTTGCTGACTCACCATGCTAACCTAAGAGTCTCCCAAATCTCTTCCACTGAAAGAAAATCCCAACAAAAAAAAATATTCGCAGCATGAGAAAAATCCTGCTTAGCCAACACATGAGAGAATACTTCAGTGCTCTGCACGTGCTGACTGTAGGTCTGCGTCTGAGGGTGTCCCGTCTTTGGCCAAAGCTGACCGTAAAGACAAAGCGCTTTCATTTTCTAGCATCATGGTGGAGCTTCTGTGCAGCACAGCGGTGCCGAGAAAATACAAGAATATAAGAGCAAGATGAAATCAGGAGACAGGTGCCTTTACTCACAATGATATAAAGCAGCCTGTCACGCCACCCAGGCCCTGCTTAACTCAGCCCCCCCTTGAATGGAATAGTAATACTTTATTGATCCCCATGCCGATTTTGTCTTTTTGCTCATCCCATATTTCTCTGCATCACACACACACATACACACAGGTGAGATTTGAGCCAATGACCTTCTGGCGACAGACACTCAGGCCTATTTGATGCCACCAACATGTTTCAAAAAAATTGGGACAGGGACAACAAAAGAAAACAGAAAGCTATGTGATGCTAAAACAAAACACCTGGGAAAATACCTCACAGCTAATTAATTGACAACAGGTCAGTAAGATGATTGGGTATAAAAACAACCTCCAAGAGAAGGAGAGTCTCCGCAGTGACAATGGGGAGAGGTTCATAACTGTGCAGTGACGAAGGGGAGAGGTTCAGCACTGTGCAGTGATGATGGGGAGAGGTTCAGAACTGTGCAGTGACGATGGGGAGAGGTTCAGAACTGTGCAGTGACGATGGGGAGAGGTTCAGAACTCTGTGACTCTGACACTGCACCCGCTGCACTCTACCATGCAAAGAAGAAACCATATCTAAACGTCATCAAGAAATGTCTCCAACTTCTCTGGGCCTGAGCTCATCTGAGATGGGGTGCATTAGTGCCCAAGGCTTGGATAGTCTGTACATCTGGGATGGCACCATTGATGCTGATTGACATATTCAGGTTTTGGAGCAACATATGCTGCCACCCAGAAGTCTTTTTCAGAGAGAGCCTTGTGTATTTCAGCAAGACAATGCCAAAGCGCATTCTGCATGTATTACAGTAGTATAAGATTCCTAGTGCTAGACTGGCCTGCCTGCCTGTCACCCATTTGAAACATTCGGCACAGCATGAAATGAAAAACACGGCAAAGGATCGAGACCCCAGATTGTCGAATGGTTGAAATCTTACACCAGGGAAGATTGGGACAATATTTCTCTTTCAAAACTCCAGCTCATGCCCCCTTCCCAACGTTTTTGGAAATGAGGTAGTATGTATAAATAGGTTAGTACGGTACTGTGAGTTCCTACAGCAACTGTGCACATTGGCTGGAGCAGGAAAAATGGGAGATATTTCGTAGATACTGATTGGTTAGGAGTAGAGAAAGTGGGAGATGCTTGATAGATGCTGATTGGCTGGAGGAGGAAAAATGGAAGACATTTAGAAGATGCCGATTGGGTAGAGATGTTGCTTTGATGAGTTCCATCCTATAATCCAATAACCTGGCTAACCTTGGTTTTTTTAAAAACACATATCGGGTAATGAACACACTGCTGCCTTGGAAAGTACAGAAACCTACAGCAGGAAGGGCGTTGAATGCATTTAACATTCTTAAAATAAATGGCTCAGCTTCAAAAGGCCAGACAAGGTCAATATTCAGATTTTTTTTATCATGAGTCATTATTATGTTGATCAGCAAGTGAAGAATACCGCCAAGGTTATCGCTGCCTACTGATCAATGTCGCTGAAAGGAAATGCTCTAACTTACGGTCTCCTTGACAACGTAGAGGACCAACAGTCAGCTTGGCCTCTGAGCCGGCTCGGGTGGTATCTCCAACAGCCACCTGGATCACGGGCAAATGGTCCTTGTACTTGAGGGCTCCAGAATCTTCTCGCCTTGATGAAGGGAAGAATATACATGTACAAGAAAAGATACATCCAATTAGAGGCTTGTCGTCCTCAAAGATCTTCAATTAGCTTCTAAGATCTGCCCAGCTGCCCCACCGTGGCTCACAGGAAGGACTGCCCATTTGACAAGTGCAAAGGAGCAGATGTGTTAATGCGAAATCACAAGCGGCTGATCTCCTTACACATCCTGTTAATATCGGATCACAAACATCTGATCCCCTTACACATTCTTACATATAGTCCCATTTAGGTAATAAAGCTGTAATCATGTTTAAAACTGTGAAATTATGGCCTACAGGCAGGTTTCATGTTTAAAATGTTTGCCTAGGTTTAACCTGACATCACAGAAATGCTATTATTAACAGAGATAATATAAATGAAAATTCTGCAACATGGTAAACACTGTACTGTGACTTTGTGGGGTGGTGTGTGGCCCTGTGGGTTAGGACTCAACAACTCATGGTTGTTAGTTAAAATCCCATGGCTGACAGAGTCATGTTACTGCCGGACCTTTGACCGAGGCCGTTATTCCCAGCTGCTGCAAGAACTGGCTGATTTCCACTTGTGTGTCGGTTTGAAATAAGCACCTGCTAAATAAATGTAATGCAAAAATGTAATTGGCTGGTGCCCCACTTTCCATCCTTTTTTACACTACAGTTACACTCTGCAGTTAAGCTCCAGTTGAAAACACATTTATTTACATCATCCAGTTTGTACAGTTGCTGTTTCTGCTGATGCTTTTCTGTGGTTTTATTGCGTTTGTTTTGAATTGTATGTATTGTAAAGCGTCCTAGAGTGTGAGAAAGGCGCCGTAAAAAGCAAGGTTACTGCTATTACACCATTAGGAGAGAAAATGACAGAAATGAAAGTGGCGGTGAGCCACAGGTGCATCCGTCCCATTGGTCAAGCTGCTCGCAGACATCGAAGGGCTTCGTCCCCATTGGTCAAACTGCTAGCAGACATCGAAGGGCTTCGTCCCCATTGGTCAAACTGCTTGGCAGCCATGCCGTGCAGCATGGTCGGACTTAACAGGCACCGTTACACCGCCTGTGCCGGAATCGTTCTGCCGCACCGCTCTGCTGCTCTGGCCATAATATGTGAAGCAAACAGGACGAGAGTGGGGGCTCTCGCATCGCTCTCTTTGTATTACACAGCACTCCAGTCTCAGCTGAAGATTAAGGCCTAACAGGGAAACTGGAGAGTGACTAAATGGAAGCCTTTCCCTGTGCAGTAATCTCCCTAAAGACTAGGTGACATTTACTTGCATTATCTTAGCTGGTAATAAATGCACTCATTTGAGGGCGTGGGAAATTATTCTCCAGATGAGTGAGTTTTCCCATTATACAGATGTTTTGCTGCAGCTGTAACACAAAGGGACAAGGGAAAATGCTCTGGAGCCTTCAGACTGGCTGTCCGTATTGGGGCGTTTACTTTATTGAAAGCCACTGTTTCCAAATATTCTTATGCTCTGCGATGACCTGCCCAAAGATGGCCGCCACATAGTGGGGAAAAAAACATGATATAATGTGATAACAAGTCGCCGGAGTAACTGAAAGTGAAAAGCTCATTTAAAGTGTCATACAAGGTAAAAGGTCAGGGATAAATGGCTCAGGGTTAGGAAGCTGCAGGAGCATCGCGGTCAGTGCTTTGATTTAGCATTTAATTGCTTCTCAAGTGAGCTGTGGGACTGGGAGAACGTACATGACTGCTCAATGAGGGCCAGTCCTGAGCCCCCCCCCCCCCCCTATAATAGTGAGGAGAAGTACGTCCAACTAGCATTTTTATCTATTTGGCTGATACTTTTATCCAAAATAACAAATGATTGCGACAACAGGATTAAGAGCCTTGCTCAAGGGCTCAACACTAGGCCCTTGAAATTACTCTGCTGACCCTGGAACCTTCCAATAATGAGCATGGAAGGCTAACTCACAGAGGGCTAACTCACAGAGGGCTAAATCAACAGAGGGCTAATGCACAGAGGGCTAACTTACAGTGGGCTAACTCATATGACTAAATTACAGTGGGCTAACTCATATGACTAAATTACAGTGGGCTAACTCACAGAGGACTAACTCACAGAAGGATATAACCCACAGATCCCCAGAAGCGAAGTTCCTCACCACTGCCGGTGGTCAGCATCACAGTTGCAGTAGTACTTGGGGTCGGTGCAGTTCCTCTCGATCCCGCAAGCGCACTTCTGGATGCCAGGTCCCGAGCCCCCCCAGTAGTAGTGCTTCTCGTTCCCCCTCCCCACCCACCACGTGTATGGCGTCCCATCTGGGGAAAGAAAGACGAACATGAAAACCAGAAAAGCATTTACAGAGCATCACACAGCGTCGCCCTAGTACCCATGAGCGAGCCAGACATTACAGGGAATCAAAGATGTGCCTGTAAGGTGCTTTTCTGTGATAAGATTCTGACCGTCTGCATACTGCCCTCACATTATGCTTTGCTCATGTGCTGCAGATTTCTGGCACGGACATCGGCCAGCCAAAGCGCAGTCCAAATGTCCCCGGTCTCCTTGTTGGATTTTCGCTCGAGCATGTGACACATGCTTTATTAAGGCCGAACACGGAGACAGAATGAGTGCCAAGTGGACGGAAATAGGAGGGCGCTGATTCACACCTGCCGAAAACCGCTGTTCGGCCTGCCTGCACATTGTTATACTGCTCTGTGTCTGCAGTCCAGCATAATTACACTTGGGGAAGGATTTACACAAAAGCTCTGTTCTCGTCTCACACAGGGGCATAAGCTGTACAGTATCTATGCAATGTTGGCATGTCAGTGCTGATGCTGGAAACTATCAGACCTGCAGTTGGGTTGCCATATCAGTATTGATGCTGGGCACTTTCAGAGATGCAGCTGGGTTGCCATGTCAGTATTGATGCTGGGCACTTTCAGAGATGCAGCTGGGTTGCCATGTCAGTATTGATGCTGGGCACTTTCAGAGCTGCAGCTGGGTTGCCATATCAGTGCTGATGCTGATCACTATCAGACCTGCAGGCATGTTGACACGGGAAGGACGCTCGGCCTTCTAGAGCGTACACAGAGCAGATGGCCACCGCGCGAATATGGGCCCAGAGCAGAACTTGATGTCATCTGCGCATAATTTGCAACAGAGTGGAAGCAAATGGTATATTAATGTATTAATGAGCTTAAGTATGGCAGAGGGAACCCGGAGGGCCAGATCCAGCAAGCATCCCCACGTCTGCGGCAGCTTGCAGCCATGGAATGACTCCCAACGGGAAAGTCAAGGATAAAGCGCAGGCGGGACGTGGAGACGCATGTGAGCCAACTGAGCGCTTGCAGCAGTGCTGAGCCCCGCACTCCATACTGCCAGGTCATCCATGCACTGCTGGTGACGGTGCCTCCATCACTGCCAAAGTATCGCCACCTGCAGGAGCAGCTTAGAGCGCGTCTGAAGCGAAGCCTTACTCCGAAGTTACTGGAGTAACATACGTTGTGAGTAATAGCTAATTACAGAGAGATGCCCTGCCCTGCTGCATTATGGGATATGCACTTTGGATCTTTTACAGATTTTAGATTTCCTCCGGGGGGGACTATCACAACACAACGTTCGTACATCAGACATTATTTAAGAGAAATGTTTATTGAAACGTCCTTGTTATCGGCTCTGTTCTCCATCATCTCATTAACACAATTGCTCTGACAGCGTAAGTACTGTGCATCTGTGATTTGTAGTAACCCAAAGAGGTGATAGACATAAAGATGTCTGCCTACGCTGGCTTTAAAAAGAGCCGAACGCCCAGTGGCCTTTAACGACGGGTATGTGGTGTCTCTTCAGACAAAATACCAAGAGCTCTGAGCTCGGCTGCTCTCCCCAGCAGCTGGAAGCTTACGAATGTTGGCCAACAGACAACGAAATAAGCGCAGGACACCGGGGGGCGCTGCCCTCCACATCCTGCCAGGGACTCGACCAACGTGGCCAACCAGCTGGCGGCTCGCAGCGCAGGTCTTCATACCGGCTGAGGCGGCGCACCGGGGGTCGCTGGCGGGCATCCAGCCTGAGTAGCCCCCGCCTCCATTCCATCCTTCGCCCCCCCGCGTCCTGACAGCTAACGGCGATACGCTCACCAGCATCACCCCTCAGGTGACCTTATTAGATTGGCTGCTCCGAGAGGGACACGGAAAGGGGGCGGGTTTAAGACGACACGGGTGCTGGGGTATGGGATCAGAAATTAGCCAGTCATGTAAATCGTTGGCTTCCAAGTCTGTGATGCTGTTAATATCAGAGTAACTGTAATTTTGAAACGGCTGACATCTCCAGTATCAAAATGAGTTATGCACTCACACTGTATATGGGGCTGCTGTATTGTGCGCCCTCTAGGGTTGGGGTGTGGCGTCGTTTTAAGCATGTGACAGATGGTTCTCTCCAACGCATTAGTTTTGTCCGGACGTCGTTTCCTTTAACCTGCCGGTATAAATTTCTCCAGAGACTTCTGATCTTATTGGAATTATTTTTATTAATTGTCAGAGGATGACCAAGCAATTAAGTAAAACAGTCGTTTGTATTTCAATTTAGGAGAAGTTTTCACACATATGTTCTGTTTTGAGTTGTCTTTCTCTTTGAGTTGTCACACGCCATTTCACACAAAACATGCATATAAATGTGCTGTAAACGTGTCTTCAGGGTATACAGTAATGCGGAGGTCATTCCTTGTATCACAGGCAGACTATTCATCGAGGAACACAACCAACAAAAGAGTAGGCCTCCCAGGACAGTGATGTGCACTCAGACTGAGAGAGCACCACCCTCAGGATGAAAAAAGTAGGCCTCCCAGGACAGTGACGTGCACTCAGACTGAGAGAGCACCACCCTCAGGATGAAAAAAGTAGGCCTCCTAGGACAGTGACGTGCAGTCAGAGTGAAGGAGCGTCCCCCTCAGAATGAACACAAGGCTCTTGCTCCCACAGTCCAAAGACTCACAGTGAGAATCTGGTCACAATTAATGCACGTGGGGGCGTTAAGCCATCGTTTGATCACGCCGCCGCCATTCGTCAGCCTAATTGGAACAGTATACATTGGTAAACAGGTTTCATTAACTCGGCGCTGAGCTATTACACACGATTACTGTTATATATGCGTTCTCATTTGCAGTAATGGGCCTAATTTGTTTAGGGAGTGTGAAAGGTCCAGCAGCATTGAGATGATGGAGCAGTGTTCCAGTTTTATGTCAGACGCCCCCAAAGCTATACATCTACATATATACATAAACACTGTCATAAGGAAAGACGCTTGCAGGCTTTATAAATGACTCTGCACATTCCCTACTTGTTTCACTAGTACTATGTTTCACTTGTCTGCTATGTTCTATGTAATATGTGCTATGTTTTATGTGTTATGTTCTATGTGCTATGTTCTATGTGATATGTGCTTTGTTCTATGTTAAACGGAGCAAATTTAGAGCTAATCAGACACAGGAGTCAAAAATGAGAACAGTGCGGTTCTAATGAACCTGTGCTTATTGGCTGGGTGCTCCAGGAAATGCTCGGTTAAAGTTTGTCGTTCTGGGGCGGCACCGCCCCCGGAACCGAAACACAGAGGCCACTCTGCAGTCTCATCACAAAGGCGAAGCCATTTCAGCTTAATGGGAGATGAGTGTGATGCCCAGCCACCAGATGAGGTACTGAGAAGGCATTTGTCAGACGGCCGGGGAAAAGCAGGCAGGAGACGACAACGGAAAGGCCACACTCTTTACTTAACGCTGGCAGACGGACGCGGGATTCATTTGCAATCACTTGGGTTCCTGGATCACCAAAAAGAAAAACGAAAAAGCCTCAAATTAACAAGCAAGCACACAAATGCACACATGGAACCTTAATGTAGGTATAGTGTTCCGTAATCCTAAGTGACAATACCTTTTAAGGCAAAGACTTTGGCAGCGGAGTGAGACGATGGCCTGACACCAATGCGATCGATCGGTCTGACGAACTCATGGTCTGTTTTGTCATCAGTTCATTCCAGAAGAATCCATGGAATGTGGTAACTCTCAAAAACATCACATCTCCTTGCATTTGAAGGTCATGGATCCATAGATGCATCAATGTTTCTAATCTGGGATCATAATCAATCCTAAATCTTCACAGACATCAATCATACCACACTTAGTCATAGTCAGCTGTAACTGTAACTACTGTTTAAAAACTGAAGCGAGAGCAATTTGACAAGAAGAAGAAATTCAGAAAAGTCTGCTTGGGGTGTGACTGCGTGTGTCTGGGGGAGCCGAAGGGTGTCTAACAAATTTAGAAATATTGATGCAGGAAGGGGCTGTTTATGACTGCATTCTGTGTTTAATCATTCTGACGGAGACACCCTGGTCCCCCGTGACAGATCTGCGTTTCCTTTGTTTGTTTACTGCCGCACTACATTCAAACTGTATTTAATATAAATATAGAACAATGGGTAGCCTGTACGTGGCGGGAATTTCATCCCGCGTGATGCGCGGGGGGGGGGGGGTTGTCGGTGTCAGGTACCCTCCATCGAGCAGAGATATTAAAAGAATGTTTGCAGGCCTATTTGTCAACATCACAGAGTCAAGCCCAAAATGCAGATTGGGTAGAATACTTTGAAAGGGTGATTAATGGATAGCTGTCAGGTACTTTTTAATGCTATCTCCCTGCCATGATTCTTGTGAAATCTGTTTTTTTTTTTTTTTTTTTTTTTTTTTACTTTTTATGCCAGCCAGGGTTTAACTCCAAACTGTAATTAGACTGATCAAGACAAATGTAACAAGGATGGAGACAGATAAAACGATTCTCTAAGGTGTATATATTTAAATCCATAAAGCTGACATCTTTGGCGAAGAGCCGGAAGTTTGCAGTGGTCTCTAAACGAGAGGATTGAGTGCTGGAGTTGTGCGGGAGTAGTGCAGGAGTAGTGCAGGCATGAGGGATTAATGATAAGGGACTGGAGCACCCTACAGCTGAACCTTACAGCAGCGTATGAGATCCTCGACGGGAAACGTTCCAGAATACACACCACTGACAGACTTATTAACATAGATACTAACCATAATAATCACATAAGGAAGCACTGGCTGTTTACATATTTACTTCTCATAACTGCACCACTGTAACACACCTGCTTCACTTTCTTATTGTGTACTGTTGTCTTAGAAATTTTGGGCCTGGAAACATCCTGCTGGTCACTGTAGCCCCTTCTGCCAGCAGAACCACAATTAAACCAGGATTTAAAAATGCAGATTTGTCTGGAAATATAGAGTGAGCTGTTAATTATTTCCAGCTAGGGGCACTGCCAGGTAGAGCAAGTGATCTCACAGCTGGGGGCACTGCCAGGTGGAGAAAGTGATCTCACAGCTAGGGGCACTGCCAGGTAGAGCAAGTGATCTCACAGCTGAGGGCACTGCCAGGTGGAGCAAGTGATCTCACAGCTGGGGGCACTGCCAGGTGGAGCAAGTGATCTCACAGCTGGGGGCACTGCCAGGTGGAGCAAGTGATCTCACAGCTGGGGG
>JAODKE010000115.1:104145-116869 GCA_026779605.1 Mormyrus hasselquistii
TTTACAGGAGCGCTCGGGAGGATCCACACGCATTCCAAGCCTTCGGCTGTCCAATTGGATTCCGCCATTGGGCCAGTAGACGGTTCCCCTACAACAGGCTGACCCTACTGTCTCCTCTATGTCATTTTCATGAGGTGGCCTCCTGGGATGCCTTTCCAGCTGTCCTGAAGGTCCCAGATATACTGAGCACTCATTGGCCTCTTTTCCTTCACTCTCTGGTCAAACTCCTCCAAAACCATTTCTCCTGTATTTAGATCAGGTGGCCATGCAACACTCTATCACTCTTCTTTGGAGGCAGCTTGGCGTATATTCAGTAGGTGAATCCCCTCTTTCAGAAACAGGCTGTTAAGGATGTTGTATGAAATGACACACTGGATCCCACTATGAGTATTAAGTTAGTAAAACATGAACAAGGTCAGCTATAAGTGTTCAGTGCAGCCTGAGAGAATACAGGCAGTATGTGCTTATGTGCAGTATCAGGAAGAGGCCCCTTAGGGACGCAAGACAGCTGCATGTAAGTGAGCTGTTTACTCCCAGTCGTCATGGACACTGAAAGGCCTCCCTGCTGCTCTCCTGCTTAAGGAGTATCAGACGATGCTGGAGTCAGATCTCTGCATTTGACCAAAGCCCACACATTCCTAACTTTGGTGTGTCTGCTGCAAAGTATGCTAAAGTGAGATCTCCAGCACCATGCCACATGTGCCCACTGGCCCAGGGAACAGGAACATACCTCAGCTTTCCTGCTGCCACTGCCGTCGTCTTCTCTCCGCTCAGTGGGCTCCCTGCGAGCCATCATCTGGAGCTCCTGGATTTGCTCCTTACTGCCCTCCTTGGAGTGGTGGGACGGGTCCAGAGCCATGGGCTGTTCTTCAGCTGTGAATGTGTCATCCCTACCTACATCCATCTCAGAGGACTTTTCTGTCATTTTGCCAATTCTGTTCCAGTGTTTGATCTCCTCTTCCTCATCCTCTTCTTCTTCATATCCTTCTGCCTCACTGTCCAGTCCTTCAGGAGACCTCTCTGCGTCCTCCTTTTTTTCCACCTCCTTGTCATCCTCCTCCTTGTGTTTTCCCACCTTGAGCTCTGTCTTATGACTGCTCTCTAGCTTGTATCCTGTGGGAGAAAAGTGTAAACTGGAACTCGACCTATTTTGGCCTTTCTGGGATGTAGAATCACTAAAGTTCTCGAGTTTACTTCACTTAGGTTCTCCTAGTAGTACACCAAAAGTAGTTATGTAGATGTTGAATCCCTAATCTGAGTTTCCTCAGTAAATTATCAACAGTATTAAATGGTAAGAGTGATTCTGAGTATTAATATTAATCTAAAACGTTCTGGGTTGCCCCACTGCAGTCAGTCACAAGACCTGTTCCAGTGCTGCCAGGAGGATCAGAGACTTAGCATTTGCCTGATTGAATTGCAGGGTTTTATACCTATTCTGCTTTCTTACCTGGATCTAGTTCAATTTCCATTTATTTAATCAATCTGGTACCCAGCTGAACTGACCAGAATTATAATGGCCCTCAGAATTGCTGCTCCATCCATCATAGTGCTATTGCTCTGCCTCAGCATGTGTCTCCCTTTACCAAGCATAACAAAGAGGGCACCAGATTGGCCTGTCGATCCAGTGGGTCTTAAAGTGGGGATTAATCTTTTTTCTACTCAACAATCTCAAATCTTCCTGGGTACACATTCCACATAGCTGAAGGCACTTATTACACTATAACAACCCTCATATTTTTTTCAGCCTCTGGTCGGCTACAAAATTCCTGGATTATTGCTGTTAGGCTACATGTAACATAGGTGTGTCACATGTTAATTGAACTCCTGCAGCCACTGCTCTTGTATTATTCTGTGATTTGTTCCGATACCCTGGATACAGATATCCAGTTTCTGCTGAGCAGACCAATGTTCTTAAGTCAGCTTCCTCTGCATTGTTTATTTAGTGGGGAGGGTTTAGCTGGCAGGTTCAACAAACCTGTGTCAGCTTGCATCTTGTATTCCCCTGCAGCACTCCTGACCTGATCCTCTTCAGCTTCCTCAGAACTGGTCTTCCCCGTCTGTTTTGGCCCATGCTTATCCTCCTCTTTAGTTCTGATAACCAAGTTTTGGTTTTGCCCTCTCTCCTGTTCCTTGCTTTTCGGCTTTTCAGGCTCCTTGCTGGCAAACACTTCCTTCACATCCAACCTGGCCTCCCTCTTCTCAGTTGGAGCAGCCCCCAAAGCAACCAGCATGGATTGGTCTGAGAAGAAGAGAAGCAGTATGGGTGGAGGAATAGTGTATGTTGTCAGTTGAGAAAATGAAACATTGTGGCTATGAGTTTCTAGGCCACAAAGATAAGACCACAGTACAGCTTCACCTAACCCTCTTAGCCCCCACTAGTGAAGAACAGATAGGGCAACCAGATAATGCATGTCAGGGAGGACACTTTGAGTTACTTCAGGTTTTAAAAACTACTTTAAAACTGAACGGCTCCTGTGTTTCACTAAACAGTTCAGTTCCTCTTTTGCTTTGACTGGTGTGTTTCCTTTACTGAAAGACTCATTCAATTGTTTCACATTAACATCAGTGACGCATGCATGATTATAGGAGACTCTAACAATAGAGGTACTGTATGCATATATGGATTTGTGTTGTGTGTAAGGTAGGACTATGTCTATGAGTTAATTTTGGTGTTAGCTTTTTTTACTGAACTGAGTTATATACAGTTGCTGTTACATAGATGTGAAATTGTATCTAGTAAGTACAGTATAATCAGTCACCCCAAGAAATCTTATAAGTTCTTGTTGAATTATGACTGTGTGCCCTAACTATTATATAAACTACACAAATATTTTGTTTAAGGTTTTGCTAAAATTAAAAAAAAAAATCAGGCTAGCTCTTGACATGAAATATGGATTTTTTGGCTTTTCTGAGTATTTTAAATAAGATATACAAAGACATAATGGGATAGTTTTTCATAACATATTGATTTGAAGCAAGCATTACAGTAAATACAGTTTTTCCAGCATTCAAATCCATGAATAAAGAGCAAATTGGTGTCTGACCAACAGTGTAACTTTGGATTAAACACTAGGGGGCTTGAAGTCCCCACCCATTCATCCTGACAATATGATTATTTTGGATGATTGCATTGGGCAATTCTAGTTGTTGGGGTGGGGGGGGGGATAAGGGGGTCTATGGATTTACAACCCCCCTGTCCCCCCATAGTTTGCACCCATCCACTATACTTTAAATGACAGATTTCGGTTTGTGTTCCACTCACTGTCATTTCACTAGCTGGTTATTTGCAAAATTTTACTACATGTCCAATTTTCTCAATTATTGCAAATTTGGACAAATGATGTTTTCAGATCTTCAAAAAATACAACATAAATGCAACTAGGGAAAATAATAGTTTTTACTTATTAAATTTTTTGAATAAACTGATTTTCTAGTTAATTCAACCCGATTAGAGGGCAATAAAAGTTACCTGACTAAACACTGCCAATCTCTCAAACCCTGCAGAGGTGCATCATCACATAGAACTGCAAGCATCCCCCACCTCATGAAAATTAGACCTGATTCATAGACAAGTATCAAGGTTGAAACCACTGCTCACTAGGATTGTAAAAGACCCCTCTCATCCTGGTAACAAACTATTTCAGCTTCAGGCAGAAGGTTCTGCAACATTATGGCCAAGACAGAAAGACCCAGAAGGAGATTTTATCCCCAGGCCATTCGTCTCCTCAATCAGGACACGCCCCCTCTCTCTATACTGTATATAGTGTATCATTATAGTACTTTTATACTATACTGGACAGCAACCTTCTCAGAGTCTCATTCTCATCATCATCATCATTCCATACAATCCACTTTAACCTTATATCTTATGACTGCATATTACACATCTGTAAATTTGTTTCAAATCTGTATTCTAGTTTAAATTTTTTTATTTCTCCTTTTTATTTTTTTCATATATTTTGTGATTAGTTACACAGCCAAAAGAGTGGTTCAGGATACATTTCAATGCATGTTGTACCTGTATGACTATGGTTGTGACAATTAAAGAATCTTGAATCAAAGCATGAATGGTCAGCTCTCATATTGCCAAGAGTACCTCAATGATCTTCAAGACTTTTGAATGAATAAATGAAATGAATGAAAAGTAGATTTTTTTTGATAACTTGAATCCCATTATGTCTGGTGAAAAATAAACATGGTGTTTTGCAATGAGAATATTCAAACACAATGGTGGTATTGAGATGATTTGGGGATGGTTTGATTCCTCAGGACCTGGGTAATTTGCGATTGCAGACGAATCCATGAATTTTTCACTCATGCAACAGTTGAAGCTGAAGCACTGTTAGTTTATGCAGCTGACAATGATCCAAAACACACAAGCAAGCATTCAAGCTGAAAAAATGCTAATTTATAGTTCTGTAGTGGCCATGTTCAAGCCTTAACCTCAACCCAGCCGCAAAGCTTTGGCAAGACGTAAAACAAGCAGTTTGAAAAGCCTCAAATATTGCTGGATCAAAGCAGCTCTGCATGGCTTAAATTCCTCCATGGAGATGTAAAACAATAATTAATTACAGAAAGCATTTGGTTGTAGTCATTGCAGATGGTAGTAGGCCATTGCCCCATTCTTACTGATGCAGAAAGGGCTGTAGATTGACTACCAGATTCATCCTGTATTCCCATCTTACGCTCTACCAAATTTCAGGGAAACCTTCCACAATGCATATATATGCACGGTGGATTGTGGGAAGGATAGTTTGTGCACACTGAGGGAAGTGCAGTCTGTGCCACCCCCCGCACACATACAAACACACGTCACATACACATGTGGCTAGGGAAGATTCTTACCTGCTAATTCTCTTGAACCCAGGGAATACCCCAGCATTTCAAACATATGACCAGCTCCAATCTCATTCTTCTGATTGGCTCTCTCGGTGGCCCCTGTTGTTGGCCACAACAACAAGCATGTGTAACAAGCATGTGGATATCTCATAAAATTTCATGTTTAATAACATTTAATAAAATTCCGAGTGGTATGTGCTGTAAAATGATTTAAGCTATATTTGATTTCCTTTTGAAATGTTTAAAATTTTATTACCTTGAAACGGTTTATAGTCTGCCGATCAGGTAACTAAATAAGTATTACCAATTAAGCAGTCGCAATCAGTTAAGGATAATTCCTTTCTTGGACTGAACTTTTAGGGAATGCACACTATGTTACTCTGCTGGCTCTTTAATGACTGGTCTGATACATTAGACAGCAACCTCTTGCATATGACACTATGGCAGGTTTGAGGTCCCACCTTGAGCAGCAATATCCTGAAGCTCTTTCAAGAAGTTCTGGTGGCGGAGGATGGAAATGAGCCGCTCATCTAGGTAACACACACAGAACAGAGAAGGGCCTGTTAGTCTGTCAGCAACACTCAGCTGTGACCAGTCATTGATCACATTAAGCATTTTGCTTTTCAGTAGCTAATTATGCTGAAATTTATAGCGAGTGGCTTGTGGCTCTACTGCAAACAGGCAATTAATGAACACAATAGCACTTCTGGGCCTCCTCTTTCTGATTACTGAGGAAGAGCAGCAAACCCTCTGAAGGACCAGGTGGAACAAGAACTGGCTCCCCGCACCACCTCACACATGTAGCACTGGTACTTCACTCACCCTAGAGTCGCTCCTCCCTCTCCAGTCTCTCCCATCTGTCTCCTCTCCAGACTCTTCTGTCTGTCCAAACTCTGCCTCCTATCCAGTCACTCTGCTCTCTTCTCTTACTCTACCTCCTCTCTAGTTTCTGTCTGTCCAAACTCTGACTCCTCCCCTGTCTCTCTTCACTGCAGAAACTCTTCCTCCTCTCCTGTCTCTCTTTTACCTTCCGTCCAGACTCTGCATCCTCTCTAGCCTCCCCTCCCTTTTCAGTGTCCCTCTGGGTCTCAGTCAACCTATGTAAATGTGGATCAAGGACTTTCTGCCAAACTGCCTACAAACAGTCAGATTCGGCCCCCATCTCTCCCCTAATCTAACACTCAACAAAGACAATAATTAAATGTGCAGATGACACAACAGTGATGGGATGATCTAAAAAGGGGATACGCCTACAGGGAAAAAGTCTGCAAACTGGCAGTTTGGTGCACAGAAAACAACCTCCAATATCAACAAAACCAAAAAACTGTAACGATTTCAAAAGACACCCAGTAAATATCGATTGTGATAATATGGAAAGAGTCTACAGTTTAAAATTTCTGGGAATCCACATCATGGAGGACCTCACATGAACAACCAACACCACCACCTTGGTGAAGAAGGCACAACAGTGGCTGTACTTTTTATGGTCACCTAAAATAAGCAGCCTGTCTCCCCAGCTGTTTGTGCTGTGCTGTCTTTGCTCCATTGGAAGCATCTTTGACCTAATGCATCACAGCATGGTACACTCACTGCTTAGGTTCTACTCTAGAGCTGTCACTGAATTGAACTTCATGAAACACTGTCCTCATTCACTTTAACACTCCACCATAACACCCACAACTGTTAGGTGGAGACAAATCTGATATGTGACTGCATGTCATGTGCAGTACTCTGTGCAACACTATTTGCAGTGTGAAATACTGGTTTTGTTTGGATTGTTTGCTTATTTGTTATTTGTTCATTTGGCACAATTTATATTTCTAGTTTTCACTTGTATCACTGCATCTTGTCATAATTCCTAGCATCATTATCTCTGTATGTTCTGTCTGTCCTGTGGAATGCTGTAAAAATGAAATACTGTTAGTATGTAACCCGGTGTACAAAATACAAATACAGTGGTACCTCAGAACTCGAACTTAATCCATTTAGAACTCGGGTTCGAATTCTAAAAAGTTTGAGTTCTGATCGAATTTTCCCCATAAGAAATAATGGAAAACTCGTGTGTTCAGCTGTTTCTGGTTGTTGTCATTGTCTAAATTTATTTTTATTGTCTAAATATAGCTAGTGTAAACATGCAAGATGTTGTCCCAGCGAATGCAAGGCTGAGACTGAAGCGTTACCCTTTACTTCCGCTGAGATACATGCCACGTGACCCGTTTCCCCGCACGTATAAGTTATCTTAGGTTAGCATTCATGGTTTGACTTCTGAGATTCAGTTCGAGGTCATTTTTTTCAAACTGGCTGGTTTGACTTTTAAGAAATTTAAGAAGTTCTAATGAGTTCGGGTACTGAGGTACCACTGTACAATAAATTATACTGCAGTTTGCATAAATTATGTAAAATTGTACTTGCATTTGTATATATTTGTATTTATTTTGTGCACCTGTAGATACTAACAGCATTTCATTGACTTTTTACCTGTACTCAGCACAATGACAAAACTGAATATAATCTAAAAAAAATCCTCCCTCTCCAGTGTCCCCACTCTGTCCATGCACTGTTCCACCCATTTCCTTCCCATCATGGGGTGCGTTTCCTAAAACCATAGTTACGAACTACATTAGAAACTTGCGTGGTTCGAACTATGTAAGAATGACGCAGGGGTTTCCCGAAACCATAGTTTGAATGAACGTTCGCAAATACTGTCGTTAAGTTGCGTAGTTCGACCTACAGCTCAGCTCGCAAGCTGTAGTTAGAAGCTTAGTTCTGGGTAAATACGTCAGTGATGGTGGAAAATGCAGTCTAATAAGGGTATAGTCACCGTGTAGGTAAGAAATGTAATAATCTGTAATACCTAATAAGGAATAATTTAGCTCTACGATCACATATATGTGAAGTTGTTTGAAAATGTAGTTTGAAACGTAATTGTTGTGTGGGTCTCTACAGAAGAAGAAGAAGAAGTCCCAACTAACTAACGTGGTTCGAACTACTGTGGTACAACGGTTTTGGGAAACAGTCATACTTGGGATGTTGGTTAGTTTGAACTAAAATTGTATGATGTATCATTACTTGTAACTACCGTCATTGTTTGGGAAACGCACCCCCGTTTGTCCTGGATTACATAACCAGCTCCATTGATTGCTCAACACTGACAACTTTAACAGTGAATCACAATAATCTTTGCTACTTCACTCTGTGTTGACCTCCCTTGTCCTGATGCCATCACTGGCCTAGTTTTATATTACAGTGACAGTCATATTCCAGCTCATGTAGTGATCGGTGATTCGACCAGAATGGGCACGCAGTAGTTGTGGAAACCTTAATTTATTTCCCTAAAATGAACGGAGCAATCAGCAATGTACAAGCCTCTCCTCAGCTTACACAGCGCCAAATCCAAGTGGATTCTGACAGAAATTGGCGCTAAAGAAAAAAATGCAATGCTGATTGCTGCCACACCTATAACACTCAAGTAGGACCTTTTGTGGCGAAACCAAAAAGTACAAATCAAACCAACAAAATACAATTGTAAGCACAAACAGTGACAAATAACACATTATACATAATAATTACATTTAAAATAAAAAAAGGACTGGAGGAGTTCATAAAATCAATAGCTACACATTAACATGGCTACACTTACAATGAACAATCCCCTTGCAGAAAACCCCACAACCCCACAACTGATTCAGGAAAATGCAGGGGAGGTGGCATGAGTGTAATGACCAACAAACGGTGGTGTAGTGATGTACAGACAGTTTTGTCGTGGTGCTCTCCTGATCGTGAACGTCTTATAATCAAATGCAGACCTTTTTATCTGCCCAGGAAATTTACAGCAGTATTCTGTACTACTGTTTATATTCCCCCCACACCGACACCACACGGGCACTGGATGAACTGTTTGATGCTATCGACTGGCAGAAAACATTACACCTGGAGGCTGCTTTTATCGTGGCTGGCAATTTTAATAAAGCCAACATGAAGAAAGTTCTGCCGAAGTTTCGCCAGCATGTAAACTTTCCAACGCACGGTGAGCACATCTTGGACCATGTTTACGCTCTGTATGCACATGCCTACAAAGCCTGCCCCTGACCGGACTTCGGCAAATCAGATCACTCCTCAATCCTGCTGCTGCCAGCTTATAGGCAGAAGCTTAAACGCAAGCAGCCTATGATGCGTTCGATTCAGCGCTGGACCGACCAGTCAGACAGCGCCCTACATCAATGCTTCAACATCAGGGACTGGGAAGTCTTCTGGACTGCCGATGATAACAATATCAACAACTACGCTGAGTACGTAATGGACTTTATTTAGAAATGTATTAATGACGTCATACCGCGGATAAATGTGTGGACATACCTCAACCAAACCAGGATTAACGGAGAGGTCCGCGCAGTGCTCAGGTTACGGACCGTTGCCTTTGCCTTTAAATCCGTAGACCCAAATGAGATAAAAATGACCAAGGGACAATACGGAAGATAGGTGGAATCCTGCTACAGCAATTCCAACATCAGGAACATGTGGATTGGACTGAAGATCATCACAGACTACAAGGGAAAGAGCTGCAGAGTGGGGGAGGTAACTGCTGGAAGTCGACAGCTCCCCTCCTCAGATATCTCAGGCAGCCATGTGTAAATACTTCAGGAGGGTAAACACACAGAAAGTTCCTAGACCAGACAACATCCCAGGTCGTGTTTTCAAAGCATGCGCCCACGAGCTGGCAGATGTCTTCACAGACATTTTTAACCTTTCCCAGCTCCAGTCTGCTGTCCCAGCATGTTTTAAGAGGACCACCATTATCCCTGTCCCAAAGAAAACTAATGTGAGCTGCCTAAATGACTATTGCCCAGTTGCACTCACCTCCATTGCCATGAAAGTGCTTTGAGCGTATAGTCAAAACTCACATCACATCTTTACACCCTTCTTCACTTATTCCACTCCAGTTTGCCTACAGATCTAACAGATCTACAGACGATGCAATAGCAATTGTACTTCACACTGCCCTCTCCCACCTGGACCAGAAAAACACATATGTGCGAATGCTTTTCATTGACTATAGCTCTGCTTTTAACACCATCATACCATCCAGACTTGTCATGAAACTCTGTGACCTGAACATCAGTTCCTTCCTGTGCAGCTGGAACCTGGACTTCCTGACAGACAGACCTCAGGTGGTTGGGATCAGTAACATCACCTCATCCACACTGACACTTAGTACTGGTGCCCCCCAGGGATGTGTGCTCAGCCCCCTGCTGTATACCCTTCTTACCCACGACTATACAGCAACAGCTCCAATACCATCATCAAATTTGCAGATGACACCACCATCATTGGCTGCAAATCTGATGGGGATGAGTCGGCATACAGGGCAGGGGTGGGAGCCCTGACAACATGGTGCCGCGATAACAACCTGCTGCTCAACATCAGCAAAACCAAGTAGCTCATCGTAGACTATAGGAGACTGCAGGGAGGAGGCCACACCCCCATTCACATCGAGGGAGCAGACGTGGAGAGAGTAAGCTGCTTCAGATTCCTGGGCATAAACATCAGCAAGGATCTGAGTTGGTCACACCACGTTGGTATGATCACAAAAGCAGCAAGACAGCGGCTCTTCTTTCTGTATATGGCACCTGATAGGGTACAGCATGGACTACAGAATACTCACAAACTTCTACCGGTGCACCATCAACAGTATTCTGTCTGGCTGTATCACCATCTGGTATGTTAGCTGTAACGCTCTGGACCGCAAAGCTTTGCAAAGCGTGGTGAGCTCAGCACAGTACATCACAAGGATTGAACTGCCAGCCATGCAGGACCTCTACAGACAGTGCAGTAGGAGGAAGATGCAGCAGATCCTCTCTGATTCCAGCCACCCCAGCCACAGACTTTTCATGCTCCTGCAATCAGGCAGATGGTACAAGAGCATGCAGACCCACACCAGCAGACACACAGACCCACAAGCCATCAGGCTTCAGAACTACACACATTCTGCACACACCAATATACACTCACCTCAACTGCTGGACTCTTCATAATGTCACATTAAACATTGTACTTTAAATTCTAACTGCACAATCTTGCATGTTTTCCACATTCTAAATATCTCACTGCATTATTTTGCACTATTTTTGTTATAATGTTTTTTTTTTAATTTGTTTGCATACTTTCTGATATGTTTATATGTTATATGTCTATGTTTTTGTGAGTAAATGTAAAGTTGGGAGGACATAAGTCCAAGAATTTCATTGTGGGTAATGATGCTACATTGTTATCTGTATATGACAATAAAACTTGAAACTTGAAACTGAAACTACCTGCTCTCAGGGTGTTCAGGCACTCCAGGCTGACAGGTTTGGGCTCAGGGATGGACAGAACACCAGCAATCACCTCCACAATGCATTTCATCACCTGCAGAAATCAGGGATCAAGAGCAGAGGTGGATCTAAGGGGGTCAACACCCCTAGTAAATATATAGCCACCCCTGTAGCCACCCAAACTTAAAACAATAAAACAATACAGATTATTTTGTTTTCTACACGGACCCATAAAAAGAGTATCATGCCCAAGCCCTTAAACATAACTGGCCCCTGATAGCCACCCCAATCAAAATGTTCTGCAGACACTGGTAAGAAAGGAATCATTTCACTCCTGAGGAATGGAAGTTTATTAATGCAGAGCAATGTGCTCATGGGTGGACTTATGAGGATGTCCCTTGTACATAATGTCCTGTTTCTGGAATTGTTGGACAGCTTCCTTAAAAAATAAGGTATACTATATATAGAAACCACAAATTAGCACCATTTCTACTTCCAGTTTGAAAGTATGTCTTAGTTTTTCCCTTAAGATTAATAAAACAACACACTGTCCTTTACTTTTCTTTAAAAAATCCAGTTTCAGTGTTACTAATTACTAATAACAGATTAGCACCCCAGGATAGATGCTTGTGAACAATGTAATATAATTATGCAAAATTCACTCTATTCTTTTTTCACACTTAAATTGCATGTGCTAGAGATCACTACATCTGGAGTTTGATGAGTACATTTTAGCCTGCTTGCCTCTTAAGCCAAAGGACAGAAGCAAGGCCAGTCTGCTCTATTAGCAACACAGGCAATTGCCTATGGCAACATTTCATTAGGTGCACAGAAGAGCAAGTGAAAAAAATCTGAAGAAAGACCTCTGGTTGTATTGTATGATATTACAGTTTTAATATTTCACTACTTTTCTTGTTTGAACAGCCAAAACCTAGCTAGGGACGCTTTTCCTCTGCATCAAATACTTTGTATCCTACCCATATGATCAGCGCATGCTCCCCTCTAACCACTTTATGTATTTCCTCTTTATCCATCTCTGTTCATGCAGTCAGTGCACCCATCAGCATAACAGGTCAGCTTGTCTATTCCTCAGTAACTGCAGCATCACACGTAACTGATATTGACAGCACGGCTGCACTTCCACGGAGAGGGATACAGCTGCCAGGACCATGCCTCTCAGTTAAAATGGAGAGCCTTCCAATAAACTGAATCAGTATGTTTTCATTTGCACTAAACAGCATGTAGGAAACTGTGCCCATGTGTTTCTCTCTGATATGTAATTGGTAAGAATCTGAGTTCTTAGTATTTTAGTTGAACCTGTGTTCACCTTAGACCTAATCGTCTGTGACCCCCTTGAAGTAGGTTACATATAGAACCAAATTAAACATAAAGTACATAAAACTGATAAGGAAATTGACACCATATGGTTCTTTTCCCACTGCCATTTATGCATAGTATATACATACTGTCCTCTTCTGGAGCCAACACCTTATCATAGTGGAGGGGTTTGCGTGTTCCAATGATCCCAGGAGCTAAGTTGCCCAGGGCTTTATGCCCCTGGTAGGGTCACCCAA
>JAODKE010000115.1:134325-146001 GCA_026779605.1 Mormyrus hasselquistii
CTTATATACGGTAATTAAACATTAAAACACCTGCGGCTTATAGTCGGGTGCGGCGTATATATGGAACAATCTGTATTATTCCCCAAATTTAGCTGGTGCGGCTTATATTCAGATCCGCCTTATAGTCTAGAAACTACGGTATTGTCTTCTTCTGGGATGGGTGTTTCTGTTTCAGTAAAAAATAAATGTATTCTCATGGACTCATTAGATCATCCTCAGGCTAAGGCTTCAGGTTTGACATGTTTGATGGAACAGTGCCTGTTAATAGCCAGCTGATGAGTTTGTTCAGGGTCAGTCCTGTGATGGAGCTGGTCTTCCTGGTGAGTTTGTTCAGGGTCAGTACTGTGATGGAGCTGGCCTTATATATATAGTTATATATAGTTAAGCCATAACATAAACATAAAAGTAAACAGGGTTCCTAGCTAGAGCTGGGTAGCACATTATTATTTGTATACTTTAATAAAAAAATGCCTCAGCATTTTCTTTCTTTCCTCTTTCCCTCAAAATTAGCCAGTTCTTCTGTTTTAGAGGCAACAATCATACTAAAGTAACATTGGGGAGTGGATCTATGACACTATACTGTAGATTGATTTCCCAAGCTTCCTTGCTGATTATATATCTAAATTTCTTATTTAATGCTATCTTTTATTGCTCATTATTCCTCCTTTAGTCTTTTTTTTACGTGAACTGTCACTTTCTACACTGCATCGAAGACAAACTCAAGTGTCACAAAGGATTCTGTCATGCTTGTATAGTATTCACACACATCCAAAGATGAAAACTTTGCACACAGTTCTGTTATCAGGTCTCATAACATGGATTTTCAAAGGGGCATCAAAGCCAGAAAGAGGGGCAATGATGTCCATTGCTGTCAGTGAAATTCCTGCCTGTCACCCATGATCTATTAGGTTGTTTACGGTATAGGTTTATTTTTGACACTGTGCGCACCATCACATGCTGGGTCTTCTGCTGGTTCTTAAGTGTGGCCGTGAGTTTTTGAAAGCCTTTGCAGAAATCAAAATATGAAATTTTGTGAAATAAATAAATGAACAAACAGTACAACATGACTAGAAACAAAAAACCAATGTAATGCCTAATTGGCTCAGATGAATAACTCAAAAAGAAGTGGAGTAACCTTTTTTTTGCTGCTGAATTTCACCTGTGAAAGTGATTAGAATTGATTCTGTTTGGAAGTATAAGACTTGGACAAGGATGTTAAAAGAAGTGATTAAAATGAGTTTCTAAACATTTCATAACACATTTAAGAAATATAACAGCGCTATTTTAACCCATTCACTAAATTACATGTTAAATTTCTCCCCCAGAGAAACGAAAGTGCTGTCTTATCTATGAACAATAACTTCCATGTTTGAGTGACGGCTCTGCTGAGTCTCAGTTCCTGTTGTGCGGTGTGACAGTGACAAAGAGAAGTGACCAGGATCTACAAGAGTCCCTGGTCCAGGCAGCCCAAGGTCCTGTGAACAAGGACCAAGTTGCGGAACTTCAGTGTGAAAGCATCTTATAAGGTGAGTAATGAAACCAACGGGTGCAAACAATTCAAAGAACAAGGTAATTCCAAACTGAGAACAGCTATGGGCCACTGGGCTCTGGTCTATGACAAATACAGCCATCCAGAGCATATAGATGGAAAACTGCTTTAAAGTCATCAATTCAATGGCTATAAACTTTTTTTTAATTTAATCACACAGTACAATATGGCCCACAGCTTAGTCCATTTGATCAGTGCACATCTCTACTTGTGGTTTTAAAACTGACTGGTTTCCTTTGGGTGAAAGATATTATAGCCTGTAAACTGAATTTTGAATATAAAGCTAACATTATTTCTGCTTTTGATTGCAGAGTTGGACTGCAATATATGGGAGCTGGTTCTTTACAACCCTAACCATCTAAACGATGGCTCACTGTTCCAATGAGGTGGTTTGGATGTAACGTTTCAGCATATGATGCATGTTCTTAAGGCTGTAAATACCAGACACTGAAAGACAGGAAAGCTTAAGTTCATAACATGAACAACTATTTTCAGCTAAATATAGCAGACAGAAAGCTCACCCACCATGCACCAAATTTTACAGATGTACTGTAACAGAACAGAATAACTTAGCAGACACAAAGCTCACTCCACAGTGCTCTTCTTCAGGCTACTTCCTTACCATACAGTACCACACAGCACCAAATGTTACAGATGTACCAGAACAGAATTACTTAGCAGACAAAAAGCTCATTCTGCAGTGCTCTTCCTCAGGCTACTTTCTTACTATATTGTGTTACAAGAAATGTTATGTGACATATTACAACAGAACAGCATAGCTTGATATAAAATATGTATAATTATATTGGATGCTGTCTTACCATGATGTTTTTAATGTGTTTTGTTTATCCTCATTGTATCAATGTACTCTGTTGGGACTTAAAGCATTTTTATTCCTATTTAAATTGACATTTTTAGACATCAATGGACTAGCCAGTTTAAATAGAGGTTTAATAATAATGCAAAAAATCAACACACAAGTGTGCTTCTTATAGTAATGAAAAAAATCACAGCATGGTGTCTCCAGCAGCAAAATAAGATTGTGAGCAGGAAACCTGCCTTCTGTTAATGGAAAGATCAGTGCATGTGTGGGAGTGACCATGTACGGATTTCTGAAGTCTCATGGACTCATCTCTGACATTCTGCAGACCCAGACCTCGCTCGCCGACCTCTTGGAGGATTACTTGGAGGAGTTCAGTGATGAAGAGTTAAAGAAGTTTAAATCAAAACTGAGTCGCAAAAAATATAAAGAGTTAAAGCCCCTTCCCAGGGGTCTGGTGAAGGACTTGGATAGAACAGACCTCGCTGACAAGATGATAAGTTCCTACAGTGAATGTGATGCTCTCAATGTCATGCTTGAAATCCTGAATAATATGAACATGAATGATCTTGCTCAGAGACTAAATGAAGACCTGCAGAAGGGTAATCATGTATTTAACGTTTCTTGCTTTTTGTCTAAATTGTAACCTTTTTAATTTCTCGAAAAATTAATTATACATATTGTATAGCATTACATGGGTAATGCTGATGTTTGTTAGATACTGATGCCGACAGAAATTAATTTGAAATTCTTCCTTATTTCAGCTCCCCAAGCAGGAAGTGAGCTAGGTGACCAGTTGGAGCAGAGTAAGAGCTTTATGCTGTTCTGTAGTTTACACTTTGCTTTTAGCAAGCAAGTCCACTCTTCCTGTTTCTATACTGTTATCATGCCTAGGGGGGAGGGGTTGGATAGCCAAGTGACCTTGGACCCCCAAAGGTTTTATTTTCTCTCTGCTTGGGAGTTTTTGGTTCCTCTATTCTGTTGTCGTCTGGCTTTCTTTCTTTCATTTGTTTGTCGTCTTTTTCCTTATTTTTGAATTATTTTGCATAAATGATGCAGGGATGTATCTCAATATGCCCATGTAAAGCACTATGGACTAGGTAGTGAAAGGCGCTATATAAAATACATTGAATTGAACCCTGTATATCAGAGCGGCCCGTGGCATATGCAGTACAAGAAAATGCCAGGGGCCCCATCCATTCAAAAGAGGTAGAAAGGGTAGGGGGAAAATTAAGATTTTGACTTTTACTACTGTATATTGATTTACTACTATTTTACAATATAATCTCAACATAATAAAAAACCTAATAAGCAAACCTTATTATATAAGGGATATTTTTTGCTTTTCCCGCCCCCCCTCCCCTCCATATCACACACTGTAGGCGTCTTTAAGTGACTTTGATACAACTGATAAATGGTATCTACAATTTATTAATGGTATCTAATTCAAACAGACACTATCATGTCAGAAAGACCAAAACCCTTCAGTGGTCAGGGAAGAAAAAGAAGAAGAGAAGAGGAGGAAAAACAAGAAAAAGACAGAGGTAATAATCACTAATCAGAGTAATTACCGTGTTATTGTTTGTGGTCCGTGGAGCAGAGTGTTACTAGCTTACCTTGAATAATTCAGCATTTGCTAATTTAATAAATAGCTAGAATTAACATCAGTTACTCTCAACATAAATTTATTAGGGAAAGTTGGAAATGCTTTTCAGGTGTTTGGGATCGGGAATAACCTACAGCATCATTGTCAGAAATACACTTTATCTTTAAGGTGTCCTGCTGCACCTGCATGAACTGTCCACTGTGTCAGTCTCAGGATAGTAAATTGTAGTAGTCAAATAAAATGCTTTTCTGTTCCCACCCCTCTAACAGTTTAAAACCTTTGTATTTTTATTATTGATTAGTCTTATATGCAAAGCAAACAGCATTATCATGTGAGCGACATGCTCATTGGATGAGGTTTTGTGCATGAATTAGTTTGTGTTTAGAAAGTTATAATCTAGCTTAGGTGCTGTTATTGGCCGGGTGTAATGCCACCCCTGCCAGGGCCGGTCAGTCCTACAGTATAGGCGACATAGGCGGCTGTACTTCCTCTACTAGAGAATTGTCACCTACCTCAATCAGATAGTGGAATAGGTTGATGGTCCTTTCTGGAGATAAATTATCCTCTATTTTCTGAGGGGGCGCCGACTTGTCAGCCAATTTAACTTTGGCTCAAGCAGGGGGCACCATTGGTGATACTCACCTAGGGTGCCACATCACCTGGGATGAGAACTGCTGTACATATCTGGGGCTTCAGTAAATATATCTAGGATGTGAAATTTAAAGCTTAATTTTAACACAATAAAATAGTAAAATGTGTTTCTGTGTGGTGGGGGGGATTATGTATACCAACAAAAATGTCCTGCTATTTTTACTGTGTGGGGAACATTTCTCACATCCCCACTAACATCTGTGAATGCAATCAAAAAACTAAATATGCCAAAAATCTTGTATTTTGTTGGGTAACTTATGGTAAAGGTTAAGGTAAGGCCTGGGTAGGGGTCGTCATGTTGGGATTAATGTTGTGTGTTTTAATCCTCATACCATATTGGTCAGGATTATGTTGAGAATTAGTACATATTCCTCTCATTTTTTTTCAGGGGAGCTCATGTTCAGTATGATCAAATCTACCCTGAAGCAGAAATGTGAGTGTGTATTTGAAGGGAAAGCTAAGGAAGGACAGCCAACACTTCTCAATGAGATTTACACAGAACTCTACATAACTGAAGGTGGAACTGGAGGAGTCAATGATGAACATGAAGTGAGACAGATTGAAACAGCATCCAAGAAAAGGCTAACAGAAGATACTACAGTCAAGTGCAATGACATATTTAAACCCTTATTTGGGCGTAAGACACCTATCAGAACTGTACTCACTAAAGGGGTGGCGGGTATCGGGAAAACAGTCTCCGTGCAGAAATTCATTCTCGACTGGGCAGAAGGAAAAGCAAACCAGGATGTTCACTTCATATTTGCTCTTCCTTTCCGGGTCCTGAATTTGATTAAGTATGAATACAGTCTGATTGAACTGCTTCACCGCTTTGTCCCAGAATTGAAATCATTTGAATCCACTGAGCTGTTCAGGTACAAAGTCTTGTTCATCTTTGATGGTCTGGATGAATGTCGCCTTCCTCTCGATTTTCAGAACAATGAGAGCTGGTTTGATGTAACAACGAAAATGTCATTGGATGTGCTGTTGACTAACCTTATTAAGGGGGATCTGCTTCCATCCGCTCTCCTCTGGATAACCTCTCGGCCAGCAGCAGCCAGTCAGATACCTCCTGACTGCATCCACCGGGTGACAGAGATACGAGGGTTCAGTGATGCCCAGAAGGAGGAGTATTTCAGGAGGAGATTTAGTGATCAGAGCCTGGCCAGCAGGATTATCACACATGTGAAATCATCAAGGAGCCTCTTCATCATGTGCCACATACCTGTGTTCTGCTGGATTTCAGCCACTGTGCTTAAGAGGCTTTTTAGTGAGACTGACAGGGGAAAAATTCCAAGGACTCTGACTGAAATGTACACACACTTCCTGATCTTTCAGACTAGATTAAAAAATGACAAGTATATGAAAAACTATGAAACCAAGCCTAAGGAATACAGCAAGGAATGCCTTTTGAAACTTGGTAAACTGGCTTTTAACAACCTGGAGAAAGGCAATCTCATATTTTATGTGCAAGATCTGTCAGAGAATGGCATTGATGTCACTGAAGCTTCAGTTTACTCTGGAGTGTGCACAGAAGTCTTTAAGGAGGAGTATGGGTTGTATCAGGAGAAGGTGTACTGTTTTGTGCATCTAAGCATCCAGGAGTATCTTGCTGCATTATGCGTGTTTCTATCAAAGTCATCAGCTGACCTACTGAAAACTGCAGTGGATCAGGCATTAAAGAGCAAGAATGGACACTTGGATCTCTACCTCCGCTTTCTCCTGGGCCTCTCAACAGACTCCAGTAAGACTCTGTTACAAAAACTTCTAGGAGAAACAATAACCAGCTCACATACCATTAAGAAAATGGATCAATACATCCATCCATCCAATGTCTGTCCCCCCATGTCCAATTCAGGGCAGCTGGGGTCTGAAGCTTATCCCCAAAGCTCCGTGGTCATGGCAGGAAATTACCCAGGATGGGCTGAAAATCCATCACAGCCGCAGTACATCCATCCATCCAGTATTTGTACTCCTATGTCCTATTCAGGGTCGTTGGGGTCTGAAGCTTATCCCCAAAGCTACGTGTGCATGGCACGGAATAACTCAGGATGGGGTTTCGGCTCAGAATTGGGTTCTGACCCAGAATGGGATAGCATCCCATTGCTGGCCAAATACATCAAGGAGAAAATAGAGGATAATTTATCTCCAGAAAGGACCATCAACCTATTCCACTGTCTGATTGAGCTAGGTGACAATTCTCTAGTAGAAGAAGTACAAAGATATGTGAATTTAGGAAGCTTTTCAGCAGAAGACCTTTCACCTGCACAGTGGTCAGCTCTGGCCTTTGTGATGCTGATGTCAGATGAGGAGCTGGATGTGTTTGATCTGAAGAAATACATCGGATCAGATAAAGAGCACTGGAGGCTGCTGCCTGTGGTGAAGAACTCCAGGACAGCTCTGTAAGTGACGTGGGGATGGGAAATCATGTCTAGTCTGGTAGTAATACATTAACATCGTATTAAATGCATCTAATTTATTTCTCCTCATGGATTAAAAACTAGGGTATTTTGTTTTTTTGATAATCCAAATCACAGATTTTATAATGACTGAAGGTAGTGATGTAGTAACAAACAAAAAAGTGACGTTTCTGTTCCCATCCAGTCTGCCTTCTAATCACAGGCACAGCATCTTAACCTGCTATAGAAACAGTGAAGGCTCTTTATCCACAGGGTGCATAAGTGGTATGTGAATGTTGTATGAAAAGCCTATTTCACAGGATTGATAGCTCTCCAATTAATGTATTGTTGAATAGGGCTGGGCCCTCCATTCATCCATTATCTTCCGCTTGTCCGGGGTTCGGGTCGCGGGGGTAGCAGCTTCAGGAGAGGTACCCAGACCTCCCTCTCCCCAGCTAACTCTACCAGCTCCTCGGGGGAGACACCGAGGCGTTCCTAGGCTAGCCGAGAGATATAATCCCTCCAGCGAGTCTTGGGTCTGCCCCGGGGCCTCCTCCCTGTAGGATATGCACGGAAAACCTCTCCGAGTAGCCGCCCAGGAGGTATCCACACCAGATGTCCAAACCACTTCAACTGGCTCCTTTCGACGTGAAGAAGCAGTGGTTCTACTCTGAGGCCCTCCCGGATATCCGAACTTCTCACCCTATCCCTATGGGAGAGCCCAGACACCCTGTGGAGAAACCTCATTTCGGCCGCTTATATTCGTGATCTCGTTCTTTCGGTCATTACCCACAGCTCATGACCATAGGTGAGGGTAGGGACGAAGATGGACCAATAGATCAAAAAAAGCTTTGCTTTTTGGCTCAGTTCTTTCTTAGCCATGACGAACCGGTTAAGCGCCTGCAAAACTGTAGACGCCGCTTCGATTCGTCTATCCAGCTCCTGATCTCGCCTACCCTCACTCGTGAACAAGACCCCGAGATACTTGAACTCCTCCACTTGAGGCAGTACATCTTCCCTGACCCGAAGAGGGCAATCCACCCGTTTCCGGCTGAGTACCATGGTCTCAGACTTGGAGGTGCTAATTCTCATCCCCACCGCTTCGTACTCGGCTGCGAACCGCCCCAGAGCACGCTGGAGATCCCCAGCAGATGAAGCCAACAGGACGACATTATCTGTAAAAAGCAGCGAGGTAATCCTGAGGCCACCAAACTGGACACCCTCAACGCCCTGGCTATGCCTAGAATTCCTGTCCATAAATATTATAAACAGGACCGATGACAAAGGGCAGCCCTGGCGGAGCCCAACCCGCACTGGGAACATGTCTGACTTATTACCGGCAATGCGGACTAAGCCTCTGCTCCATTCGTACAGGGACCGAATCTCTCACAATAGTGGCCCTGGATCCCATACTCCTGAAGCATACCCCCCACAGAGCACCTCGGGGAACCCGGTCATAAGCCTTTTCCAAATCCACAAAACACGTGTAGACTGGATAGGCAAATTCCCAGGCCCCCTCCAACACCCTCGCAAGGGTATAAAGCTGGTCCAGTGTTCCACGGCCAGGACGAAAACCGCATTGTTCCTCCTGTATCCAAGATATGACTATCGATCTCACCCTCCTCTCCAGTACCCCGGAATAGACTTTCCCAGGTAGGCTGAGAAGTGTGATCCCCCTGTATTTGGAACACACCCTCCGGTCCCCCTTTTTAAATAAAGGGACCACCACCACGGTCTGCCAATCCAGTGGCACTGTCTCTGACCTCCATGCACTGTTGAGAAGGCATGTCAGCCACGACAGCCCCACAATATCCAGAGCCTTCAGGTACTCCGGGCGGATCTCGTCCACCCCCGGGGCCCGGCCACCACGCAGCTCACGAACTACCCTGGCCACCTCAGCCCCAGTGACAGGCAAGCACCCTCGAGCTCTGTGCCCTCAGATGTCTCAAAGGCAGTATGCATAGATGTATCTGAAGCAGGGTTGAGGAGATCCTCAAAGTATTCCTTCCACCTCCGGGTGATGTCCCCAGGTAAGGTCAACAGCACCCCCTCGCCACTATAAACAGTAGGAACTAGGAGCTGCCTGATATTTCGAATGGTTTGCCAGAACCTTTTTGAGGCTGATCGAAAGTCACTTTCCATGCCCTCACCAAACTCCTCCCACACCCGGGTTTTTGCTTCTGCGACCGCCCAAGGCGCGTTCCGCTTGTCCTGCCAGTAACCGTCAGCTGCTTCCGGAGACCCCCGGGCTAATAATTCCCGGTAAGCCTCCTTCTTCAGCTTGAAAGCACCCCTCTCCTCTGGTGTCCACCATTGGGTATGGGGGTTACCGCCACGACTAGCACCGTGTGACAGTGTGTGACCTGAATAGGGCTGGGCGATAAGTAAAAAAATGTATATCTGTCATTTTAGTTTAAAAATATCAAAATAAATAATCATTTTGAGCCCTCACCAAACGCAGAATTCAATTTCAGTTCAACTCAATTTTATTTATATCGCATGTTTTTATGACATTACATTGTGTCAAAGCATTTTACAGCATTCCCTGCCCAAAAACCCCCAGTAAGCAAACAGTGGCAAGGAAAAGCTCCCTAGAAGAAAGAAACCTTGGGGTAGAGGTGGGCGATACATTGATTTTTATCGATTAATTCGAATTTTCAGTTCAGGATAATGTGTTTTTATGAAAATTGATTTTATTACTTATTTTACATGCGCGCCAAAAGCAAAACTAATGTGACGCACCGTTCTTCACGGGTAAACAACATGGCAGCTGGAGCTTGTGCCCAAGAAAGCTGTTGCTGCATCTGTAACATGGAATTGGTTTGGTTTTGCGCTGTCGGACACAGACTAAACAAGTCCTCATTGCAAAGTCTGTTTAAAAACTGTTGCAACCAAAGGAAACAACATAAATTTATTCCAGCAGCTAAAGCAGAGGCACGGCGGAGTGGGAGAAGTACAACATCCAGAGTTAAGCAAGCAACCGTCCCTGACACGTTTTCAACTGTGTGCCATATGATAAGAATGGGGCACGATGGAAGGCGATAAGAAACGCTGTCGTGATGTATATTGAAAAAGACATAGTGCCCATACATACTGTGGAAAAGTTGGGATTCATTAACATGCTAAAAGTTTTAGACCCAAAGTACGTGCTTCCAAGCCGCAACTATTTTTCTGAAATTGCCTTGCCACAACTGTATAATGAAACACGCCAAAGAATTGCTAAAGTAAGATAAAACTTGTTTTGAACAATTTATTTGTCATCTGTAGTTTGATTTTGAGTAGGCGAGGGGAAAATCGATTAAACTCGAAGGTCAGTTTTATTGTGAAAAAATTGGAGACTTTATTTTTAGGCCATATTGCCCAGCTCTACAGTACCTTGGGGGGAACCAGACTCAAAGGGGGAGCCCATCCTGCAGGTGGCAGCAGAGGAAGCCAAATGATCAAGATGGGGAAGTCCTAATTCACATTGCCCCAATCTTAACATTTGAGACACAAAGCAGGGGACAAGAAGGTGATGACAGGCAGGTGCTGAAGTTGCTTCAGATGGCAGGGCGAACAGTAGTATGGCAGCAGGGCAAAGAGGGAAAAACATCACAGACAGAAGGGTGAGCAGGCCAGAAGTGCGTCATTGGTAGAAGGCCGTCACAGACAGAAGGGCAAGCAGGCCAGAAGGGCGTCACTGGCAGAAGGGCGTCACAGGCAGAAGGGCAAGCAGGCCGGAAAGGCCGCACAGGCAAAAGGACGAGCAGGCTGGAAGGATGCCACAGGTAGTGGAGATGTCGCAGGCAGCAGGGTAGGCAGGATATCTTAAAAATTTGGGGTCTCCAGGCAGCACAGCCTAGGTGGAGTAGGGGAAATAAAATGTGTTATTAGCCAAAGTAGGGGAGATTAGAAGCAGTGCAAACAGTTAGGTGAGTGCAGTATGTAAGCTCCGGCAGATAAGGCTATGGCAGCATAAGCAGGAGGGAGAGGCAGGTGGGGACACAGGTATGGGGAGTCCCTGATCGTCAGAACTCCAAAAGTCCCTATAAGCTAAAAAGGTGTTTTTTTAGTCCAGACTTGAATATTGAGAGTGAGCCTGAATCCCACACAGCCAGTGGAAGACAGCTATTCCACAGCTGAGGAGCTCTATACAGTAGGAGAAAGCTCTGCAGTGTGCCGTAGCTCTGTCTACCCTGGGTACTGACAGATATCCTGCTCTTTGAGATCGAAGAAAGTGAGGAGGGTTGTTTAAGGTCAGCAGATTTCTAAGGTATTCTGGTGCAAGGCCATTCAGTGTCTTATAAGTAAATAGCAGTATTTTGTCTCAACTGGGAGCCAATGGAAGACAATTCCTTTGACTTCATGCTTGGTTTGTGCTCTGACTCCAATTAAGCTGCAGAAATATCGCAAGGAAGATCAGTGGAAACAGGAGGCACCTGAGCTCAGTTTTGAGCTTCATGGCAAAGGCTGTTAATACTTATGCACATGTGATTTCTCAGTTTTTTTATTTTTAATAAATTTGCAAAAATCTCAAGTAAACTTTTTTCTCGTTGTCATTTTGCAGTGTTGAGTGTAGAATTTTGAGGGAAAAAAATAATTTAATCCATTTTGGAATAAGGCTGTAACATAACAAAATGTGGAAAAAGTGATGTGCTGTGAATACTTTCCGGAT
>JAODKE010000115.1:177221-192545 GCA_026779605.1 Mormyrus hasselquistii
TGGCCTTAGGTGTGTATGTATGGGGCACGGTGGGGGTCGGTTGTTGGGATGGGATGGGATGGGATGGGATGGGGGGTCGATAAGCATCTTCCTGAAATGAGTTTTTGGAACTTGGGATGTCTGCCTTTTGATCTCCCGTAGGAGATCACCCTGATTATGCTGATTAGTAAGATTTTGCCTTATTTATGAAATTTTGCATTCCCCCTAATGATCTCCACTAGGAGATCACCCTGATTGTGCTGATTAGTAAGATTTTGCCTTATTTATGAAATTCTGCATTCCCCCTTTTGATCTCCACTAGGAGATTACCCTATTGGTGGGAGAAGTGTAGTTCAAAGCTATCCAGAGGACCTCTGTCCATTTCCGGCCCGACAGGCAGGGGAGGCATCATGTGCGCTTAGGTGCCATCCCGCTTCTCTATCACAGTAGTGATGAGACGAACTGACAGTGCGCGCAGGGAATACAACAACACCCGCAAGTAACTAAAATTGCAGCAAAAATAGCACTGGGTAATAGCAAACTCATTCAGTTTTTCCACTGTCTGAACACCGAGGTCAGCCAATCATCCCAGATCTTACTGATCCTGGAGTGCTCATGCATCGTTTTAGAGAGGGTCTGGAGACCCTCGGGTGCCCTGGTCACTGAGCCGTCTGGTGCTGTGTTATTGGGAATGTACGTACAGCATACTTCCCCGAACACAGCGCACACTCGCCCTTTTCAGCTCCAAACAATTCCACACACAATCCTGTCCATCCAGCCTAGTAAGGAGGGCAAAAACCCTGAGCTTCAGGGAAATTCCACTCCCAGCCTGCCACAGGCACGGCCCCCCTTCGGGGTCCATGGCTGGCATGGCTCACAAACTACTAATCCCAAGAAGCAACCAATAGCAGCACAGGGGGTACGGCAGGAAAAGGAGGGGAGGATCGCTATTCAATAGCCTCCCCCGGATATACTGCATATATAGCAGGACTACAAAATCTACTACAAACCCAATATAAAAACAGATATATGTAATACAAAAATAACTAAAAGATTAACTCTTGTTTGGACAGTGGAAAGCAGTATTATCATAACCATAATCATTAACACTTTAAACATTTTAAGCATCACACATAACACACTTGTTTCCCCCAACATTCCCCTTTTTATCTTGATCTTCATCCTAGTCCTGGCGGTGAATGAGGTGCTTTTATTCCTTTGGGTCGTTGGATCAGGGGTGGACTACCCTGCTCTGGTTGCTCAGGTCAGGGGATCATTCTGCCCCTTTGTTGAGACCTGAGTTGCGTCTAGTTCAGCCGAACTGATGCTCTGCGTTCCTTCCCTCAGGGCCTCCTGGATCTCTGTTGTGGTTCTCCCTGGGTCCTCCGAAGTAACACACTGGGTCCAGTGAAACCACGTGTCGCTTTTGCCTTTCAGACGAACTACGTGTGACGTCCTCTCAGTAACCTGGAAGGGGCCGGTCCACCTGGGCTCTGACCACTTCTGTTTTGATGACTTTCAGGAGGACCCACTCCACCGTGTGTGGTTTGGCCGGCTGGTTCTCTGGTCTCGGCTCCTGGATCTGTTTAGAAAAATCTGCAACGAGAACTTGCAAACCCCTTTTCGTCAGGGGTCCAGGTTAACCTTTTCTGGGGTCCTGGGAACTGCCTGCCTGTCTGGAGCTCAAAGGGGGTAAACCCGGTCCCCCGGTTAATGAAACACCTCACTGACATCAGTGCCAGTGGTAAAGCATCAATCCAATTCATTTTGATCTGCACACAGATTTTTGCTAATTTTTCTTTTATTGTTTGGTTCATTCACTCCACTTTTCCCTGTGACTGCGGATGATACACAGTTCCGAATGCATGTCTCAATCCCAGTGCTTTCTCCACCGTCAGAAGGTCCTCGTTCTTAAAGTGGGACCCATTGTCTGACCAAAATCCTGTTTGGAAACTCGTGTCGCGGTATATACTGATTGATCAGAAACTTCACGGATATCCCATCCTCCTCCTTTGTGGGCCATGCTTCTGGCCACCCTGAGAATGCGTCCACACACATCAACACGTATCTGAACCCTATCACTGGAGTCACCATGTCTGTATAATCTATGATGATTTCTTCCCCTGACCTGGTGCACCACAGAAGCTGCCCTTTCTCAGGTTTGAGTGTGGGTTGTGAGTTGTACAAGGTACAATTAGCGCAACTCTGTACATATCCCCGCACCATCTCTTTCATAAATGGATGCCACCACACTGTCAAATTTTCTAAGATTTGTCTCACCTCTGCACTTTACCACTGCCAATGTTTTGGGAAGCATCAAGGCTTTAGCCAGCTCTCTCATTTCTGATTTGTCTTTTATTGGCTTGTTTCCCGCAATCAAGAATCCTGCCCTCAGCCATTGGCTGAGTTCCACATGCACTGCACCTACAGCATCTGCTATGTCTGAGTATATGGTAATTTCCTTTCCTTCTGCTAATTTTAGGGCCTTGATAACCGCTATCACCTCAGCTCTCTGGGCTGTCTGGGCTCCTTCCAATCTTTCTGTCTTCAGGGTCACATATTCCGGGCCTTGTCTGGCTATCACTGCTACTCTGCCTGCAAAGCTCCTGTGTCTGTTCTAAAACAACACTCATCTTTGAACCAATCCTGTCACGATTTGCTGGGGACGAGCAGGCGAGCAATAAAGCAAGCAGGCAGGCAGATGAACGGGTAACGAGGGTTTTTACTAGAACTGGGTAACAGACACGCAACATTACAACAATGACCGACGCAAGACTCAGGAGGACGTGGGAATCACGCAAGGTAATGAGGTGGGCATGGCACACAGGAGGATCATACAGAGCTGGGCGTGACAAATCCTCTGTCCCCTCTATTTTCAGTCTGGTTTGACTTTCTCCTCCTTCTCCTCTGTACTCACACTCGTGCGGTTCTCCCCTGGTCATGTGGTCTGCCATGTTGATCCCTTCATGAGAAAAATTCAGATTAGGTACCTCTAGTATTTTATTCAGCCACTGGTGCCTAAGTGACGTCATGGTAAATGTCTGTGAATTCACATAAGCCACTACACTGTGTGAGGTCAGAATGTGCAACGGATGTCCCATCACTATGTGTGCTGTTTTCTGAATAATTTTGGCCACTCCCGCTGTGTGCCTTGGCATGCAGGATGTCTTTTCTCTGTGGTGTCAAACTTTATGCTGAACTACATCAGCACTCTCCTTTCTCCCCCTTTTTTCTGAAACAGGATGGCGTTAACAACATCTCCTGTTTCAGAAACATCCAGATGAAACGGGAGAGAGTAATCTGGGAGGGCTAGGTCTGCGGCCTGTGCTAGCCTCTGTTTTAAAGTGATAAAGGCCTCCTCTGATGCTTGATCCCAGTTAAGGGACGCACTGATGTTACATAGGCCATGTTTTCGGACAAGAGACCTCAGGGGCTGTGTCAGCCCCATGTAATCTGGAATGTAGGCGCAACAGTAACCTGTGAGCCCTAGGAAGGATAACATGTCTTTTACCATGATGGGCTTTGGGTAATGCAAGATAACCGACCGATGAGCTGGGGAGAGACCTGTTCCTGCCCCTGACAACACTTGTCCTAGGAAGGTCACTGCTGTCCTAGCAATCTGCAATTTGTTCTTACTGACCTTAAAACCTTTTTCTGACAGACGGATTAGACCTACATCTGTGGGGGTGGTGGACCACAGCGAGTCTGGCAGAAACGCCTTGTGTGGTCCATCTTTTCATGCCCATGGTTTCTAGTTATCTGCTCATGTTGCAGGAGGGCTGTGTCCTGTACTGCGACCTGTATGCGATAAGTACTGCAGGAGGGCGAGGAGGAGACCTGTGGGATTTGGGTCTGTACCCAGTCCGCAGCCTCTCTGGCCCGTTTAACCATCGAGCCTAAATCCTTCGCCTGTTGTTTGGGATGAAGGGCCAGAGAGACGTGTGGGACAGCATCCTGTCCCATCATGTACCATGGCAGCTGTTCTGAGGTCAGCAGCGTGGCTGAGGCTACCCCTTTGGGACCCACATATATATTTTCAGAAACAACTTGCCACTGTCAGCCTTCAAGTTGTTCAGTAAACAATCATACCAATCAGTACTAACCCTATCATAGAAAAGGGTCACATGAGGAGGGTCAGGTGGGGGCACATAGTGTTGTAGTTTATATGGTTTACGTGAGATTTTAATTGTTGCAAACATAGGATAGTATGTTATGCAATGTCATGTGCTGTTAAGGATCACCAAAGTGTATTTGTTGGTTTAATACACTTGTGCTTTATTTTGAAATGAGGGGGAAGTGATGTAATTTGCTATAGTGCGTTTTTTATCATTGTCATTATAAGTAGTTTGTACTATTGCAACACATAGGGCTGTAGGAGCGAGATCCAGGGCCGCCACTCTGAGTAGACAGGTGATGTTGTTCAGGGACCACGTTAAGAATGGAATATGTGGCTCCCGTGTCTACCAGAAATGGTTGACATAAGGGACAGCATAGAGTCTGCCTCCCCTGCGTCCTGGGCCTCTCGCGGGAACCGTCACTGAGTGGAGGAGGGGTCCCAGTCCCACTCCCCTTTGCCCATTGCCGGATACTGTCCTGCCGTGGGAGCCGCTTGCGGGTTGGGTGCCATCACCTGGTTCCTAGGAGGGCCTCCTCTGCCACGCACATTGCCTGGGACGGGTGCTGGGCAATCCCTTGCCCAGTGTCCTACTGCCCCGCACCTAAAACAGACACCTGACGGCGGTCCCCTTTGCGGAGCGCCCCTTCTCCAGCCCCAGCCCCCATATCCCCAGCCCAAACCGCCTTGGCCCCTTCCCCATTGCTGGCCCCTCCTTCCCTGTTGGTAGGTGGGTGGCCCGTTCCAAGGCCCGGGCGGGTATATGGGTGGTCCCTCTGGGGACACCCCCGTCACCATCTGCTTTCCCTGTCCTTTTTAATTTCATTAGCCTTTCACCTCGCTTCACCCACCTGCAGCTTCAGCAGCTGTATCTGTAGTACCTTAAGGTCGCTGTCTTCCTTATCTGCTTTCTCTCTGAGAGAGAGTGATTTACACTCTTCCTTTTACTCAGAGTAGAGATGGTCTGTCCCTTGCCAAAATATGGCTAATCTCGCCCACACTCTACTTTCCTCTTCATGCATATCTTCCTCTTGTTTCCACTTCCCCTTCTGCAACACATAAGCGCTCGCTTCCTGACATGCTGCTTCATTCCTCTGCCTAGCCTGCCCTCTCTCCTTTTTCCACAGTAATTCTCCCAGTGAGCGCCTATCTTCTACTCGACATCCGGCGCCCCAAACTGCCCCACACATACGCTCCTAGGCGTCAGCTACCTCTGTCTCCTTATCTCTTTCCCTACTTGCTCCTTCAACGGCTTCCTTCACCACCTGGATCTGCCTTTCTAGTGGCTTCCACACCGCATTTTTCGGGGGCGCCCATCCCCCGTCATCTAGCTCCCGATCAAACTCGTGGTCCATTTCTAGTTTCCAACAGAGAGCGAACGGCAAGCACCCAGAACAGGAAGAGCCCACAACCCTGTTCACACACAAATCAGCACACTCACACACAAAGTGGTATTTTGAGACTTCTAGTCTCGGGATTCCAACCCGATTTAGAGAGGGGGACCTTATTCCCTCTTGCTAAAGTAAAGTTTGGGGGTCCTGAATTCCTGGGGTTTCTAACCCAGCTTCACTACCACTCGTCAGCAAATAGTTTGGTTGCCACACCTAGGACAATGTGGGGGTCCCGTACCCTCCGCTGCTTAAGGTCCTACTTCCCTGCGGGGGTCCCATACCCTCCGCTCCTTAAAGTTCTGTTTCCCTGTAGGGGTCCCGTACCCTCCGCTCCTTAAATTTCTACCTCACTGCGGAGGTCCCATACCCTCCGCTCCTTAAAGTTCTATTTCCCTGTAGGGGTCCCGTACCCTCCGCTCCTTAAATTTCTGTTTCCTCACACACAATGCATACACAACACATATACACACCACCAATACACAATACATGGACACAATAGATGCAAATTCTCCTCCGTCTTAATTTACCGACAGGCCACTGGAAACTTCAAACTGCTCCATTTGGCATAACCAATGTGCAGATTTTGATATAACAGGTTCTGCTTACCTCTTCTTGTCGGCGCCTCGCAGTTCTCTGTGTCCAAGTGGGCTGCATCAACACTTACCCGAATCTTGCGAATCTCCTGCCTGATCCCGGACGAGCCCCCAAATTGTTGGAGTACGCCGTCTCCACCGGGTCCGTTGATCAGAAGAGATTCACAACTGAGACGTGGAGAAGTTGCAGGTCCAAGGTTATTCTCTGACAGATTGCAATCAGGGAGCGACCCTCTGACATACATTCAGCATGTACAGTAAGAAGCTCAACCATATGTATCAGCTTGATTCCTTTATAGCTCGTTTGGGCCTTTTCCCCCCCTCTCTGTACCTTCCATCTTGTCATGTATTACGTGTCAACCACATGTTTGACATTTGCTCTAGTTAGCTGGTAAGTACTTATTCTTCTGGAAAGCTAAATATAAATAATGGCCGCTTACGTTCTCTGTCTGCTCCCTCTATCTGTCTCAATTTGGTCACCCTGCCCTGCCGGCACTAGTCAATCCTTGTTTTGATTAGTTATAGCCTTACAGAATCATTCCCTCAATTTCAGTCTTATAGATTTATTTCCTCACTACTCAAGGCATGCCATTGATTTTCATCACCTTTTTCTTTTATGGCGGTCGGCGTCCAGCTAAATGGTGCTTTACTGGCACCGCGGCTTTGGTTAGCTTACTGCTCCCAAATTAGGAGGTAGCCACTGTACTTATGCGTACAATGTAAACCAAACTAATCGATTATTAAATTAATTGGCAACTATTTTAATAATCGAATTTAATCGATTAGTTGTTGCAGCCCTATACTGTACGTAACGCCAGTACATGTATTCCGTTACTCCCCAACACTTGGCATATTTAACTTAGCAGATATTGCACTAGACCAAATATGAAGGAAGGAGTATGTAGTATGTAGAGATTACAAAGATTATTTTTCCAGTGATTATTTGTAGCTGTTCACTTCAAATTGAATTGTGTGATGAATTAGCCCTGAAACATATCAACAGAAACTGGCTGACAGATGAGGGATATCCCAGCCCATTCTGGGTTCCATTATTCCTCAGATTGTGGCTGGTTTTAACCGACTGTCAAGACAGTATATTAAGTTTCCCTAGCATGGGTGTATGGGCAAACATTACAGTGCAATTGGCAACAATGTCCAGTTCTCCTAATGTTGTCGGTACTATTGTTTGCACGCACACACATTGCAATAAAAGCAGCATTAGAGAGTAAAGCTGCTTTTGTGTACAGATGGGCAATATTTTAGTAACATTTATTTATTTATTTGTCATTTTAGGAACCTTCATGACCAGGCTTACAAACTTTTAAATATAACCCTTTTTTGGCTAGAGGCAAGTAAATCACGTGACACACCCTGTTGGGCCCAGCTTGTTCATTATGACTTTTGTTCTTTCATGACCAATAAATTAAAGGAAGAAGCTGTTTTGGTGCTCAGCACAAATTGTCAAGGTAAAGTATGTAGTAAAATATGCTATCAAACATTGCTCGCTGAATGACATTATAGGGCACTGAATGTCATTATAGAGTAATTTGCAAACAGCACTGCTGTGCTCTAGAACTTGTGGATGAGCTTGCTACCCTGCTAGTAACATTCTAGTTAACTTCACAGGTATTCCCAGGCGTTGACATATTGTGGTTTGTCGTGTATCCAGACTTCATTACTGTTGGAGAAGGTAGCTGTGCTAAAAATCAACTAAACTGAAATGGAAGGGTTGTAGTGTAAGGGGGAACATGTAGGAGAATATGTTTTATGTGTTTTAAGTTGATTAAGCAGGGAGAAGCACTTCTCTTTCTCATACAGTAAATGTTTATTGTCTCTTCAAATGATTGCTTGTAAATGCACTTCCGGATGAGTGCTTTGAAATACCATTTCCCTGAGCCCCCCCTAATAGTGATGCACATAAACACAAATGCAGTTAATAAATGTATGACATTCACAGCACAATACAATAAATATAATACAAATATACATCAAAATAGTGTACATGTCATGACCTGCACGTCCAGTCCTCGTGTGTGCCACGCCCCCTCATCATCCACGTGTGCTTCCCTGATTGTGCCCAGCTGTTTCCCGTTAATTCAGCGTGTTCCGTGTATATTAGTCCATGTCCTCCTCAGTCTATTGTCGGTCATTGATGTATTGTGCTTCTCTGTTTTCCCGATTAAACCCTCTTTGCCCGTCGTCCTGCCTGCCTGCCTGGTCTTTGGTCTAACTAACCCCACAAAGAAGGTACCCCCCCCTGACTGAGGACGTTTACCTCGGTGTGGTTGATGAGAGCCAGGACATCTTGGAGGAGATGTCCCTCACTGAGAGACGCACATCTTGCGGAAGATGTGCACGAAAATCTCCGGCAACTGCTGGACAGGGTAACCGAGAAGTGGCTCCAGCCGATCTGTTTGGGGGCGTGCTTTCTCCCTGCTGAATATTGGGAGGAGCCCCTCCCGATGCAGAAGCCGGCAGAGTAGATCGCAGCCGCTTCCTTCCCTGCGCTAGCAGCTCACCCCTTCCTAGGGACGGGCCTGGCTCTTAAAGGGGCCAGGTCAGTATTGGAACGCTATCCTGCGGGTTCTGCGATGCCTTAAAGGGACCTTGCAGTACCAGGAGGCGCCGACCATGTGTCCACTGACTGAGGTGCCCAACCTCTCGCCAGCTGCCACCGCTATGCCCGCTGCACTGCCTGATGCTGCAGCCGCTACACCCGCTGCACCGCCTGCTACAGCCACTACGCCCGTCCTGCTGGTGTCTGACATTTATGCCCTGCCTGTCCCAGCACCCGCTGCAGTGCCCCCTGCTGGCCCAGAGTCGGCGGTCGCTGCGGCGCCCTCTGCTGCACCGCCTGAGCGTCCCTCCGATGGTGCCTACCACTGCTTCCCCCTCCTGCCTGCCTGTGCCAGTGTCCCCTCCTGCTCCCTCCTCGTTTCCTCTGTCGATCCCTCCGTCTGTCTCCTTGCCCCCTTCGTGGTCCCCTCCTGTCGCCTGCGGCCCCTCCGGTTGCCTTCCCTCGCCCGCCTGGATTCTCTTAGGCTCCGACCTTTCCTGTCTGGCCTCCCTTGTCTGCTCCTCGTCCCTTCGTCCCGCCTATTTCTGCTCCTTGTCCCTCTGTGCCTCCCATGTTCACTCCCGGCCCTTTTGTTCCGCCTGTCGGTGTTCCCTCTGTGTCACCCTTTCTGGTTTGTTTGTCTGCGTTCCCTGTCCTATATCAGGTTCTGTTGTGGCTGCTGCCCCTGTGTTTGTTTTGTGTTTCTGTTCTGTTCCCGGTTCCCCATTGATGTTCTGGCTTAAATTTTTCAGGTCTTGTTCTCCTGAGTCTTGTCCAGTCCGCTGCTCCCCTAGGGGCACACCCGGAGTGCATGCCTTGGTGGGGAGGGTGGGTTCTGTCATGACCTGCGCGTCCAGTCCTCGTGTGTGCCACGCCCCCTAATTAACCACATGTACTTCCCCCGATTGTGCCCAGCTGTTCCCTATTAATTCAGCGTGTTTCGTGTATATTAGTCCATGTCCTCCTCAGTCTATTGTCAGTCACTGATGTATTGTGCTTCGTTGTCTAACCTGGTTTCCCAATTAAACCCTCGTTGCCCATCGTCCTGCCTGCCTGCCTGGTACGAAACGTGACAGATTTTGTGCGCGTGTGCAGTGTGGTACAAATAAAGAATGTGCATTAATGTAACGTGGTTTTGGGAGGTCTAATGGGGTAGTGGCAATTTTTGAGGTTGGGAAGGTGACTACTGGAGGCAGAAGGGTATTCAAGAGCCTGACTGCCTGTGGGAAGAAGCTGTTGCAGTATCTAGCATGACAAAATGCCATTTCTTGCTTATTTTATGCCCGACACACCCTAATCCAGACTATGACCCTCCCCCATTAAGATTTAACCTCCATCATCCCTATCACCAACCATCCATTGAAAAGATACAATTTAAAAGTACCCAGGTTCTAACCAGAACATTTTTCCAGACCAAAGACAATTAGATACCGTAGAAAATGTACACATCTTTGTCTACTCTGTGGAAGCAGAGAACTAAAGCAACTACCAGCTCAAAAAATCATTGTGTACCAGACTATAGCTGATGAAATTACATAGGTCCCTATGGATGTTCAGCTCTGGTCTTGGAAAGTTGTCAAATCAAATGCTAAGAAAAGAATGGGTCTATTAGTATATTAACCTAATGTCTGGCCAAAATCTCAGAATAATCATTTTGATTATCTTGATCACACCGACTAATACCATTATTTTCAATGATTAGCTGTTAAAGTTCAGCTTAAACATGACTACAATAAAATATGAGTGAAATTTGACTGAATAATTTACATTCACTACAATCACAATTTATTATTACTTTGTTTTATTAGGAACACCAGTACATCTGCTTATTTGTGCAGTTATCTAATCAGCCAATTTTGTGGCATTAGCACAGTGCATAAAATCACGCAGGTCAGAAGCTTCAGTTAATGTTCACATCAACACCAGAATGGGGGAAAAATGTGATGTCAGTGATTTTGACTGTGGTATGATTGTTGTTGCCAGACAGGCTGGTGTGAGTATTTCTGTGAAAGGGTACGGTGGCCGAGAAAGCCCAATGAAATTCAAAATAAAGAAACACACGTCTAATAGAAAAAACGCGCCGCAAAGCAACAAAGCATATTATTCTGAACCTGCGAACACACTGCAAATTCATAGACACTGCACAAATTAAGGAAACACTTTCAGCAAAATGACAACACATGCGAACCACATTTTATACACTCGTTGCACATTCACAGACACACCGCAATTGCAACAACACAATGGAAGTGTTTCTGGAGGACATTTTGTTTGGGTGGTCACGTACTTTAAAAACATTATTACATGTAAACGCTAAAACTTTGCTATTAATCTGGCAAACTGCATGGTTTTGTTACCGTAAACAATCAGTTGCAGCCGTTTTTATGAATAACCTGTGTAGCTCTCTGAGCAATTATAGGCTTTAATGGTGCGTTCCATTCACCCTCGGAATTCGGATTCCAAGTTTTGAAGCCGGAAGTGATGACATGCACGCTCCCATTTCTCGTAGATTAGTTATGGTGCATTCGATTATTTCTTTCCAACTCGGATGAAAACGCCACGAAACGTCATGAAAAACGTCACTTCCCGTCGGAAACACACCTCTTATGACGTTGGACAAGATTTATTTATTTTTTTTAACTCTTTATTTGCAATCAGATCAAATACAAAGTGTCACTTAACACAGATAAGAGCAGTAAAAGGCAAGAAATATGTAACATACAATGTCAGGGGTTCATAACACAAACGACCAGCTGAGAGATGAATCACAAAAACCAAATAGAAGAGCATATATTCACTGTTTTGATTGCTTTTGCGTTGTGGGAATGTTGTATGGATGATAGGTATTGTTTGGTTTCACAAATGAATGAACATTAATATCCTTTTTATATCTTCTAAGAAAAGAGTTAGTAGGATAGAACCAATCAATCATTTTGAAAGAAACCTCTTTCACTTTGTTTTGTCAACAGAAACTTAGAAGGTAGAGTCAAAATCCTTTCCCAGTCCATGTCACAAAATAAATTGTTCCAGTAGGCCTTAGCCTTTGGAGTATGAGTCTTATCCTTCAGAAACAGAGATCTTATATCACAATTGTTTTTTTTATTTGTACTCGAAAAACAGATCCTTCCCACAGAGGTGACAGCTGGCTCTAGTGGCAGTGGGGTCAGGTCCCTGATCACTGAATGTTTGAGAAGCATTAGTACACCAGCAGGAATGGCATCAAATACTATGGCATATTCCTTTAGTGGAACAAGGAAACCATATACATTCAAAAAATCTGTGTAAGAAAGTACAGTAAAAACGGTCTAGGTTGACACTCGCAGGACCAGCTTAAAAGTGACGACTTACGTCTATCTCGTCGTTTTGTTGACTAGTAAATATAACTCGCCGTTTTGCCGACTTATAAAGTCATATTGCCCCCCGGTCTGTCCAATGTTGAACCCTCAAAACAATCTATTGTGGTCTGTCATGGATTGCTAACGGAAGAACTGACAGGTCTGCTGCACGCATTGGAGCGCTATACCAAGCATAATTGCATCACGCTACTCTTCGAGTGCAGCGTTCATGTCAGGGTCTTGACTTGTAAATTTCACTGTGATACTACACTGCACTATACACGCGAGACTTAAGACCAGGGAGCAACTAGTGCGATAGGTGGGGATTCCCTGTTTCTACATTGCTGTGGTGACAAGTGTCACCCCCACAAATAATCTTTAAATTTTTCGGTAACCGCCCATTTCAGAGCGAGAAGCTCCAATTTAAAGGGAGCTATAGTTCTTATCCTTCCTCTCAGCAGGTTGAAGACTGCAACTTGCATAAGCAATCATGCGCTCCTTCCCCCCCTGCACCTGAGCCAGCACAGCCCCCAAACCCTGGAAGCTAGCATCAGTGTATAACCGAAAGGGCGCCGTGAAATCTGCATATGCCAGAACAGGAGCCTGGGTAAGTGCTCTCTTTAAGGCATCAAACGCAACTTGACAAGCGGGGGTCCAAGTAATACTGGCCTTTTTTTGTACCTCTCGACCCTTGCAGTAAACTATTCAATGGCCCAGCCACCTTAGAAAACCCCAGGACAAACCGCTGATAATAACCCACAAACCCCAGGAAGGAAGGCACCTCCCGCACAGTTGTGGGAATGGGCCACTCTATTACTGCTGTCATCTTCCCTGGGTCCACCGCCACTTCCTGTTGGCTCACTATATGGCCCAAGTACTTCACCTCCCGTTAAAACAACTTACATTTCTGTGGATGCAACTTCAAGCCATGATGCCCCAAATGCTCAAAAACCTGTTCAAGGTGCTGCAGATGTGTATCAAAATCACTTGAATAAACAATAACATCATCCAAATATATTAACAGAAAGTCATTCACCTGCCCCCCCAAACACCTCTGCATCAGGTGCTGGAAGGAAGCAGGCGCATTGCAAAGGCCAAATGGCATCCGTTCCCACTGGTAGAGGCCCATGGGTGTTGCAAAGGCAGTCTTCTCCTTATCCTGGGGATGAACTTCCACCTGCCAGTTGCCACTAGCTAAGTCTAGCGTAGAGTACCACATCGCCCTCTTCATCCCTGCCAAGGATTCTTCAATACAGGAAAGAGGGAAGGCATCCTTATGCGTGACCGTGTTAAGTTTTTGGTAGTCCACAAAGAAATGCCAACTATCATCCTTCTTCCTTACAAGGACCACTGGGGCGGCCCAGGGACTGGAACTCTCCGTCACCACCCCGCTGGCCAACATTCCCTGCAGCAGGGTGCGTAGCTCTAAATACAAGCTTGGGGGAACTGGCCAGTAACGCTCCCGCACTGGAGTGGCATCACCTGTTGAAATAGAATGCAACATAGCTTTGGTCCGCCCATAATCTTCCTCATGGGCCGCAAAAACATGGCAAAGCAGGTTAGTCAACTGCCTCTGTTGATCCACGGTCAACCCCTCTCCTTTCAAGGACAAGACTGGATGGTCCCCCGTTGGTTCAGCACTGACTGGCCAGATATCCACTTCTACCTCCCGCTCCCCTTTAAACTGAAGCACCAGCTGCTTCTGACCCTGCACATCAACAGGATCAATCTGAACCACCCGGGCTAAAGGCTTATGGGAAGGAAATTCAACTGGGTAAGAATGAGGGTTACAGACTCGGAGGGGCAGCTTGCCAGCCCACATCTGAGCAACAGCACGACCTACCCGCCACTCCTGAGCCTCCCCACCCAAGTCCTCCACCATCACACAGCAATCAGGGTGTCCAGTAGACTGGGGAACATGAACCCAGACTAAAGTCTCTGTCAAGAGTGCCAATGAAACCGAATCCTGTTGCTGAAGCCGCACCGTCCCATGGAAGTCCACAGAAGATTGGGATGCCTGCACCCGATGGCACACCTGAAAGACCTTCTCCCATGCCTCCCCCACCTTTCTGGAAATAGTCGACTTAAAAGCAGTCAGACCTGGGTGTCCATTTTGGAAAAGCCCTTCCCAACAATGGTTAATCACATTCATTCCCAAAATCCCATAATCGGACTGCAAACAGTTATCTTCCACAATAACCACCCCCTTGGCAGGCACACAGATCCTCCCACCTGAAAGCCCAATATTGCATAGCCCACATAAGGCAACTTAAGTCCATTAGCAGCCTTTAGCGACCCTGTATCCAAAACACAGGGAATCATCAAACTGAACTGTAACTACCACCCGTTAACTAACCCCCCGAGCCTCAGACAATACAACAGGACAAGCAGAACGGTACAACCTTTTATTAAACACAAAAAAGGTCACTTAATATTCGGGGGGAAGCAGAATGTCAACCATCGCAAGGGGGGGGAGAGGACATGCCCTGCGTATGCCTTTTTCACTTGGTACACCCTCAGATTCAACACTCCCGAATTACCATGAGAATGATCACACTACACAGCAAATAAATACAACACCTCACAGCAATCTGGCGTACACATGCAAGTATACCATACTTCCCAAAACCTAATAGATTAGTATCAAACCACACACCCAGTTAAACAGGCGACCATAGCGGCAACAGCCATACACGCCCCCTTCGCGGAAACTTCCCCCCGCCCCTTTCCCCACACAAAGCAAATAATTAAAACTTAGTACTGGTCGGAAGGCCACCCCAACCAGTACATAAAAACAGACTCGGATCCACCCCTAAACCAACCTCGATTTATACAAACTCATGTCCAATTGCTAACAACCCAGAGAAAGTCAATACTGTCCTACGCCGTTTTCAGGGGAAACAGGAAGAGAGAAGACCCAGCTTTCCAAGGTCCCAGTCTGTGCCCAACTGTGGCTCCATACTCTGCGGCTTGAAACTTCACTTGGGATTTACAATCCAGCCAGGACTTTCCCAAAACGGTGGTGCTTGAGAACACAGACGATTCCGATGTCACTCCCACCGTCCGGCCACTGGCACCTTCTTCTCAGCTGGCAGGACCCAGCAACCGCCTGACCAATCTCCAATGCCGCCGCTGCCTCCGAAGGTAGCAGCCTTGTCCATAGCCGCTCACGAGCACTTGTCCTCCAAGCTCATACCATACCCCGTGTGCAGTTGGATCTCCCTTCCCCTGCATCCCCAACCTAATTTATAATAAAGACACAGTCAATCCCCACCCACCACCCATTACTAACCCATAAATTAGCAATCAAGATGATCCTGGTACTGGGGAGGGAGATTTGTTAATCAGCAACTAA
>JAODKE010000115.1:193506-205538 GCA_026779605.1 Mormyrus hasselquistii
AACGGAAGCTGCTCACTCTCTCCACAGTAGCGCCGTTGACGGTGATGGGTGTATGTGCTCTTCTACACCTCCGAAAGTCCACTATCATCTCTTTGGTCTTTGTGACATTGAGGGATAGATGGTTCTCCTGACACCAATGTGTCAGGGACCTGACCTCTTCCCTGTATGCCATCTCATCACCATTGGTGATAAGACCCATCACTGTTGTGTTGTCCGCACACTTCACAATGACGTTGGAGCTGTTAGTGGCCGTGCAGTCATAGGTGTAGAGTGAGTACAGTAGAGGACTCAGTACGCACCCCTGTGGGGCACCAGTGTTCATTACGACGGGGGATGAGGTGATGCTGCCCAGTCTGACCACCTGTCATCTGTCAGACAGGAAATTAAGAATCAAGCTAAAGAGAGAGCTGCTCAGTCCTAGATCCTGCAGTTTCCTGTCCAGCTTTGAGGGAACGATAGTATTGAATGCTGAGCTGTAGTCTACAAACAGCATTCTCACATACGTGTCTCTCTTCTCCAGGTGCGAGAGGGCAGTATGTAGTGTCAGGGTTATGGTGTCATCAGTGGACCTGTTGTGGCGGTATGCAAATTGTAGAGGGTCCAGTGAGTCAGGTAACACAGAGCAGATGAAGTCCCTGACTAGCCTCTCAAGGCATTTGCTCACAATGGGAGTCAGAGCTACCGGTCGCCAGTCATTCAGGGATGAAACAGTGGAGGATTTAGGTACAGGGATGATGGTGGCTATTTTGAAGCAGGCTGGGACTACAGACAGCGAAAGGGAGAGATTGAAGATGTTTGTGAACACTCCAGCCAGCTGGGCCACGCATGATTTAAGAACACGGCCGGGGATTCCGTCAGGACCGGCAGCTTTGCGTGCGTTCACCTGTCTGAAGCACTTCCGCACGTCCTCCTCAGACACAGTGTGCACACTGACGTCATCCGTGATGCGTTCGCTGTTTGGTCTCATGGTGTTGACTGTGTCCAATCTAGCATAGAATACGTTTAGATCCTCACACAGAGAAGCCGTGGTCTGCGGTGTGCTGGTTTTCCACGTTCTTGTGTCTGCCCTTGTGTGTTCTCCTGATTGCTATTTGTCCTGCACCTTCCCCTATTGGTTAATTGTCTGTTCACTCCTGCCTGTCATTTCCTCGTTCAGTTTTGTATTTAAGTTCCTGTCAGTTTTAGTCCCCAGTGGTTCATTGTTTGTTGCTGGTTGTTTGGTGATATGCTCAGTGTTAGATGTGTTTTCGGGTTTTTTTTTTTTATTTAGTCTTTGTTAATCCCTTTTTAGTTTTGACCCCTCGTGGTCCTTTGATTTGCGGTGTCTGTAGTGTTTTTCTGTTTAATAAACCCCCATTTTCGTTCCTGGAAGTCGCCAGTGGTCGTCCACCCTTATTTCTGTGTGCACCATGCCACGTTCCCGCACTCGAGCCGTGACACTAGTTTGTTTGTGCCCAATGGTGCCTAGGGATGGTGTTATACCTATAGAGCAGGGGTGCCCAATACGTCTGTTTATGGCTGTGATGAACTGGTTAAGTGCTTGCAAAATTGCAGACGCTGATCCGATCCGTCTATCCGGCTCTCAGTCTCTTCTGTCATCACTCGTGAACAAGACCCCGAGATACTTGAACTCCTCCACTTGAGGCAGTACCTCCCCTCTGACCTCAAGGGGCCAATACACCCGTTTCCGGCTGAGAACCATGGTCTCGGACTTGAGGGTGCTAATCCGCTCCCCCAGAACTTGGTCTCCAACAGATGAAGCCAACAGAATTGCGTCATCCGCAAAAAGCAACGACGCAATCCTGAGGCCACCAAACTGGACATCCTCAACATCCCGGTTTAAACCCTGTCCATAGATATTATAAATAGCACCGATGACAAAGGGCAGCCCTGGCAGAGCCCAACCCGCACTGGGAACACGTCTGACTTATGTGGCAATTTGGACCAAGCTTCTGCTCCATTCATACAGGGACCGAATCGGCCACAATACTCCCGAAACACCCCCCACAGAGCACCTCGGGGAACCTGGTCGTAAGCCATTTCCAAATCCGCAAAACACATGTAGACTGGATAGACAAACTCCCAGGCCCCCTCCAGTACCCTTGCAAGGGTATAAAGCTGGTCCAGTGTTCCACGGACAGGACGAAAACCGCATTGTTCCTCCTGAATCCGAGATTCGACTACCGATCTCACCCGTACCCCGGAATAGACTTTCCCAGGTAGGCTGAGAAGTGTGATCCCCCTGTAATTGGAGCACACCCTCCGGTCCCCTTTCTTAAATAAGGGGACTGCTACCCTGGTCTGCCAATCCAGCAGTACTGTCCCTGACCTCCATGTACTGTTGAGGCGTGTCAGCCATGAAGGCTCTACACCATCCAGAACCTTCAGCTACCCCATATGAATCTTGTCCACCCCCGGGAACCGGCCGCCAAGGAGCTCTTTTTTTTTGTAATTCAACATTTTATTGAATTTTCATGTAAAAAAAAAAATGAACGGAAGAGAGATTATTGGTATTATACCATTGTACCGTCATATCCCCATTTTGAGTATCCAACCAGCACAGAAAAAGAAAACAAAAATCTAAATGTTTTAGCAACCACAGCAGCACATATACCTCATCACAGCACATCTGCACTACCAAAAGCGAAAAAGTGGTCCCATGACTTCTTAAAGTTCTCATTTTCATTATTGATTCTGGCTAACATATGTTCATAAGACCCTACCTCTGACAAAAAGTTCAACCATTGCTTAAGTTTTGGGGGGGATATACTTTTCCGAAATCTAAGAATCACTCTGGCGGCTGTTATCACCTCCACCTTTATAATGGCCAGGTCATATTTTGATGCCCTTGGCAACTCTGTATGGTCCCCTAACAGGCACAATCTTGGTGACTTAGGTATTATCAAACCCAACCCTTTCCCCATACAGTATATTTCAGAACTTTTTTCCAAAATGAATGTATCAGTTTACGTTCCCAGAGTGCATGTACAAATGTTACCGTGTCTGTGTTACATTTCCAGCATACTTCCAACATACAATAGCTTACTGGCCAAAATGCTCATGCTATGGAGTTTAGAAGGCATAACATAAATCCTATGTATCAATGTATATTGAATAAACTTACCCCTAGCCTCCCGTATGTACTTTCCCATATTTTCCAGTATTTTAAACCGTTTCTTCTCCCATAATTCACATTGTAAGTCTCTTTGCCTAATAACCTTCAGATTGTTGCACGAATCTTTTGATAGCCCAGTGAAGAATTTATAGAACCCGGATGCCCTGTGCGCAGTCCAACACTGGGTTCTTACCCGGAATGAATTTACCCTTAGTGATACAGTCTCTGATTTGTAAGTACTTCCAGAAATTCCCTTTGTGCTCCAAACCATATTTTAGCATGAGTCCAGGAAGTTTCCATCTAAATACAAGTCATTTATCTTGTGAATCCCTTTTTTAAGGCAGTGATCCCAATAAATAGTCCTCTTCTAAATCCATATGTCCAGATTGTGCCATAGTGAGGCATAGGATTGTTTTAAGTGTGATACTTTACATATCCTGTGTACCTCTTTCCAAGTTGAGTTAGGAGGAGCCAATACTGGGTTTGAGGAGAGATTACATCCATCAGTTCTTGATCCATGTGAGAGAACGTCCAAAAATGTGAAGGGTGTGGCCAACTCCTGTTCCATTTTTATCCAGCTTATCTCTGTGTTTGCACCTCTCCAATGCTCACTCAATTTCACATGCAAGGTTATATAGTCTAACATTAGGGATGTCTTTGGATGACCACCGTTATGGATTCGGCCAGATTTAGTGTGAGGGTGAGGCATAGTGAAAGCAGATAGGAAGTGGAAGATCACGGGACAAACGGGGTTTATTAACTGAGCTAAAAAAATCCCACGAGAAACACAAAACAAAGGAACACAAGGGCTCAAAAGCAAATGGGGATAAACAAAGACTAATTACAAAATGGGGCAGATGAGCAGGTTCTACATACAAACTTCACAAACATTCAACAATCAATGGACCACTAGCGAGCTAAACAGAGGCAGGGACTTAAATACAGAACAAGACTAACAAGGGACAGGTGAGATTAAGACCAAGGGACTAGGTTGGGAAAACGGGTCACAGGTGAAACTAATAATTAACTCAAGGAACTAAAACTACGAACTAACCAAGAAATAGGGAACAGAATCTATCACCGGACACACGAATGAGAAAAACTCATGCAAATGAAACACAATACAAAAAGTAGGTGGGATTTGAACACACCAGAGGGGATCACAGACAATTGCATGCTCAACAAGTAGAGCCAGGGAGCAGGGGAAAACACAAAGACTGACAGCATGACTGACAGCAATGCCTGCTGGCCAAATGGGGAAGGGACACAGGGTTGAACAGGAGCTGACCCTGACAAACCTTTTCTTGCTATTAACCTTTCTAAAGTGAGCTTTAATCTTCTCCACTTTCCAGATTTATTGTTATCTTATGTGGGAGTGATTCTATGTTCAAGAACATACTTCCTCCACTCGAGTGACATGTATTCCATACTGGCATGCCTTCTGACTTATGCCAGTTTATTTTGTAGCCTGATAGATTAGAATATGAGTTAATTTATTCCAGTAACACTGGTAATGAGTTAACAGGGTCTGCTACTATGGCTAAGATATCGTCCGCATACATAAATAACTTGCCTGCATTCCCCATGACAGGTCAAAAAAATTAGATATCACCCCATTTGTCAGAATAGCTGCTCTTGGGTTAGAATACAGCACTTTTACCCAGTGGCAAAACCCAGGCCCAAACGCAAATTTAGAAAGGGCTGCCATGAGGAAACCCCATTCTACCTAATCAAAGGCCTTCTCAGCATGCAGCAAGAGGGCCGCAACCAGTATAGCATTTGTGTGATTTGTATATTTAAGATGTATAAGTCTCCACATATTGTCAACTGATGACCTATGTTTGATAAAACCCACCTGCTCACCATTTATGATCTTCTCCAATCTCGACGCCAGTGTTTTTGTCAGTATTTTACCCCCAGCAGGCTTTCAGGTCTAAAGTTAGATGGGTGTGATGTATCTCTATTTTTTTAGGGATAAGAGTAATTAAAACATCATTAAATGTGTTAGGTAAAGGACCTATTGTGTAAATATTGAATGCTTCCAAATACACCTAAGATGGGAAGTCAATATGTCAATATATTTTTTATAATATTCAATCGGAACGCTGTCCAGTCCCCGTTTTTCATGGATAGAATTGTGTTTCTTATCTCGTCCTCTGTTATAGGAGCATCCAGCCTTGCTCTTTGCTCCTCTGAGATAGTGGGTAGTTGGAGTTTTGAGAAAAACTTCTCTACCTCTTCTGCGGTATGTGTGCAGTCAGATGTATACAGATCTTTGTAGACATTTTCATTCACTTATTGATTTCTTTTGATGTTGTAACCACCCCACATCCTGTCTTAATCATTGGAATATTGTTATCCTGAGATATCTTGATGTTTCACTTGCCTGGCTAATAATCTGCCACTTCTTCCCCGCCTTCATAATGTCATGCCCAGCTTGTCCGATCCTCGTGTGCCACGCCCCCTCATTACCCACGTGTTCTACCCTGATTGTTCCCAGCAGCTTGATGTTATTTTCGGCTTGTTTAGTGTATATCAGTACACGTCTTCATCCGTTTCCCAGATCTGTCATTAACGTTCGTCTTGTGCTGTTCTCCATCTGCCCTAATAAGACCCGTATTCGCGGCTCCTTTCGTCTGCTTCCCCGCTTGTTCGCTCACGCGTCGGACGCGACACATTAAAGGTGAATTTCAGTCTAAATAAGGCATATTCTGCTTTCTTGTTATATATCTCATGTAACTGATATTTACGCTCACAGATAGTTTGGTATAGCTTATCAGCGTTGTGTATTGCATACCTTCTTTTTTAACTTTCATGGCATTTTTTCTTAATTTTCGAGGATTGAGCTATAATTTTCCCTCGTATGTACGCTTTTGATGCTTCCCAAACAGAGGATATTTTTGGTGTGGATACAGTATTGATTTCAAAAAAGTATTTGGGTTCCTATAATAATGTGCTGCTAAACACCTCATCTTGCAATAGCCTGGCATTTAGCCTCCCCCTGCCCTTTCTCTCATTGTCCGTCTATGTAGCTCCACTGCACCATGATCACTAAGAGCAATGGCTCCTGTCTTACAATCCACCACTGAATCTATTAGGGTGTTTGATATTAGAAAAAAATCAGTCCTAGAGTGTGACTTGTGACAGTGAGAGTAGAATGTGTATTCCCTCTCACATGGAGTCACTAACCACCATACATCCACCAGATTCAGGTCCTCTGCTAACACATGTATCGTGGTCCTATCCCTAGGTATGTTTACTACTAGACCTGCTCTTATCAATCATCCCATCCATCACTTGGTTAAAATCTCCTGCCAAAATAACCTGGCCTTTCATATCTCACCAGTGTATCGATCTCATGGAAAAAAACAGGGTTTCCCTTATTGGGAGCGAATATATTGCATAATATTGTTCTAACTCCATTAAATAAGGCTTCAGTACGAATAACTCTGCCTTCTTTGTCCTTTCTGTGCTTTTACATAACAAAGCTTAGATTCTTGTTAATTAGTATCATCACACCATTTTGAGTAGGAACTACGAAAAACATTTCCTACCCAATTCTTTTGAAATTTCTTTGCCTCCTCATCCTCTATTATGTGCGATTCTTGAATGCTGTGTCTGTTTTTAGACTTCAGATATGCTAAGACCTTCCTCCTTTTAATTTGGTTGCCACGTCCATTTATGTTCCATGATACTATACTGATGTACCTGCTAGCCACCATCCACATTCATATAAGTACACCGTGGCTTCGGTTGTAAGTCACCTTTCACCTTTAGTTTTAACCAAAAAATAGAGACAGTAAATTACAACAATCATTACATTCATTATATCTACTCAATGCTGTCATAAACAATCAAACCAGAACAAATAAAAAAGAACCTCCCCTCCTTTGGCGCAGCATCGAACATTCTGCTGCTCAGTAACGTTAATCCTCCCTTTATTAACTGAATTCACCCTCGACTGTTTTACCCCTTCTGTGAAGCGCATTGCTATTGGTAACACCCATTATAAAAGTTACCTTATTTTTGTAGTTTCACATGCACTTCAAACGTCCATTGCAGAACCCGTGGTCTTCTATTTATCTCACTGAATGAAGTCTTCTGCTTCCTTACAGTCTTTGAACGATTTCTTTTGCTCTTTGGCAAGGTATACCAATAGGTGCTTCACATTCAGCTCCTGCAGGCGTCTTTTCACCAGCGTGAACCCTTTCCTTTTCTCTGCCAGCTCCCTCGTTAGATCCGCGGAGAAGGCCAGCTTATAGTCCTCCCAGATGATCCCACGTTTCTCTTTGGACACCTGTAACACCCTGTCTCAGGCTGTTGAGTGCAGGAAGCAAATCAAAATGGTCCTCAGTGGCTTATCTGGTGCACGTTCAATCTCAAACTCCTGGCTGGTGAGGTCAAGCCCCTCCGCTCAACAAGTATGATTCTTTCCACGTACTGCATCACTTTGCCTGTCTGCTCTTTGTTTTCTTTCAGTCCTACCAGCCTAACGTTATTTCTACTGCTCTGCTTTTCAAGGTCTTCCACTCGTGTCCATAGAGTCTCCAACTTCTTGTTGTGTTTCTCTACATCTTTCTCCATTCAAGCGTCTACGTCGTCCATATCCAATATCCATTGTTCTGCATCTCCAAGCCTTACTTGCATGCTGTCCACTGTGTCTTTCAGCTCTTTTGTTGTCTCTCTAATCGCGACGACGTCCGCTGCCACCACCTAGAGCGTTCATGAGATTAATTGATGGTCTGTCAGGAGCTCTCCTAGTGTGCTGCCATCCTTCTTGGCGGTCCCATGTAACTCCCCGCCAAGGAGTTCTTTAACCACCCTGGCAACCTCAGCTCCAGTGATGGGCAAGTCTGCCCCAGCCCCCTCTGTCCTCGTGCCCTCTGATGTCTTGAAGGCGGTGCATGTAGATATATTTGTGGCAGGGTTGAGGAGGTCCTCAAAGTATTCCTTCCACCTCCAGTTGATGTCCCCAGGTGAGATCAACAGCGCCCCCTCCCCACTGTAAACAGTAGGAATCAGGAGCTGCTTCCCCCTCATGATATTCCGGATGGTTTGCCAAAATCTTTTTGAGGACGATCAAAAGTCACTTTCCATGGCTTCACCAACCTCCTCCCATGCCGGAGTTTTTGCTTCCGCAACCACCTGAGTCACGTTCCACCGGGCCTGCTAGTACCCGTCAGCTGCCTCCAGAGACCCCCGGGCTAATAATTCCTGGTAGACCTCCTTCTTCAGCTTGACAGTCCAAGACAGAAGGCCGCAGATCAGCTGATACAATTAAAATAACGATCATCTACCTGCAGCCCCGGGCATGTTTGCACTTATGGGCACCATTATGCTCAAACATGGTGTTCGTTATGGACAAACCATGCGTTGCACAGAAGTCCAGCAACAGAACACCACTCAGATCAGGGTGTCCGTTCCTCCCAATCACCCCCCTCCAGGCCACATTGTCGTTACCCATGTGAGCATTGAAGTCCCCCAACAAAATGATGGAAGGCCAGGTACTGACCTGACGGCGCAGGGGTAAACTCCAATGTTAATGCACCGAGTTGTGGGGTCACCAGGAGCCCCACCCCAGCATGGCGTCACTCACCCGCCACAACTCCAGAAGACTATCTAGCCCTTCTCCAGGAGATGGTTCCCGAGCCCATGCTATGCGTTGAGGTGAGCCCGACTATATCTAGCTGGTATCTCTCAGCCTCTTGCACAAGCTCAGGTTCCTTCCCCACCAGAAGCATGTGACATTCCATGTCCCAAAAGCCAGTTTAGTCAGCCGGGGATTGGTCCACCTGGGTCTCCCTTGGCTGCCACCCGATCCACAAGGCACCAAACCCATGACATTCCCCCTGCAGGTGGTGAGCCCCTCCTCCAACAAGACCTTGCTGTAAAACTTTTTCATCATAGGTTTTTTGGATTGCTCTTCATTTGGTCCCTCATCTGGGACCTTTTTGCCTTTGGCAATTGCCCCAGCCAACATTGCCCCCAGTAACTGAGGCACGCAAACCCCTCCACCTCGATAAGGTGGCAATCCAATCATTCAAATAGCTATTCATTTTACTACTTCTGCCTTTTACAATTCAGCTAAATTTAACACTGTTTTGACCTATGATTAGTATGTGCGCACTGCAACTCACATGCATCACTTAAGTTATTCAATGTAATTATACTAAACGTTATAATTTCCGTAATACCGTAATTTTACATTATGTTCAGTGTAAAAAGTTGATTTGATTTGATTTGAAAAGATTACATGTAAAAAACAAACACTACAAGCACTAAACAGACACAGTGCATGTGGTCCTTGTACATAAATGTATGCTGTGATTGTAATGCTACTGTGATGTTCATGTAAAATAAAATAAATAATAGTCTATCCAAAAAACAAATCACTCAGAATGGAATTAACCTGATGACATGTTCCTTGTTTGACTCATCATGTTATTGGTCACACAGCACGCACGTCATTAACTCAACATTCAGTCAGTCACAGTTGTCAGTGCATGGAATGCAAGCCTGCATCCCAGAGATCATCAAAACATGCTGCCTTATATTCTTATAAAATGGTCTGCCACTTCATGGCTGAGATAAATTTTATTCCTAAAGTCTTTATACACTGACAGTTGGCTGTGGAATATCTAGTACGGAAGAAATTTCACACTGCATTTTGACAGTACTACGCTTGAATTCACTAAGCTCTTCAGAACCACTCATTCTTTCGGAAATGTTTGAAAATCTGATTGCATCCCTAGGTGCTTGATTTTATACACCTGTGGCAATGGGTCTGAATGAAACACCTGAATTCAATGTTTAAGAGGCATGAGCCAATGCTTTTTTCCCTATAGTGTATCTTGCACATTATTTTGTTGTTGTTTGACTTGTTTACACTATTTTGATCCTATATGTAGTATGACAAATTTTAACATTGTCTTAAACTGACAGCATTTTATGTTTTATTTATAGGTAAATAATTGATGAAATCCATTCTATAAGACAGGATTGATTTAACAATATGTTATTGTTCTAAGCAGGATTGTTAACATTTGATTTATGAATCATAAATGTTCTATTGAATTTTCAATGTTCTTTCAACATTAATTCATGGTGCAGGAATTAAGAATCACCATCAGATGTGAACATTGATTCAATGACATTTTGTATGCAATGCGTTAACATTAATTAAACATCAGTGTTTATGGTCTCTTACTGTATATATAGAGATAGGTTTTTGTTGTCTAGAGTAAAACTTTTAAACTGTTCAAAATATTTCTTTATTTTTATTGAATTTTATTTTGAAATATGTATTAATATTAATGAATATTGTGTGACTTGTAGTGGGTTGCAAGTATAGTATCACACCTTTCATTATATGTATTAAAGATGTTTAGAATACTATTTTCCCACAAAAACACTGATGCCCTAAACTCCTATGCCTTCTCTATAATAATTTTTATCAAATTGTCTGCTCTGCTCTGAATATCTATTTAGGTTGTTTCCTATATTCATCATTCAAAAATGAATACTCAATAGGCCGTCCATGTAAGTGCCAAAATTGTTATAATTCATTGCTCTCCATCCACCAATCCTCTGTTTCCCAACTAGCATGTGGCTGAATGTCAGTCAGGGCTCTCACTTTTTGGAAACTCAGACATCACTAAAACTAGACAAACACATCACAAATTCATAGGGCAACATCGGTATCACTATTCTATTTAAATTGTTTCCCAAGACAATGCAGAAAATAACCAGACTTTGAAATTCATTAGGTCAACAAAATATTGTAACGTGAAAAGAAATCTAACATACCTGTTGGATGTTATATGATATGAAACAATATTACCACTGAGACAAATTAAACACTTCATTAACTGTTTTATCGGCCTGTTTTGTCTTTTTTGTTTTTATGACACTGAGATATAAATGGGTGCAAACATAAACCATTGTAATACAGCATAACACTGCTGGGTGCTTCTACACTACAAAACCTGCGTGGAATGTCAACACGTGCTGTATAATGCCATAACTGGTGATTCATGTTTCTTTAAGTTTTTGACGTCACAGTTCTGGAGAAACACTTGAACTTCAGCATTTTTCTGAATAATTGACCTACACCCATATGGGAACTTCCGCTATGTAACTAATGCTGAAAAGTTATCGATTGTTACAGTGTATTGTACAATGCCATTTATGTTAGGCGTGTCAAATCCTGTCACCATATTAAAAGCCACCAATAAAATTACGGGCTGAACAAGGCAATTGCAACACATGTCTGTGAATAATTACAGGAAGTGAATCACTCATGTGAAATAAATTGGCACTTAATGAAGTAGCAGAGTGACAACATTGGTTTACGTGTGTTTTTATGAAAAGGGAACCATTAAAGGCCGTTTTAAAGTGATGACTCTAGTCATCACTTCTGGTAGCCAGTGGGTCTAAATGTGATGTTTGATGTTTATAATATTCCAAAGGTGACCTATTGAACGGGATGAAGAAATTGCAATGCAGGGAACTGGCAGGGACATTAATCCAGATTTTGTGCCGTGCTCATCCGGTGATCCACATCTCATAACACAGTCAGAATTAAACAACCTGGTCAGACATTTGGGTCTGTCAAAACCGAAAGCCAAATTCGAGACTGCTGGAATGGCGTTTGATGTCACCAAGTACGAATATTTCTGCTGACTGTCACACCCCAATCGTGCCGATCCTACTGTGTCACGCGCCCCTAATTAACGTTATGTGGATTCCCAGTGTTTTACAGCTGTTTCAAGTCCGCGTTTTAGTTTGTTTCCGGAGTCCGGTCATTGTAATATCAATGCTCGCTTTCGATTAAACCCCGTTGTTACGTCCCAGGTCTAGGGTCTGAGGATAACATAAATAATGGTCTTACACGGGAACCTTGAATTTTCCACTTTTC
>JAODKE010000116.1:28522-38667 GCA_026779605.1 Mormyrus hasselquistii
GGTGCGTCGCTGTTTTGACTCCCATCTTTGGCATCACCTGGGGATTTGGCATAGGGACCATGGTGGCACCTGATAATGTTGGAATCCAGATTGTATTTACAGTCTTCAATGCCTTTCAGGTATGTGGAAATATTAATACCTGCTATTATTGTTTTCTGACATTAAATTTAAATGGCATGAAAATCTGCAAAAACATTTTATATATAATATACAATATAAGAGTTATAGTGATATTATTATGTCATTAGAATAACATACTTTTAAAATATTTTTCAGAATGGACCTTTTTTTAGTTAGAAACTAAGTCATTAACGGAAATATTCATACAAATCCATCTTTTTTCATATGCATTCTGTAAATACTAACAATTATTTTGAAATAATTTTTTAAGGGCTGCTTCATTTTAGTGTTTGGGACACTTATAGACAGCAGAGTAAGTACTTACATTTTTGTATTTGGAATACTATTGGAATTTTTAATTTTATTATACATTAGCATGTATGACACACACATGATAGAGCCCTTTTCTTTATGGACAGATTCGATCAGCTGTTGTTGGAAGATTTTCATTTTTGCCTTTGCTGTCTACCCGAACAAAGGTAACACCATCATTGCATTTCGAGTGTAATGTTCGCTTTTCCCATTTTAACTGTTTCTTAAAAAATTACATTTTTTATTAATACCTTACCCACGTCATATGGCTGGAGGAGATATACTCAGAACAAAACCAAGTGCTCTATTATACTTGATTTCGAAATTGGATTACTTTGTAACATTAAGTAAATGTTACAAAATGTGCAATCAGAGATAAGATAAATGACATGTGCTATGTTCTGTCTAACAGAGCACAAGTGCTGGTCCATCTTTGTCCTCTTTGGCTGGCCGTATTAGGCGAAGGGGAAAGAGTAAGTTAAATTGCTACATTTTAATAATCTATGTATTAATCTATGCAATAATGTTACTGAGATTTACTATTATTGGGATGCTTTGATTCTGTATGATAATGATGTAGAATATATTCCTTCTTATGTCCAGTTTACACCAATGTTACAATAAAAGATAATCACACAGTTTGAGTGGTTTCTAGCAAACAGCTTATTTGTTATGCTGGTACCACATGTGACCTTTAATCTGTGTATTTTGCCATTTGCAGTAATACATCCAATGCTCTCTACTTTTCAGATTTTTATAATGTTTCTGAGGCTTCAACAAGTCTGAGTGCTTCTGATGCATTTACCTCTTCTTAGCTGCCTGGCTGGTCAACTGATGGTGTGAATATTTCTAAGACAGCTAAATGGTTTCACAAAAGAATAATAAATTGATTATTTTCAATTTACATGTTTTCCATGACTGGAAAACTGGTTTTCCGGGTTTTTAAGGGTCCGTGGGAATCCTGATTATATATATATATGTTTATATATGCTTATATAATAAACATTTTTCCATCAGCTCTTAATTAATTAGCATTTTTTGTCACTTGGATATTTACAAATTTATCTATTTTTTTCCTGTGAACACAAACACTGTATTCAATCACTTATGTTTCCAGCTGCAATGTTAGTCTCTTTCCATTTTTAAAGAAATTCTGCAGGAACAGTCCTGATGAAGTATAATGAAATATGTTTACCTCATTGTGGTAATTATTCAGCGTAGTGAAATATGGTGTCAATAATATAAGCAATTTTCTGTTTCATATTTTGGACTGCAATTGCAATGTTATGCATAATAAAATTATTACCATTCAAGTGTCTGAATGTCTCTCTTCAGATTTCTAAATGAATAAGGAGACAAATTCCAGATCTGAAAGTATCATTAATGTGTAGACTTTGTTAGTTTTCAAGGCTCCGGATAATATCATATTACCATTTATAGAAAGATTTTCATTATATGTTATGAAGGCAGAAATCAATTCTATAATTTTTGTCAAAGAAAGTACCCGTGGATGTCATGTAGGCAGCGGGAGAAGGACGAGCCAAATGCAGGGTGTATCAGGGTGAAGTCCGTGCAGGGGTGTTTGTTTGTGGGAAAAGGCAAGATCACACACGCAGACAGAGAACAGTGACTGAAAAGGGAGCACAGGCCTAAGAGACAATAATATACATGACTAACAGAGGAATAGACGCAAGGCAGCTGTGGTTAGTTAACAAGACGGCAGGAACAAGAGGTAAAACTAACAAGCTTCAGGTGCGACTGATTAGAAGCCATGCCAGAGGAAAACGCAGGGATCAGACAAGCAGGGTGGGGCTGGACGTGACAACAGAATTATACAAAGATGCACAATATAGCACATTTTGTCACGAACTCTTATGCACTGTACTTGTCCAAATGTGCTGAGAAGGCAAAAAATGTCTGAATATATGAATCTTAGAGAATGAAATCATGGGCGCTCCAAACTCACCCTTCCTAGTCCCGTGATTATAAAAAAAAAATATCAACAACAACAATAATAATAATAATGACAATAATAATAATGTTACCAATAGGTATTATATATGTCATGACCTGCTCGTCCGATCCTCCTGTGTACCATGTGATCACCTGTTGCCTGTTATGTTCTGCTTGTCTTGTGTATTTAGTCCGCGTCTCGGTTAGTTTCCGTTGTGTGCCCCGTCCGGCCTGCAATAAACCCATTCACCGTTGGAATTTCGCCTTCCTGCCTCGTCCCTCACCACAAACGTAACAATATATATGTAATATACATGTATATTTCAATTCCTGTATCTATAACATACGCTAAAAATAATAATAATAACGATACTGAACATATTTTTTTATTACAAACCATTGTGCGCCTTTGTCCACGCTCCGAGCGCCATTTGGTGTAACACTTAGACACTACTGCTTAATTTTGAAATCATAAATTATTTTCCATTTGTGGAACAGAGCCCTTTTCCTCCTGACTTTCTTAATTTCCTTAGTAAACCACCTTGGGTGTCATTTCCTAGAATTTTGCTAGAAACAGGTATGAAGTCCTCTTGCACTTGCAACAAGGTGCTTTTATAAAACTCCCATGCCTCTTTAAGTATTTGGCTATATAACTCCATCCAGTTTTCAGTTTCTAGTTTCAGTCTCATACCATTAAAGTTAGCTTTCCTAATATTGTAATACTTTTAATTTTGACTTTGCTTTTTGGACACTAAAATTAACCTCAAATTTAACCATGTTATGATCACTACCATCCAATGGTTCTAAAACCTCTAATTTTCCAATCCTATCCTGGTTATTAGGGAAAAGATCAAGAAGGGCTTCTCCCCTGGTAGGGGTATTAACATACTGAGTAAAAAAAAAACAATACTGTACTAATTCCACTAACTCAAGTTCATTTACAGAAGTCCCACTGTATCCCAGGTAAATTGAAATCACCCATAACCACCACATCATGTTGTGCTAAATCCACATTGTTTTGTTTAATGTGAAGTAAAGTTGTGCCATTTCTGAGGTAATGGCACATTTCTGTCCTCAATTTCCCGCCATAGAGGTGTATGATTTCTGCATTTTTTTCCGCGTACCACTCTTGATCAGCAAATTGTAATATCTGTCGAAAATGATGTCCGTGCAGTTAAACATAGCCCCGGCCTGAAGAATCGCCATAATAAATGTGTCTGCTAGCTTGCCAAAGATTTTCGCTAACATGACCTTGGCCATGTTGTAGGTGCTTGAAAATTAGTGTACCCTTCAGAATTTTCTATATTCCTGCATAAATGTGACTTAAAACACCATCTGTTTTGGTCTCACTAGATGAGCATGGTTAGCTATCCAAACAGCTAAACACCATCACAGAAACACCAATATTTTTTGTGAAGTTTACTAGTACAAGTGTGAAACTGAAATGATACAAATAAATACAGTCAACATTAACAAACACTACATTAAAATAATTTACAGCAACCAATAAGCAAGCTTTAAAATGCAAGTGTTAATTTACTAACCAGGTAAATATTGTAGTGAGCCTGTTTTGTGACCTATACCATAATCAACAAAATGTATCAAAATATCTGTCTCAACATGTCAACGAATGGTAATACAACCACATACTTACAGATGTTACTTTAACAAAAAAATAACCAAGGATGGAGCTGAGTGCAGCTAATATTTTCTGTCCACAACTGATGCTCATGCAGTGATCAACTTAAGGTCTAACAATTTACATTATAATAAGACCCACAAGGAGGTGCTGTAGCACTAGGTAACATTTGAGTCAAAAACAACATAGCATATATTTAACGAAACACAACAGCATCAGAACTTCATGTACTAAGAGTAGGTAAAAGAGAACACAATTGAACAAATGAGACAAAAATATCATACTTGGTAATTTTTTATTAAGAAAAATGATCCAATGTCAATGTCAGTGGCAAAAGTATGTAAACCTAGCAGGTAATTTGGAGGTGAGATTAATGTTAGGTGCTGTCAATCGATGTCATGGTTGTCAATCAATGTGATGACAATCAGATGGGAATGGGCATCCTGTTTATATTAAAAGAACAGGGTTCTATCAAGTGCAGTATCAGTGTGTCATGCTGTGGACAAAGGACATTTCAGAGTACCTCAGAAAAAGATTTGTTGCTGCAGAGAGAAGACAGGAGCCATCTTCTAAAAAAAATTGAGTTTTGCACTTTCCCACAGGAACCCATCTGCTGACCATTACCTGGCCATTTGGCAAGTATCTGTGGTGCTCAAGCATCAAAGCCTTTGGAGTGTTTTTAGGAATGAACTGTTCATCAGTGTAAGGAATCCCTTGGAACCTTTTTGGGGTCTTTGAAGTACCTTTTAACAAAGAACTTTGATTGTACAGTGGGTTGAAAAAGTATTCGACCCTGTTTGCAAAGCCACCAAATTTCCATTTTACATCATTACAACCTATAAAAATCACAAATGGAGAGTATCACAGTGAAATTCTATTTCTCAGCATGTTTTGAAGCCATTAGAGCTTCTTGAATTAAACAAATGCAAACTGACAGTCATGTTTTGAAAAATGCTGTTGAAATAACTGACCCCCTTACACGAGACAATTATTACTTGGTAGCAGCACCCTTTTGCAGCAATAACTGCTTGAAATCACTTTGGATAGCCATCCACAAGCTTATCACATCTGGATGGAGGCAATTTTTCCCATTCTTCCTTGCAGAACTGCTCCAACTGGGCCAAGTTTGAAGGCTTTTGTTTGTGAATTGCAATTCTGAGATCACACCACACATTTTCAATTGGAATCAGATCCGGACTCTGGCTAGGCCGCTGCAAAGCCATTTTGTCAAACCATGCTTTGGTTACTTTTGCAGAGTGTTTTGGGTCATTGTCCTGCTGAAAGTGGTAGCGTCGTCCGAGTCCCAATTTGATGGCTGACATTTGAAGGTTTTCTTCCAAAATCTGGATATACTTCTTGCTATCCATTCTTTATTCAATACTGACAAGGACGCCAGTGCCTGCCCTAGAGTAGCAGCCCCAAAGCATGATGCTTCCCACACCATGCTTAATGGTAGGTATGGTGTTTTCCGGATCATTGGCAGTGTATCTACCAGACTAACGTCTTTTGTGTTGAGGCCAAATAGTTCAATTTTGGTCGTAATTTTCTTTTATTTTAATGGGGCAGCCTGACCTAGGCCGGGTCACTATGCTTCCAGTTGTCTTCCACTTTCCTATGATGACCTTCACAGTGGACACACTGAGGCTAAGGAGCTTGGCAGTCTTCTTGGCATCATTGTCATCTTTAAGCATTTTCATCGCAGTGCTTCTCAAGTCATTAGACAGTTCCCTTGTCTTCATTTTTGTTAGATTGAGGTTTTGCCAAATATGGCACATTTACTGATTTCTCAGTTCTATGTTCCTAAAAACTGGCGTAAATAATCACTTGTGGAACAGTCACCAAGCTAGTGGATTAATTGATTGTTTACACATGTTTTTTATTAACTTCATTGCACTGTTAACAATCATACAGTGTCCATGCTATTAGGGGTCCCATTCTTTTTTTTTTAGTGAAAATGTCCAAGAGGGGCTCATTTATATGTAACAGTATGAAACTAAAGATACATTTTCAAAGAAAAATATTACAGGAAATTTAAAGTTTGTCTAGTGGGTCGAATATTTTTTCAACTCACTCTATTTACCTTGAAGTGTTTTTGGAATTCATTGTTGACAATTTTATCCCTGATTGAGTGAATGGCTTTAAGACTCAAATCTTAAAATTATGCTTACTTGCTTACTTACTCTGCCTGGCCGTGGGAGAAAAACGCCCTATCACTAGCTGAGATTTCACTTATGAATAACTCAGTATAATATATTGGGTAACACTTTACTTGAGGGGGCACAAATTTTGTAGTAGTGCACTCTTAGTTGCTGGTTAATTAATACATTAAGTAAATGAATTACATACTGATCCCATGTTTGTTCATCATTAATAAATCATGATGATTCATGTATTTCATGCAGTTGCTATATTTACTCATGATTTGTACTTGAGTAGTAACTGAGTAACTAAGTTAATTGTGCCCCCTCAAGTAAAGTGTTACCTTATATTGTAGCAACCAGCAGCACCTGAAAATTAAAAAAAGTTTTGTGGGAATTTAATTCAGCAGGTGAGTCAAGAATATGTAGCATTTGCACATAAGTTTGTTCTTTTATTTCAGCAATGCCTTCATTGCACAATAAGCACATGAGTTTAACACTTGTTGCAGCTGGCCAAGTAAAGAAATATTTGCACCATGATGCGCTATGGGAAGAATGCAAACCACCAGAGGCAATGTGATGGCCACAGGACGCTTTTAGTCCATGCCTCAATGGGTTAGAGCTGTTTGGGCAGCACAAGGGGGACCTACGTGATATTCAGTAGGTGGTTTTAATGTTATGGTTGATTGGAGTATATGCAGTGTATGCAAGAGAGAAATTTGTGCAGGCTTGGGGTATTTTTTTGTTCTTCTCCTCTGTTCTCATGTGGCTTTCTTTATTTTATTTCCATGTCTGCCTTTGTACCTTTTTTGAATTATTCTGTATAAATGATGCAGGGATGCATCACAACACACCCACGTAAAGTACCCTGGGGTGACTCCGTGGTGAAAGGTGCTATATATAAAATAAATTGAATTGGATTTTGAGATGATCTGTCTCAAAAATGAATCAATTGCAGTTTGGCACCCATACGATTCCTTTGCAAAGTTTGAAAAAGATTTCATAAAACTTATTGAGCTATCATTTAAACGGGATCAAGTGTCAAAACTGTCCAGTGTTGCCCCCTTAATTAATGCAGACTGGCGAATTGTTTGTGCTCTCCTTAACCCGGGATCATTTCTTTAGTTCAACTGTGATTCAATGTTAATTTTTTGTTATAACACCAGCTGACCAGTCTGCTGATTTTCTAGCAGTTTGTGCATGCCAAACATAACATTAACAAGGAGAAACCGAAATCGGGTGGGGTAGACATTTTTATTATCGGCTGATTGTGTAACACAAAGCTTGTTACTGGGAAAGAACAAATCTGCCTAGATATTGAACTGTTGGCTATGTATCTGAAGCCATTTTACTACCGGAAGCTGCCGCTGGTTGCATTCAGCAAAGGCAGCATGTGACATCATGCACTCAGCTGTTTAACAACTTCACATTCAACATCCCTGCACCAGTAAATGTGCCTGTTTGTAAAGTGCATGGAGAATATGGTTGGAGCGATTTCCCCATGATGAAAAAATGGGCAATTTTTGATTGTTCAAGCAATGCGGCAGGTACTCAGCCATTTTTTTTCCTCCTAACTGGAAATCAGAGGGCAGACAAGTTTAACCCATTTTTAACAGCTTCCATAGGGAGGCTTTCAGCTCAGATGGAGTGTTGAAAAAATCACAATCAATCTTCCACCATGGATTCCACAGAAAGCTTACGTTCTTCCTTCACTAACAGTCCTGCTTATCTCTGATGGTCAGATTAGAACAGAGTTAGAATAGTGTTGGCATGAGGAAAAGATAGCTGACCCCAGAATGCTGAGATCTTGCTGAGTGCATATCAGCTGGGAGAGGTTCTTCAGAATCTGTCCCTACAAGTACAAAACGTCCTTCCCCATTTGAAAACCACCTGAATAGTAGCCAAGCACCACCGGTGACCTAAGGCCAGGGACACTGGTATTTAGCATTATGATTGCTTTAGAAGGGCTGGTACTAAACCCCTCAGACTACACGTATAAGACTTCCTTGACACATTGCTTTCTTACCATGTGTAAATTGGTGTGGAACATACCACCCTCAAGCACTATAGTGAAAATTGTCTTCCTTTATTTTTCCATTATACTTTTTATTATGTTAATAATAATAATATAATTATCTCCTGGAATCGACACTATCATGGTGGAGGGGTTTGCGTGTTCCAATGATCCCATGAGCTAAGTTGCCCGGGGCTTCATACTAGGGTCACCCAAGGCAAACAGGTCCTGGGTGAGGAACCAGACGAAGTGTGGCTCACAATACCCCTAATGATTAACAAAATATTGGATCAACGATTTCCCTTGCCCAGACGTGGGTCACCAGGGTCCCCCCTGGAGCCAGGTCTGGGGGGTGGGGCTCGATGGCGAGCGCCTGGTGGCCACTCCCTGCACCCATGGGGCCTGGTCGGATACAGCCCGAACAAGGCACATGGGTCCCCCCTCCAATAGGCTCACCACCTGTAGAAGGGGCCATAGGGGTTGGGTGCAGTGGAGTTGGGTGGTAGCCAAAGGTAGTGACCTTGATGGTCTGATCCTTGGCTGCAGAAGCTAGCTCTAGGGAAATGGAATGTCACTCTCTGGTAGGAAAGGAGCCTGAGCTGGTGTGCAAGGCTGTGAGGTTCCAACTAGATGTAGTCGGGCTCACCTCAACGCATGGCTTAGGCTCTGGAACCAGTCTCTTAGAAGGGGGTTGGACCCTCGTCTGAAGAAGCTCACGGGGAGAGGCGTCCGGGCTGGGGTGGGCATACTTATTGCCCGTTGGCTGGGCACCTGTACATTGGGGTTTACCGTGGCGGACGAGAGGGTAGCCTCCCTTCGCCTTCGGGTGCGGGGACGGGTTCTGACTGTTGTTTGCACTTATGCGCCAAACGACACTTCAGAATACCCACCCTTTTTGAAATCCTTGGAAGGGGTGTTGCAGAGCACTCCTCCCAGGGACTCTTGTTCTGCTGGGGGACTTCAATGCTCATGTGTGCAATGAGAGTGAGACCTGGAGGGGCATGTTTAGGAGGAATGGACACTTGAGTGAGGAGAGAGGCAGAGCTGTCAACTGATCACCACCTGGTGGTGGGTTCACTCCACTGGTGAGGGAGGAAGCTGGTCAGACCTAGCATACCTAAGTGTATAGTGCTTGTCTACTGGGAATGTCTGGCGGAATCACCTATCAGAGGGAATTTCAACACCTACCTCCGGCAGAACTTTACCCATGTCCCGGGAGAGGCGGGGGACATCGAGTCCAAATGGGCCATGTTCTGCACCTCCATTGTGGAGGCGGCTGACCAGAGCTGTGGCCGTAAGGTGGTCGGTGCTTGTTGTGACGGCAATCCCCAAACCCGCTGAAGGAGTCCTATCGGGTCTTTTTAGCTTGTAGGACTCCGGAAGCAGCTTACAGGTATGAGTACCAGCAGGCTAAGCAGAATGTGGCTTCGGCAATCGCTGAGGCAAAAACTCGGGTATGGGTGGAGTTTGGCGAGGCCATGGAGAACAACTTCCGGCTTCGAGGAGATTCTGGTCCACCATCCAGCGTCTCAGGGCGGGAAAGCGGTACAGCATCAGCACTGTTTATGGTGGGGATGGTGTACTGCTGACCTCAGCTCGGGATGCTGTGGGTCAGTGGAAGGAATACTTCAAACACTTCCTCAATCCCACTATCACGCCTTCCAATGAGGAAGGAGAGTCTGGGGACTTGGGGGTGGACTCGCCTATCTCTGAGGCAGAGGACGCTGAGATGGTTAAAAAGCTCCTCGGTGGCCGGGCCCCGGAGGTGGATGAGATCCGCCTGGAGTTCCTCAAGGTTCTGGATGTTGCAGGGCAGTTCCTTTGACCTCGTGATTCTCATTTGCTCTGACATGCATTGTGAGCTCTAAGGTCTTATGTAGACGGGAGTGCGCCTTTCCTAATCAAGTCCAATCAGTATAATCAAACACAGCTGGACTCAAATGAATGAATGAAGGATGATCAGAAGAAA
>JAODKE010000116.1:59717-71033 GCA_026779605.1 Mormyrus hasselquistii
TGGGGACTTGGCATAGGGACCATGGTGGCACCTACAAATCCCGGAGTCCACATTACATTTGCAATCTTCAATTCACTTCAGGTATGAGTAAAAATTAGGTACTTTAGAGTTTTATTTTAGTAAAGGGAATCCTGGTGTTTGAGGGGTGAGTGAAGCCAAAACAGCAAACCAAAAATCGTACTAACTAGATGAAAACAACCTCTCTAAGCAAAACAAAAAGTATTATACAACTGCAGCTCCCTTTCCTATACAGAAACAGGAGAATAGTTAACTTAAAACAAAAAACATTCACCCTGTTAAGTCTCATAAAATAGTAAGAAAGAAATACAAGCATTGATGCAAACACCTCTGCACCCACAACGGGAAGTGTTGGGTATGACAGCAGAGACCAATTTGGTAGCCTCTGGTGGACAACCCCCTAAACAAAAAAGCCAGTTCACCAGCCTTTTTACATTTCTTTGGATCTACCTTTCATAATTCCTCATAGTTGTAAAGCGATAGAGAACAATATTGAAAAGTAGAATAACAAAATATTTCTCAGAATTAAATTATTTTGAAGTTTTGAAATACATATTGCAAATACTAATTATTCTTTTTATTTTTGTTCAAGGGGTTCTTCATTTTAGTATTTGGGACTCTTTTAGACAGCAAAGTAAGTACTAATATTGTATTTGGAATATTGTTAGCTATGTATTATTATACAGTGGAACGCAAAGACATGTTATATTGTACTAGTCACCACCATACACCCCCTTTCTTTGTGCACAGATTCGATCAGCAATTGTTGGAAGATTTTCATTTTTGCCTTCATTATCTAGCCAAACAAGGGTAAGTTCATCTTTGTATTTTGCATTTTGATTGCAGTTTCCAGCAGACACTTGTTGCATCTTTTTATTTTTCATTTTCACTTGAAATGTTTGACAGACCCACAAAACCACTTATACTATATATATATATATATTTTATTTAAACAATACATTTTTTCAGGTGACTTAATATGCCTGTAGCAGATATGTTTTTAACCATAAGTGACAAAATACATGTTCAGAACAACAACATGTACTCTGTGTAACTGAGAAATTGTATTACTTTGCAAATTTTGTCATATTTACCTAATTTCAAGTATCAGAGATAAGATGAATGATGTGTGTAATGTCTCTCTAACAGAGCACAAGTGCTGGTCCATCTTTGTCCTCTTTGGCTGAACATATTAGACGAAGGAGGCAAAGTAAGTTAAATTGCTGTGCTTTGCTATTTTATAAATGTTTTTACTGAGATATACTTCTGCGTTCTGGTTAGGATGTTTTTCTTTATAACGACATTGAAATATTTTTATGTTGCATTTACACCAGGGTTTAATAAAAAAAAAAGATTTCATTTGGTTGTAGCAAATAACTCATTTGTTATGCTGGTGCTACATGTGAACTTTAATCTGTGTAATTTGCCATTTGCTGTAACACATCCAATGCGCTTTATTTTTCAGATTTTTATAATGTTTCTGAGGCTTCAACAAGTCTGAGTACTTATGAGGCATTTATCAGTGCTTAGCTACCTGGCTGGTCAACTGATGGTGTGAATATTTTAAATGGTTTTTCAAAAAATAATAGATAATAGGTAAGAAAATAATAACGATTTAACATATATCATACAAGGATTTTTTCAAAAAATAATAGATAATAGGTAAAAAAAAATAACAGTTTACTATATAACTTAAAAGGGTTTTTTTTCCCCCACCAGCTCTTAATTAAATAGGATTTTATATGGGTTTTGTTTTTTATTACTTACTTTGTCAGTTACAGATTTATCTCTTTTTTCTGTGAACGTAAACACTATTCAGTAACATTTTTTTAGCAGCAATGTTATTCTGTCTAGATTTTTAAAATTCTGCAAAAAGAAACGTTTGGATGAAGTACAATGAAATATGTATAATTCTATCTTGTTCATCTCATTGTGGTCATTATTCAGCATATTTTAATAGTGTAGTGTGGTGACAATACTATAAGCAATTTTCTTTGTTATATTTTGGGCTGTGTATCATGCATAATAAAATTATTACTATTAAAGTGTCTGAATGTGTCTTTTCATATTTCTATATGAATAACGAGAGAAATCTGAAAACATTATAAATGTATAGAATCATGTTATTTCTAAAAATATACCACTTTCTCAAATACAAATCTCCAGATGATAACATATTGCCATTTATAAAAAGTTTTTTATTACATGTTATAAAGGCAAAAATCAATAATATATTTTTTGACAATTTTACAAGAAATTATCCATAGACTTTTACAATGATGCATGATATAGCTAATTTTGTCAGAACCCTTACGTACTGTGCTGTCCAAATATGCTTAGAAGAAAAATAATCTGAATACATGAATATTAGGGAATAAAATCAAATGAAATTATGAGGGTATTTCTATGAACTGCAAACTGGTGAAAACCATGAAATATTTTGATTAATATATTTGTAGTGGTATAAATGGGAGGAAAGTAATGCAAATGTACAATTTTTGAGACTTATGCAGTTTGTAAACAACGTGTTTTCTGTTACAAACCATGAGAACCTGACAATAATTTTTTTGGACAAAGAAAGAAAGAAATGAAGGTATGTTCGACCTTAGTGTCAGAAGCTTAACAATAAACTTATACGACCTCAACATGAAATAAACATTTCTAACTGTTGCTTGACTTTGGGCATATATTAGCTTAGAATCCAGGTTTATGTGGTTGGCGTCTCCTAAATACTGTTATAATTACAGCAAAAGCAAGAGCGCCTGCCAATCCACCAATCAGAACGCCTGCCATACCTCCACTTATCCGCTGTGTCTCGCAGCTCTTGCCAGTGTAGAAAATGGCCTTTCCAGATGCACACCTGAATGGGAAAATATATCAGGTTTAGCTGTCAGCTGTCCAAAGGCTAAATTACTCAAAAATATTATTAGCAGTGAAAAAATGTGCAATTAGAATAATGCCAAACTTTTATTTTTTTTGAAGTGGGATTTTTTTTTAAATATTCTCAGTATTATGGCTGCGGAAGGTAACCTGCAGATTGCTTTCCCGTGTCTGTCTAGACAAGCTCCTCCATTTTGACAGGGATTAGGCTGACATGGGCTGCCCAAAGCCGACCTGGCCACACGGAGTTTGGGCATTTCAGCAGAGCTTCTGTCAGATACGCTGGGTCCTTCCTGGATCTCCTTGACAGTCTCAGTATATTTCAGACTGACCTGGACTTCAGACCTAATCAAGTTTGTCAAATCTTTTTTTTAAAAAAATAAACAAATATGTTTTTTTCCGTTACTTTAAACTGAAATTACTTTAAATTCGTTGCAATGTGTTGATACAAGGCATTTACCATTAATGTCAATGGACAGTATAAGGTTGTTGTTTTTAAGGAAACTTTTCCTCAGTAGCTGCTGATGTGAGATGAAGGTGCTCCACCCAAATTCCTGACTTCTGAAGCGCTCACAGGAGTCATCCCACTCTCCGTTAGTGATTGGTTTGACCCACGTGCTATCTGGTCATGAAAAAAGATCTGCAGTTGTTCTTCCCAATGCAAAACCATCGTCTGACACACAACTCAGAGATCTATACAGATATAAAACAGCTACAGTCCCATTACTGTTTACAGTTTAACATGTACTATTCAGTTACAGTACCTTATGTAAGTTCATCATGCCATTAACATGTATGAATTTTAACTAGAGAATGTGTATATTAATAGGGTCTACAGCTGAGTTGAAACATACTGTTTCAAGCTCCTGAATTAGATTTAATTTGGACATAGCTAGCAACTAAATAGGCCTCCATCTTCCAGCTGATTTTTCTAGTCCAGGTGATGGGGGGACATTTCAGGTGGCACAAGGCAGGTGTACCTGAACAGGATACCAGTCCATGGGGCATACAGACTCATACATACAAGTATATATTACAGGCAATTTGGAGATACCTCTTAACCTAACTGCATGTTTAGGATTCCAGAATAAAATCCGAGTACCCTGTAAACCTGTGGGAGAACATGCAAACTCCATACTCAGAGGTGAGATTGAAAATGACACTCACTGATGCCACACCCAGCTAAATAAAGTCAGTCCTATATCAATGCATTAAACAATACTTTGCATTCAAAAAATATGCTGCGCCAGTCAAAAGTTTGGACACACCAAGCTGCCTACAAATAGGAGTGATAGTATCGCATTGCATGACCTGGCCACCTGACCGAAGCACTGTAGAAATGGTTTTGGAGGAGTTTGCCCAGCGTGTGAAGGAAAAGTGGCCTATGAGTGCTCAGCATATATGTACAGCTGGAAAAACATTGCAGGTTGATCACCTCATCAAACTGGCATAGAGGAGACAGTAGGATCAGCAAGTCCCTAGAGAAATTGGGGTTAAAACGTCTTGGTACCCAATTTGGTAAAAAGTACCCAATTGCGGGATCACTCTGCCGACCCAGAGATTTGAACCAGCAACCCACAGCTGCCCCCCACCCAACAAATATTTTTTTTGTTTAATATTTTTTGGTCAGTCCATAGTTCCATATATATTATTTTTTTAGTTTTTATGTCTTTATTCTAAAATGTAAAGGATAGCACAAAGGAATCTTTCTATTGTTAGGAATTTCCAAACTTTTGACTGGTACTGTAGAAGCCATTTCTTATGGGAAGGAACCAGGAAATTACCGGTTGTGAAACTCCTGCTGGAAGACATTCTTAGTTTCACATCAGGATCTTGGTCCATAGCAGTGATGGTGACCTGCCTGTTCTGTGCAGGCCACTCCAGCACCCCATCATTTTCCCCACTGCAAAGATGGAAGTATACACCTAGGTAGCCCTGCGTGGAGTTGTCCTTGCCATTTGGGTAGACACGAACCCCATAGGCATAGCCCTCTGGACTATAAAACCGTTCACTTGTGATGGTGTGTCCATTAGGACTGGTGTGGAGAATGTGTGTGAAGTTGCTTAGCTGCCAGGTGGTACTGGGACACGGGGTTTCAGTGAGGGAGATGTCATCAATATAAATTCCACCATCCATCTTGTTTGAACCCACTATGCCCTGGAATATGTAGCGGAATTTGTCTTTTCCATTCAAGGTCACATGAGCAATTTTCCATGTTTCACTGCTATCACCTGAAAGACAACATTATCCAGCATGAAAGAAAATCCAGAATCAACATGCCAGACATGCATTTCAATGGAAACAGTAAAAAAAAAAGTAGAGGTAAATATGCAAAGCATAAACACAACACAAGATGCACTGTTTTTTATTATTTCTATTGGGACCATCATGTGAATTAAGCTGTAGTCACAAAAGTAAAGTAGCACGAAAAAGAAATTGGAAACACCTTGGATGGTATAGACTTTCTTCATTTTACGGACATTTCCAGTCCCGTCATCTGTTTTCATCCAAATGACCAGATTATCAGCAGCAGTTCCTGTCATCTTGTAAAAGAACTGAAGGCACTGTTGGTTTCTTTTGGGATAGAGGATACGAGATTCCAGCATAGCACTCTTTCCCACTTCTGCTTCAGAGGTGTTGAAGTACATGAAATAGCCAGCGTCTACAAAAAAAATGTGGACAGGTTTCAGTCTGGGGCAGATCTGACTATATGTGTAAAGAACATACCTGAGTTAAACAAACAAACAAACAAAAAACTAAATATTTCAGCTAAACTAAATATTTCAATAACTGATTGCAAAAACAGCTACACACACACAATGTCTATTGTCCTACTATTCCTTTAAATACATTACACTATAGTGCTAATTAAACAAAGCCTCATGTTACATATTATAACAGTACATGTGACAGTTTTGGAACCTCTGAAACAATATACAGGAATGTGACGCTTAACATCCAGGTTGCATTTTCCCCAATAGGATGTTAGATGACTTGAACAGTATGTGATCATCATATATACTGTATACAAACCAATACTATGATATACTGTACCTGTACTGTACATATACTGTACCTCTACTGTACCAGTGCTGCCTAAATAGTCAAGCTTCATGAGACTAACGGATGCAATACAAAGAGCGTACACAATAAGAAGTACAGTAAAGTAAATACATAAATGCGAAACATAGAGGTTTCTTATCGTTATCAAATATGATAAGTTTACTTACTGTTATAAGGTTGGCTGCATAATCGCTAAGTTCACACCGGTTACACGTGGTGCACTATGGCCACTAACCTTATGCAAACACTAATCATTCTGCAACTACCTTGATTAGCAACCATTCTCAAATATGGCATTAATAAAAACTAATATGCGCACCAAATTTCATACACTCTGAACAATAGACTAACAATTGTTAGTGGTTGTGTGTAAGAACTGTGTGTGTGCAGAATTAAATGTACAATAATAATAAATATATGATATTTGTAATGTGTAATATGTCTTATTTTATCTTATTTTGTCTAATACTGTATATTGGGTAATACGAGTGTAATGGTGACTAAAGGGTGTCATTTCATGTCTAAAGAGCTCTAATAATGTTAAAAACTGTATTTACAAGGTTGTAAACAGGTTTTCTATGCTCTAACTATGAAAATTTTCAACTAAATAACTAATCATACTTTGCGGAAATGCACTTGTCACAGTAGAGTCTGGAAATGTTTGACCGCGATAAATGAGGGCCTCCTATAACTAAATTGCACATTCTTTACCTAATATAAGAGCTCTTACTTACAGTTTATTTAATATGTTATTTTATCCTCTGATTGAACTGGAGTTACGTCATCTCGTCTCACTCTATACATGTATATTTCTGAGATGACAATAAAGTTCACTTTGACCTTCAAAATGTTTACTCAATGAAGAATAAAACTGCATTAAAAGGCTGAAGCAAAATCGAAAGGACAGTTGTGGTCATGCTAAGGCTACCATAATTTCCACATAAGAACCATTTTGCTCAACAACCTGGTCACTGGAATGGAACTCAGTTGCTAAATAAAGAGTGGTTGAATTTACAAAATTTTACGTTTAATATTTTTATGGTAGAAAGTCAAATTTTCACTGGACATGTATAAGACTAATCAATAGTCGTTTCTTGTGATTTATGCTGCCTCGGAAACAAATTCCCCTGCCTTTTATTAAACAAATTTTGAATGACATTGTTTGCCGCCTTACCTTTACACTGACCCACAAGGGTTTGGTCTTCTGTCCCTGGGCTACTTAGAGTTTGAACCCAGTCTGCATCATCTTGCTCGTTCTGGATCATGCCACAGATGTTTATCAGTTCAAATGAACACTGGTCCAGCAAGGTATGTGTATCAGCTAGAAAATGAGTGGGCCAATATAACAATGCAAATGTACATGGGAACAAAAAACGTATCTACATAAAGGTGACATGATAGACATGTGTACAGATCATGGCAATAAAGGAACATGATATACAGTGTAAATGTAAAACGAAAGATGACTGATTAAAGGCACAAGTAGCAGTGATGGTGAACATGCTAGTTTAATTACAGCATAATTGTATATGCTAAGGAACGTGACCATCCAAAAGCAATTACAGCAAAAGCAGAAGCAATTACAGTCTTTTCATGACCAATTCATGTGAATTGCTACTCACTGCAATTGTACATGCGATTCAGTTTGACCAGGTCGATGGCACTGAAGTCTAGGCGCTGTCCAATTATGTCATTGAATGCTGGGATGGTAGTAGTGATTGTAGCTACAGTGGCATTCTTGTTGAAGGAGAATGGCCTGTAATGCATTATTGACTCATAATCATATGGCGTGTTCAGGTCAGTGACGATGTCATCTGCATACTTATTAAAGTTGTGTTCCTTCCCTGCAAAAAATTACATTTGTCAGCCAAACATTATCAGAAATTAGATGTTGAGATTGATTTTTTTCTGTGTCACTTTGTCAAATGCAGAATTTGGGTTTGGAATAGTACCCACCAGGTATGATTTGGTCCCACCAGATTTTCACATAGTCATCCCGATCAGACCTTGACTGTTCATGGTAAAACCCCAGGGCATGAAGAAGCTCATGTTCAACAATTGCCCTGGTGTCACATCTGTCACCAATTGAGACATTCTGGCCCTCATGCAAGTCCCCCACAAATGACCAGCATCTGTTAATGTAAGTATTAAAATGTTACTTCCTGAAGAAAATGAAGGGTTTTTTTTTATTCTTAAGAAAAATAAGCACTTCAAAGTGACCAATAGAAGAATCATTACAAGAATACATTTCTAAATTTGATTACAAGTTAATCTTTTTTATTTACAATATTCGTCATGACTAGTGACATTAGACAACCGTTGCATCAAACCAAACGCTCCCATAATCCTCCTCAGCTGCATAAATAAAGGACAGGATCGCTTTACACCATGTGTTAAAAAGAGAGGGCAAAAAACAGTTATGATATTAAAGAGCAAATGAGGGTTATGTCGAGCATTTCTCATTGGAAATGAGCTTTTGTTAAAAACCAGGAGTGTGCCCTTTCATGTGACAGTTCCACTTCAGTAATGATTATATTATTAGTGGTGAGTGACAGATAGCAGATATATTTTTGACTGATAACATCAAAGCCAGATGTTGAGCATCAGGTAGGTTGGGGGGATGTTTGCTAGTGAGGACACATGCAGAGCTTGCTGCTGCAGATTTGCGGAATGACCAGAAGACCTGCCCCTGCCAGTCTCACCATGTTTTGGGTATACATTTCTGCATCGTAGTTTTGTTTTCTTTGTAGCTCCTTGATTATTAAGTTCCAGCCCTGTAAATTTGAAATCACCCTCCTGCCTGTATTTTGACCCCTCGTGGTCCTTTTGTTTCTTGCATGGTTTAATGCTAGGTGTTCAGTAAAAGCCTCTATAATGTCAGAATGCAGCTCTTCAGATCGTTCCTCCTTCCAGGCGTGACACATCAAATGTTTGTGGTGGTGAGACCTAAAAGTTGCTGTCGGTCACCACTCCCTCATTAACCTCACATAGCTTGGCCAATTTTGCAAGAAGAAATGTTGAAATATTGTTCATGTTGTGCAGTTTTAATAGACACTTGTCCAAAAAGAGCACTGCTCTTGTGGTGGTTTAATCAAGTATCGGATTTGGGCCTGAATACTTTTTCAAGACACATTGCATTGCAGAGCAACAATATATTTTTAAATGTAAAAATACAGTGTGTGAAGACTAGTAATCCGGCAGAGAAATTGAAAATATTTAGATATATTTAGATATAGGATACAAATGGTAGGGCACCGTGAAAAAATAAAAACAATACCATGACTGGCTCATCATATTTACTATCCTAAAGACTTTGTAGTTAAATGATGCCATAAAGTTACTGATTCCATGAATGGTTACCCATCCAGCTTGGTGAAGGAAAGGTAGGTCTCCTCTCCATTGTAAGGCTTGAAGTCCACACAGGATTTCAGACGATACATCTCAAATGCTTGCAGAATCACACCTTTTGCATTCAAATCTAAAAAATGTACAGAATGAAAGTAAAACATGAAAAGCACTCATACCATGTAACCAAAAAATCATGAAAAGTGCATTTTTTATAGTTTTGTTGTTATCTCTTTTTAATACAGCAATGCGTTCATACCCAAAGAGTCTGTTAAAATGTAGGGAATCGGAAACTTCCACCTTGATGTCTCATCCAGAAGTGCGTTTTTTTTTGGCTATGAAAAACAAAAACAGACATAAAGCTCCTCTGGTATTGTTTACATATACATATATTTATTCATTTTGAAACGATCACTTACATCACCTGCAATATCCCCTTCAAACAATGCTCTTTCTGATTCTGTAACAGAAGAATCCAGCTTGGCATATTTTTTTCAACGCATTAGATGCTTCATGCGTTTCAATACACTTGCTTTAACTTTACCAAATGAATTAAGTTAATAGCTGGTAAAAACAGATTAAACATTACCAAGATTGATTTCCAGAATATCTTCTCGAAGCTCTCCAGAATCAACATCATTTCCTATTCATCAAAAAAAAAAAAAAAAAAAAAAAACCTGAATATATAAAAAATATAATATACTTATGTATATAATCATTATAGATCATGTGACTGTTGCATGATGTTACTGTTATGGGATTTAAGCTGCATAATGAAATGTCCAAATATTTTTTCATACCAAAAACAGCTGGAATGGCATGCACCTAAAATATTAAAAAAAGAAGCAATTTACATTCTATACACACACAAAGAAGAAAAAAATCAGGTTACAAATTTTAAATTTAAATTCCTTGAAAGGTAACACACCTCTAGTTGACAGAGCAGAGTGATGAAAACTATTGTCCTTAACGGCGAGCTGAAGGAACCCATCTTAAATCCAGCAATACAAGACACCTTTCTCTGAGACTCCAAACATTGCCATAAATCTAGGGACTAAATGACACTTTGGACTTTTCCAGGCAGTAATTCTTAGCAGAGCCGGTGTTTTTATGTAACCCTTCTGACCTTGCTGTCTTGCTGGCAGAGGCTAGTACTGCTCTGTGATCTCATACTTGTCAGCATTCTTCATTCGCTTATATCTTGGAAAGATAAGGACAGTTGGTATGGTAGCTTAGTGGCTAGTCATATACCCTCACATTCAGGGTTGGGATTTTCAGATCCGGCTCACTGCTTTGTGTGTGTCAAGTTTGCATGTCTGGTGAGGTGCGGGAGGCTGATTGAGCGCCTACCTACAAGTCAGAATTCTTAACAGTAATGAATGTTAAATTCTCTGCCTAGTCAAATGCATTCTAATATGCTGCCTCATTGCATGGTTCCCAATAGTTCCATTATAATCTCAATAGCACATGCACTATACCTATAACACTCAACAAAAGCTGCTAATATTCCATTTGTGCAATAATTGACGGCTAACATGCTGTTCATTATGCTGGTTATATTTAAATTTTCTGTACAGCAAGCCCTATCATATAGCATTACGCTGTTTAGTGTTCTTTTGTCCTTGCGCACATTGTACTGTATCTTGTTATATGCTGTTGTATGTTGCACCACGGCCCAAGGAGAAATGCTGTCTCATCTCACTATGGATGCGTATGCAAGGTATTAGGAATTTCCACCAGCTTCCTGCACCCACAAGAGCATTGCATCTAGGCTGTCATAAATTATATTCTTTAATGGCAATTACAAGCATGTATTACTCGATCATGCACTTTATTTATTCACAGGGCTGTCAGCTCTCATACATCTCCTATGACACTCGTGCTTTCAGATTTGCACTCAGGCAAGAAATCTTATAGCAAATGTATATTATTCTATTCCATCCATCCATCCATCCATTGACTCCCGCTTATCCGAGGTCGGGTCGCGGGGGCAGCAGTCTCAGCAGGGAA
>JAODKE010000116.1:75447-100826 GCA_026779605.1 Mormyrus hasselquistii
TCAGCAATCAGCAGAGACAGAGCAATGTTCACTATAGCGACATGCCGCATGTGTGACGTGCTGTTCTTAGTGACAACGCTCCACACAAATGCTTCAATTATAAGGCATAAGACCAGGCATCCCATTGATATGCCGACTCCAATGTACGTCATGTAATTCAGAGCAACCTCAATGGATTCAGGTACAAAAGGTGACATTAATATTGAAAAGGAAGTCAGGTGGTTACAGGAACAGGTGACCCTGTCATTCGTTTCAGATTGCAGTTTGCATCCAGTAGAGTCCCAACCTCCAATACCTTGAAAAAGTTTGAAGTTCCAAAAAACACACTGGTTGTTTCCTTTTGTTTTGCTTATTTTGTCAAACGTCATTGAAACGTTATTAATGGTTTCATTTACATAAACTAACATGACAATTCCATTGATGGAGCTGTTCGTACTGTTTCCAGTGCTCCGTGGAGGTAAGACAAACTCAAGTGTCGTAAAGACGATAACTGTGATAGCCGTGTTGTTGGGAAGACCTTGACTTGGGATGAGTATCAGAGATGAGTTCAAACTTGTACTGAAAGTGCTTGTAAATGTTGTTTTGCTTAACTCAATGTTTTTTGTACTTATTTTAAAGGAGTAGGTTAAAAGATTTTCTGCAATTTTTTGTACTGATTCCAGCAAAGCAGAACTTGTTTTTTGGGTTTTGGCATTGCTGTTCAGTTCTGCCCAGGATTTCTCAGATTGGTCTGAAACTAAAATTGTCACTGTTTTCAAAACATTCTGAAAAAAAGACAAAAAGCTGAATGAAATTTAATAGGATTTTTTCCTTGAAAAATAAAAATGAAAGTTTGTATATTGTTAATTTAAACTTTACTTAATTTTCATTCACTTTACCTAATCATAAATTAAATAAATATTTATATGTATTGCATACTTTTTTGTTACTGATTTCATATATTTCAAGTAATATGAAATCTTTTCATTTCTCTTTTGAATGAAACCATCCAGTTTTCTCTTCAGATATATCTGCCCTTATATCCCCAAAACGTATGAAGTTCCACTTACTGTCATCATGCCACTGTTGATGGTTTGTGTAATGGCAGAAATTCTGCTCAGAATGTCAACAATAGCAGAAATAGTGGCAGTTGAATTCTCTATTTCGTTTTGAAGGTTTTCTGTGGTGTTTTTCAGCTCTTCCAAAAACACTGGTACAGTTAGCTCATTGAGGTTCTTCAGGGAGAGATAGAGGAGCAAAGAAAAGAGGACATTCAAGAATGATGGAGCGTTATTGTGTGCACTGATGCCAGCTGGGATGTGGCTCTACAGGAATGGATTCTAAATATCTTAACATGTCCAGGCAACACAGTCCATCCGATCCCAGGGGCTATGGCTGCAAGGCAGGGAACAACCCATCGCAGGGCATACTCACACACCATTCACGTTATGGGCAATTTGGTAACTCCAATTAGCCTCAGCATGTCTTTGGCCTGTGGGAGGAAACTTCAGTAGCTAGAGGAAACCCCATAATGACACAGGGAGAACATACAAACTTGGCGGAGACAACAGTGAGGCAACAGAAACTACTGCACCACCGTGACACCCGTGACAAGTATAAACATATCCATTATAAATAGAAAATTAGCTGATCGTTGATATGTCATATAAGTACAGTAAAACCTCGGATTGTGAGCATAATTCGTTCCAGAAATGTGCTTGTAATCCAATCGTGGATGGTGTGAGGGAGACGAGAGGAGGGTTATCTTGTAGGACGACTTTCATTATTACTAACGGAATCACTGCTATCTGTTGGCTCACTGGAATATTTTTCTTTTTTACTTTAACAAGGAACCTATCCAATGACAGCTGCTTTTGCCTCCTTTTCAATTTTGCGGAAATGTGGACATTGTATTGTCGTTAAACAAATTCATTGTTCGCTCTGCTACGCCTTTGTTCAGGTGGTGCTTTTCTACAAAATTTTGATTATATAAGTGAGGCATGCCGACTGAGACTGAGCATGGGAAACGATTACTCACAATCCCGGAGAGAGAGAGAGAGAGAAGAACCATCAGCTCAGTTGTGATTACGTGATGCTCGGCAGACAAAGTGTATACATAATACTCGTATTGTAAGACCTCGCTCGTATATCAAGTTAAAATTAATTTTAAAATTTTGCTTGTTTTGCAAAACACTTGCAAACCAAATTACTCACAATGCAAGGTTTTACTGTGTTATAAAATAAAAAATAAACAATGCAGTTAATCAGATACAAAAAGCTGTTTTACACTGAAGAAAATACCACTATAAACACAAGAAATATGCTATACTTCATGCTGGTCACACGTATAATTTAATACATCAGTTGTTATCTGGTTTAACTATATTACCTTGGATACATTCTGTAGTCTGATAATTTCACTCAAAACGCACTTATCAGCTACAATCATCCAAACTCCTTGTAAACATCTTGCTGTTATGGTGCCTTCAAAGTTTTCCTTGCAGCCCACAACAGCTGTGTCTCCTTCCTTCCCAGAACCATAGGGAATGCTGTTACACTCTGGTGCTGGAGCAGATGGAAGAAGTTAACACTCAGCAAAACGCTACATGGACAGAACAAATAGGGAGGTGGTTATGTAACAACAAATGGCTTCTGGTATTTTTTCTAAAAAGCAGGAGATTCTGTTTTGCTATTCTTACAGGGACGTGTACAATTTTCAACAGATATACGATCCCCGTCACGACCCGAGAAGGAGGGAGGAAAAGTCAGGCGTCGGGGAAACCGGAAGGGGTTTTACTTCAACAAAATACAATAGGAAGGGCAAAAGGAAACAGACCGCGATGGGTCAAAACTAGGCTGTGAGAGCAGGGGGGAAATACTGGGCTCAGGGTAACCAGAGGGGTAGCACAGGCAGGCAAGAGGAGTGCACACACAACAATAAAATGACCGAACTGGGGAGCTCAGGACAAGGAGGCAGTACACCACAGATGAGGGAGCAGATGAGAGGCAACTGGGGATCACCCACACGAGGGCTGAAATTAGAGGCAGGCTTAAATGAGGAACACACCACAGGGAATATGGGGGAAAAAGGCATGCGGGCCGTGTCAATCACTCAGATTTAGAAATCAAAATCGTATTTTATGAGCAACTTTTGATTCTGACTTTAGAGCAGATTTTAGTTAATGGATTCATTGCAAGTCAATAGTTATTCCCGAAACCAACATATCAAAAACTTGCCTCCTGAGAAAAAGTTCACTGTAGCCTCCATTTCACTGATGATTTTTCCTCTGTTTTTTACTTGGCAGGTAAAAATTTTTGAGTCACATTTTCCTTGTTCGGTGTTAAAAGAATGGACAAAACATTTTATGTTGCTTTCAGGGTGAACTGTGAAAAGAGCATATATAACTTCTATTGGCAGATACAGATGCACAAATAGCCCAACACTGATCCATCATCTAGTCCAGTGGCCTGTACTACGACGTGGAGTTACTGGTTTATCGGGGTAACTTTGCAAGTAACTTGATGATGTGTAGTGTAACTTCACGATTAAACCGTACTATGAAAGGTGGGTAGGTTTTAGTCGAGGCATGTTGTTATATGGCAATATACGCTAAGTCTGAAACCTGCCATGAGAAGTTTTTGTTCTTGGTTAAGTCGAGGTTTCTGCATAAACTAGCCCTATATGAGCACTGCCCCTCCAACTACAATTTCTCCGAAGACAATACCAGCGTACCTGGATGATCCATACAACCTCACAATCATGAGGGTCTCTCTCTGTTGTTCTGAAAACCCCAGGTGGTGTGCATTGTTCCCTGTTATCCACTGATCAAAGCACGTACACTTCACTAGATGTGGCTGTGTTGTCTATTTTTAAAGTTATTAACCCATTCATGTATTGTCTCAATGCACATTATACAGATACATTTGAAAAGTTAATTAAAATTCGTACGTAAAGCAATCTAGGAAACAAAGGGATGTGCAACAGTCGCCATGAGCCCAAAATGCTAAATCACCATGTCATTACAGCTAAAAGGACCTATTATATTAGCTATTAACACGATTTGCCACAAATCACGAAATGGTTTGGGGCACAAAAATAACCGGTGTGCATCGTTTTCTGTGTGCTGGGCATCATAATTCTGTCATTAAAAATGTCCCACCTTACTTCTGTTAAAGGTTATTAAAGCCAGAAAACTGAATATGGAATTTCAGGCTAACTTAAACATGGTGACAGGTTCCTAGTCGTTTTCTCACTACAAATATGGTACTGTTTTGTCCAGTTGTAAATCATTTGTTTGTTAAACAATGGCTCACCTTCTACTAAGTGTAATATAAACAGACACCTTTTTCTTATTAGCTGTAAAACATAAACACACTATTAACTGGAGGCTAGACACAACTAATCTTTCATAATGAATAGAAATATAAATACATATACCTACGACTTGACATGATGTTTTTATATTTCATCCTGACTTGCTGCCACGTACGCTTTCCACTACTATTGCATTTGAAATCAGATCAGCTAAGTTATTGTTAATATCAGGTTTACATTATGAGTAACATCACAATAATGGAACATTACATTAATTAACAGCAAATAATAGGCTTACTTCTGGATTGTCTCGCATCTGTGAGCCTCTGTATTTATTGACAGTATTTCAATTCTTTTCAAAAAACACTTCATAATCTAATACTCGGTTGTGAGATATTTTAGACCATGTTTTATGACCATGAAAATGTACTTATGCATTTACTTGGTCAGCAATATGTTGCAAACAAGCCTGCCTGCTTTTGCTGGCTGCAGTGGTATTGGACTGTCTTTGCAGCGTTGATTTAAACTCCTCATAATGCTGCATAATTAGCATGCAGTCTTCCTCAATGAAACATGGAGATCGCGCCATAATTCAAACAGTGACTTGCGCTGCTGAACGTGCTACATGTTTGTAAACACGCACAAACTCCAATGCAGTTAACACAGACCTAATAAATCAACTTTTTAACTGGCATCGTAGTACTGATTACCACCAATTGAGACAACCTAATTTTGTCAACCCAGAGTTCGCAAACTGACTCCGGATTAAATCTGATTTAGTTAAACCCCCTTCGTAGTACAGGTCACAGGTATTGAAAACCTGGAAATATACATTCCGATTGGTAACTTAAGTTGCCTTTAACTACTCAACAACATTCATAATCTGCAGTTAAATTTAAATTGGGAGGGTATGAAACCTCAAAAAAAAATGATCCAGTTCAATTTCTGTCATACAAGCTCAGGCAGAATGTTCTGTATGAGCAAGTTTGAGGAAGGCTTAGCTTTACTTTTTTCTGAATGAGATAAGAGAATTGCATTTAACAATAAGAGTAATGCAATATGCTGCAAATAAAACTGAAGGTTATTTACAGTCACGGAAAGACACATAAATTCAGTCAAATAAATATTACCATTGGTTGAGAGTTCAACACTGGCTATCCATTTGGCCTGAATGTCATCGATATTGTTGTATGTGACACAGCACTCCAAGCTAATTTCGTCAGTACTGTCACACGGGCTATTCAATTGCCACCTGCTGAGTTTGACTATTGGAGCAACAACATTCGTCACGTTAATGAGTTCTTCATGGAGGAAAATCAAAATCGCATCCTTCATGCTGCATCTGTATGTTCCTTTGAGGAGATTCAAAGAAGGAAAACCATTAAGGAAATGACTTTTACTTACAGGAAATAAGGTCAAAAAGCTATAACATCTGTGTCAACCCTGTAAAAAGGATTAATAATTATTAGCATAAGTATATTTGGCGGTTAGCGGTAAGGTGTATGGGTGTAAAATCTGTACCAACTTTTTATCGTAATTTGTTGGAATGCATAACAATGTCTGAAAATAATTTGCAAATATGGGCAAATTGAAGGCAGTGGCACTGCAGTCCTGCGCTGGACATCAGTTAGAAGATGGTTAGATGAATGAAGGCTAAGGTTTCACCTGATCATCTACAGGTAATAATTTTAAATTGGGCGATTCTACAAAAATCACATAGATGCTGGAAACATTCATGGAACTAATTTTTTGTTACCTTTTGTGGTAATTAGACAGTTATCTATTACAATTAAGGTAGAAGATGGTACTTAGAAAGCAACTCCTGACTGAGCCCCTATCAGTGTAGTTGCATTATTTAACCACTTTTCACCATCAGTCCTCTCCATTTACACCATTACACTTTTCTTAACAATATAACAATAGAGCTACATGTCACAGACCCAACATGTTGTGTTGCTCTTCACTGTGGCATTAATACTAAGTCATGACTGGGATATATTAAGCTTTTTAATAATAAATAAGGGGAGGAGGTGAGCCTGTGGTTCAGTAGGCAGGATGCCTCATACCCTTGGGGCTGGGCGTTTGAATCCCAGTTGCATTACTTGCATGTTCTCCTCATATCAATTAGTCACTTGTACTGTTTGACAGGTTGTGTGTAAATATGCTCCTTGATGGACTGGCATCTCTCCCTGTTGTTTTTCTGTGTTGCCTGAGAAAGACTCCTTGTGACCCAAACCAGGTGGATGATGGATGGATGAATGGTGGATTGATAATGAATGAATGATCCACTTACCACTGTCATCACTGCTTATACCATTAACAGTAAGTTTTAGAGTTGAACTGGTGATTGTGTACTTTGTATCATTATATACTGGTACATTATTCACAAACCACGACACAGTTCCTTTCTGCATTGATTCTGGAACCATGCATGTCAGCTCCATGCTGTTACCAGGATATATCATCTCATAGTTCTTTGTGAAAGGTTCTGATCCTTGAAGAATGGAGGAAATATGTTGTCAGTATATACAGACAGCACATTCCAATAATAGTAATAAATGGTAATCAAAATGAACAGCAAGAAATATAGATGAATGAGAAGATGGGCAAATTGACTAATGCAAAGTCATGGACAGAAATCCACCCAAACTAAATTGTCTTTCAGGAATGGGAAGGATCCAGAGGGAAGCCCCCTAGAGACACACACACACACACACACACGCACACACAGGTTCATAATAATATCTTTGTGGGGACTTTCCATTTATTTCTATGGGGAAAACTCTAATCCCAACATTTTTAGTTTTTTGATTGCATTCAAAGATCTTGGAGGAGACCTGAAAGATGGTTCCCACAACATCATAAAAGATTTTTATTATGTTGTGGGGGACATTTGGTCCCCACAATGTAATATAAACCTAACCCACGCACACACACACACAGACACTCAAACATTAGAAGAATATACATGCAGATCTACAGTAAAAATCCATGCAAGGCTAGAGTGCGACTGACTGAGCCACTGTGGTAATGTTGCAAAACACAGTTAATATCACTAAAAGGCTGTCCATCTGATTACTTCAGTCAAAACCTTTAAAGCAATGTTCTCAACTTCATTTTGTATTGTACAAATAAAACCAAATATACATATATGTTTAGTTACACTACATCTAGTTATCTCTGAATAAACATTTTTTGTACTCTGTCCAATCTTAAAGTTAATTTTTTAAGGGCATAGCACTTTCATCTTACCATGAAGAACTCCTTCAAAAGACTCAGAGTCGGCATTGTACCCTCTGGTTACAAGATCAGCCACTAATTCATTGTTTACTGTTGCGATTTCAGTGGAATTCAGTTGGTTGGTCTGTAATAAGAAGTCAGTAATCACACTTCCAGGCCTGTTTAAAAAAAAGGCAAACAAGGAACAGAACAGGCTCATCAGGTGTAAAAATCTGTAGTATTATGTCTTCTGTCTAAGATTCAAGAAAATAAATATAAAAATAAACAAATAAATGAGCAAACTTACCTGAAGTTGGTTACCTCTACTCGAATAAACCCCGATATAGCTTTGTATTTTTCACAGAGCTGGATGAGGCAGCATTAACAATGGAAATATAAAATAATTTAGAGTGATATCATACATTTTCTTCAACTATGTGAGAAAATTAAAAAATTAATGTTTATTTGTGTGATTTCATTTATTTTTTATTTTATTAGTTTAAGATAAAACCAGTAGGTATGATAACTTTCTGTAGTATGTAGTTTTTTACTGATACTTACTGCTGATTCAATGTTATTTTTTAAATTTTTGTACATCATTGTTGCTGGGTCTTTTAAGTCCTCTGTGAAATTCCATAACATGCTAAATGACATCTGCAGCTTAAATCCTATTTAAAAATTGAGATAAAAATATAAAGATTCAAAAAAAGTTTCAGTATACATAGCACTTATAACAAATAAAATATAGGAACTTGTAGATAGGCCTGAGATGACATATGCTGGGCTCAGCCTAATCTAAAATGATTACATTATCAGTTAAACTGCCACTGATCCTGCCCCTCTGGCATCACATTGCCATAGCTACAAAAGAATCATAGTCCATCAGTGTCCTGGTCATCCTTACACACATTATCCAGCTGCTACAACAGGCATTAGCTGGTAGTTAGTTATCTTGCTCACTGGTTCTCAACTGACGGTTCGCAGGTAAAGGGCTGAGATTGTTTTGAACACTTTTTCTAATGTGAGTTGCTTTCCTCGGAAAATTTACTACCAGTACACTGCCAGTATTCACCTAACCAGATGCCAGTATGCCATTCTACCCCATACATGCACTTTGATTATTTTGCTATATTTAAAAAAAAAAATCATACAATAAGTGTCCATACAGGATGCAGGATAAATTTAATATAATTCCAGCTCTGTATAAACCTTTTTTAAAAACCTTATTTTTAACCTATTGGTTAACCTTATTTTTATCCAAGGTAGGAAAGACAGAAGTTTCGTAATGGAGCATAGATTTCTATTATTTGGATATTATTAGTAATAAAACAAAAACAGGTACACAAAGTCAAATGGGATAACAGCACTTACGGCCGGTTACGGGTGACATTGTAGAGCTTGACGTAATCGAGCCAGTCACAGCTACCATGGGGACAAAGAATTTGGTTAAAAAGGGTTACAAAGGTCTTACAAATAACTTGTAGGATATACCCACTAATGTCCTGGCACAATTTACCAGTATCAATTCCCATAGTTCCATGCAAAATTCTTTCGAGCGATACTGTTAACTGGTAACACAAGACTAAACACTTATACCTGTTAGCAAAGAAGGTAAAGTGGGTTATTGAGCTATATAACCATAGAATACAAACACAGCTCTATTTCCTACTTATCAGTGACATGGGTACAGCTCTTTCTTGACCCTATGTGCATGTTGAGAATTAAATTACCATGATGAGCTCCTTGAAATTATTATTAAAGGGATTTAATTATAAATAATTGCCAGGTCATACTAGGACTTGTATCTTGGACAGTCCTGTTGTGAGTGTTGTTGTGGCAGAATCAACAGAAAATAAAAAGTGAAGAATATATGTTTGCAGCATAACCGAGAGCCGGAAGGTTTATCAGCTGCACGCACCAGATGACGCACTCTGCTTTGCAGCGGTGGGGGTAGTGGCAGCATCTGCAAAGACAAGGAGGCACAATAAAAATCAGGCACGTACTTGATAAGTTCACAGCAACGTAAAAATGCTTAAGGGCATAAAGATCTCTGGAACCAATATGAAATGTGTCGACATACCGGTAGATGTTATATTCTGCATTGTGAGGCCCAGTGTGGTAGAATCTGCAGAAGAAAAACTATTTAAACTGTGTTTACATTGTTGATGTTGGATACATTCAATAAGAAAACATCACTACCCCACAAAAAAGGGGTGTTGTAGGTGCATGGATACTTTGGCACATTCAGATAATTGAAATTCACATCAAATTGCATGGGCGGAGTGAAATTTGGGGGGGGGGGGGGCAGATTTTCAAGGGAAGCCCCATCTTGCAGTATAGGATTTGACATATTCCATCCATCTTCCATAACCAGAAACGAGGGAGCACCCAAATGGAATTATAGCTCATCATATTGCACTATTAAAATTAACATTTGATTTGTCCTTCCTGCAAAGTCATCCTGTCCAGCGTAGCCCCTGCCTTGTACCCTCTGCATCCCAGGATGGCCTCCAGGTTTAAACACAATCATGCACTGGGTGATATGGTGGTTATGGACGATAGACGGATAGATCTTGATACATTAACGTGCACATAAACCACCCACAATACCTAACAATGTAGCTGGATGTGTTGATATTGTAGCATTTTCATATGTTGCAACAAATAGGCGAATAATAATATGGCCACAAAAACACATAAAAATTTTCAATAACCTTATTATAATAAAATGAATGGTAGAAATTCTTTGAGCTTAGTTGTAAAAGAAATATTGAAATGAGTTAAAATTGTGATGTCCACTATACATTACACTATAAACTGGAGCTTTTTGAATGCATAATTTCCTGAAGAAAACTAAAATGATACATTCATAATGAGAACTTAAGGTGAAAAAGACACACATACTGTAGCCATACCACCTGCAGCTTAGACTAGGTAATCCATACTGAAGCTAAGCAGGTTTGGACCTGGCCAGTAGTTGGATAGGAGACAAACTGGGAAAGCTGGGTTGTGGTTAGAAGTGTGTTGGTGTGGCTGTGCCTGAAGAAGGATTTCTTGTTTATCTAGATAACTTGAGGTATTTAAGGTAGACTGGGCTAAATATAAGTGAAGAAACATAAAGTCTATTTAATCTGGGTACTTGAAATCCTATAAATTATGTGACTAAGTAAGAAATCCAGTGCCATAATACAGGGCCCAGTTCTCTGCTTAGTTCAGGGTACCCCAGTTTAAATGGACTCTATTTTTGTTCAATTACATTTAGCCAAGACTACCTTAAATACAAGTTATCGATCAGTCATGTTTTGTGTTTACATGTAGTCAATCAACAGCATGCCAGATAAACTTTTGAGAGCTCACAACAAACTAGTGCAAATTTGTGTGATTTTAGGATTTAGAAATGTTTTTTTTTGACAAAGGTTGAATTTAATTTACCTGGGAGACACGGTGGATTTACAGTTAGTGGAAATAAATTCAGAGGAAGCTAACTGGTCTGCTGATGGTTTTCAGAGTTAGCAGAAACAATATTTTGCTAATGAAAACGTGAGCTTTTATAATTATCAGTTAACAGAACCCTGCCCACCACTGATCCCAGTGCCCCAGTGCAGTGACAGGAACACTATGCTGTAAAAATGGCATCATCCTTTGGATGAGATACAAAACTGAGGTCCTGACTCTGAGGTCATAAAAAATCCCTGGGCATCCTTTGAAAGAGTAGGGAAGGTACCCCAATGCCCTGGTTAAAACTGCCCACTTTGGCCCTATCAAATCTGGCCTCCTAAACATCCCCTGTATCTAGTTGTTCAATTCTCTCCTGCCCCTTCACCACCTTACTGTGTGGTGAGCATACTGGCTTCTTGGGTGTCTTGAAAAGAGTAAATGTAACATTCATTACTTTAGAAGGAGAATAAATAACAGGTTAGCAAAGCAGAAAAAAATACATTTTCTAACTGTGGGAAAATGACTGAATTGCAATACTGTATGAATTGGATTGAAAACAAAGAGTGTTTTAGTCATGTGAAAAAATCTCTTCTTCAACCAATTGTATTTGAGCAGTTATAGCTGCAAAAATGTCAAAGGTATGGTCAATTCTTTAATTTGATTTATGTATGACATTTGTTTTTGTTTCCATCCACTAGAACTTCATTATTTTCCCTTAGATAAAATCAAGATCACTACAAGAAAGACTAAGGACCTCCCACACAAATACTTCCATTCCAGAAAAAAAGTTCTAGGAGATCTAGTATGTGGCACATATAGGAAAAGTGTTTGAACAATAGTTACTTGGCCTTAGTTGGCAGAACTGTCCATCAGTCGGTATTCCGTTGATGCATCTGCATGTGCCATGAATGATGTCATCACAAGGGGTGTACATAACACAGGTGTCGTACGACAAGGCAAACCGCTCTTCACACATGCACTGGAATCCATTACCATTCGGGTAACAAACTGAGGAAGGAAGAATGAGAAAAATACATTGCCTCACACTTAATAAGATACACTACCAAACATTCTAAAGTTTGGGGTCACTTATAAATTTCCCCCTTTTCCATGAAAGCATACATGAAATGAGTTTAAACTGAAAATATAGCTAAATAAATAAGAAATACTCGTTGAGAAAGTTAGAAATAATCATTTTTGAAATTAAAATAATAATATTCTTCAGACAGTCCTTCATTTGCAGCGACTACAGCCATGCAGAGCTTGGGCATTCTAGATGTCAGTTTGTTGAGGTACTCTGATGAGATTCCACCCTCTGCTTCCTGAAGCATCTCCTACAAGTTGTATTGGCTTGATGGGCATGTGTGCCATCCACAGGGTATGGTATGAAGTTACAAAATGAAGTGATAGCCTTCCCTCTTCACGAGATCCCCTTTCCCCTGTACAAATCTGCCAGTTTATCATCACCAATGCAGACCCGGATCATCATATTGCTTCCACCATGCTTGACAGATGTCGCCAAGCACTCCTCCAGCATCTTTTCATTTGATCTGCATCTCACAAATGTTCTTCTTTGTGATCTGAACACCTCAACTTAGATTCATCAATCCATAGTATTTTTTCCCAGTCTTCCTCTCTCCAGTGTCTGTGTTCATTTGTCCTTCTCAGTCTTTACTTTTTATTGGCCATTCCAAGATACAGCTTTTTTTTTGCAATTCTGGAAGGCCAGCATCCCTGAGTTGCCTCTTCACTGTTAATGTTGGGACTGGACTTTGTGAGTACTATTTAATGAAGCTGCCAGCTGAAGACGTATGAGGCGTCTGTTTCTCAAACTACACACTGTAATATATTCATCCACTCACTCAGTTGTGCACCAGGGCCTCCCTCTCCTCTTTTTACTGAAGTTAGATCCAGTTTGCACTGCTTTGTAAAGGGAGTAGTGCACAGCATTATATGAGATCTTCAGTTTCCTGGCAATTTATTGTGTGGAATAGCCTTCATTTCTCAGAACAACAATAGACTGAGGAGTTTCAGAAGAAAGTTCTTTTGTTTCTGACCATTTTAAGCTTGAAAGCGAACCCACAATTCCTGATGCTCCAGATACTGAACTAGTCCAAAAAAGGCCAGTTTTATTGCTTCTTTAATCAGTACAACAATTTTCATCTGCAAAGGGGCTTCCTAATGATCAATTAACCTTTTAAAATGATAAACTTGCATTAGCAAACACAACATTCCACTGGAACACAGGATAATTCTTGCTGTGTAAACCTGTGTAGATATTCCATTACAAAGCAGCCGTTTCCAACTTTTGATAGCTGCTTACAACATTAGCAATGTCTATATAGTATTTCTGATCAATATGACGTTATTTTAATAGACAAAAAGAGAGATTTTTTTCAAAAGTAAGGAAATTTCTAAGTGACCACAAACTTCTGAATGGTAGAACTGTAGTGTATCTTAAAAATTCTGTTAGATATTTTGAAAGAAATGGTGAAGAAACAATCTCCAAGCGATTGCTTTTACCTGTTGTTACGTTCACCCCAGTTATTTCAATGGTATTAGTGAGTGAATATGGGAGTGGTGTTGTTGCAAGCAGGTTCCTCAGATCATTTATCACTGCGATATCTGACACGGTCACCTCAATATCAACGTCATAGTCCAATTCAATGCTGGTAGCTGCATGACGAAAAAGATATACACACAATAAGTAGATTATACTTGAAAACAGAAGCCAAAAAGTAACTCTCCGTTATGTCATGTGGAATTCTAAACAGCAGAGGCCACTAAAACTACTTTTTGATATGCTATGCTACTGATAACAGGAAGGCAGTTCAGATCTGAAATTGTCTTTAGATTCTCAAGGAGAATTCCAAGTATACTATTAAAGCTAAAAAACCAACTATGTACATGGCATCAAAGATAAAAAGCTCCAAAGACAGAACAGCAATTGTTAAATCATCCAATTGATTATATTTTTTCAGTTATGTATAGAAAGTCTGTTTAGCTTTCATTTGGTGTATTACATCTCCTTTCTTCATCTATGGCCTAGTACGACTACTCATTTCAAAAGTAGTTTTTGGAATTTGGTAGCATGAAATATATTAAACAGAATATAATACTTAAGCTAATGATCTTGAAAAATAAATGTTATTGTCATTCGAAGTTTTGGTTGCATAATTGTACATGACAACATTAAATAGGATTGATTGTACTTACATAGTTGTGGTTGGCAGCGATGTCCGTCAAACGGTACAGCATTGATGCATCTGCATGGGCCTTTAATGATGTCATAACAAGGGGTGTATGCAACACAGTTGTTGTATGACCAGGTTAGCGGTTCTTCACACTTGCACTGGAATCCAGGACCATTCTGGTAACACACTGAGGATGAGTTGAGAACATTTGGGTACAAAGCAAACACAGCTGGTATGAATGTAATTGAAAGGTTATAATTAATCCGTCCATCTTTTGACCCCTTAGAGTCATTTATAGCCAAGCGTAATTCATCTCAGGTCACATACTGTACATGCGGCCAGTTTTTAAACAGAGACAGAGCCTGGCTGAGCCCAAGTCCGAGTCCTTTTATCTAAACCTGATCTTGCAGCAGTATAGATCCTCCCCTTTAGATGTTAACCTTTTTTTTCGTGATATTCCAAAATTTAGTAAAAAACTCCAAGTGAATGGTTTAATAACAGGTCAGTTTTGAGCTAAAAATCATGTAACAACTTTTCATCAACCTTAATGTTAATTTTCATTATTAACTGGTGAATGAGACATTCCTACAGAACGTCTTGATTTCTTTCTTGTTTTTCTGTATTTTGACCTATTCTGCTCTGCTGCTAAACTATACTTACTAGCTAAACTCTGCTAGAGGTGAGATGTGTGTATGTACCTTGATATTTTAATACATTTTCACGTGGACATTACCAATAAATAAGCAAACGTACTACTTGTAGCGACAAGCCATTTTGGTACACTTTTAAGTTTGATTTACATGTTATTTTTCAAAAAAATTCCAAGTACTTTTTAACCAATGTACAATACCAATATGAAAAAAAACTTTTTGATCACATTTAAAAATGTATATTGTGTGCCTTTGAAATGGTAGAACAACACGACAACAAATGGATGTACTGCATCTTTAAGGGTGTGATAAATATGTATGATAAGTAAACAGGATGGCTCTGTAACCGATTTAACCACTGCACACGATCCTAACAGCTGGTCTTTTGCAGTGTGGTGGGGGGCGGGGGGGGGGGGGAACCAATGTATCATGGGGAGACCAGGATAAATCCCCAAACAAAGATTGGAAGCAGAATGTCACAAAAGTGTAATTACCTGTAGTAATGTTAACTTCAGTGATGTTAACTGTGTTTTCAAGGTGGAAAAGAAAAATACTTGCATTCAGTGCTGATCTCATTTCTTTAGCGTGATCTTGGCCTGAAGTCTTAACTTCAATATCAAAAGAGACGGCCCAAAGCATTGTTAGTCCTACAAAAGAGGGGGCGAGGAAGGGGGCTCAGTATCAGCCCATCTATATTTCAATCACTTATCCTGAGCAGTTATTTATATATGTAATCTGAAAAAGATTAATAAAAACATACCATCTCTTTTTTGCCTCACTTGGACTTGGGATGAGTTTGCCTCCTTGTTGTCTATCTAAAATACAAAAATACCCATGAATAGGTACAAATCTAAAAGGCAAAGCTTTTTGCTTGACACTCTGAAATACTTTTTACTTTAGGTAAAATATAATTGCAGAACATTTTTGACACTAGAAAAATATGGATGTACCTTTTCTGATATGTCTTGAGCATTTGAAATGAACTTTAAATCAGAGCTAGATAAGATTTTAACAACTCTGAGCTATTAGTTAAATTCTCCCCAAGCGAGCTTGATGGGCCGAATGGCCTCCTCTCGTTTGTACATTTCTTATGTTATAATAATTGCGAGTGTCACAATGAACCATTTCCAAGTCTGACTCTTTTTCCAGGAGAGTGAAACTTGACCAGCTAAGAAATATAAATGTCTAGCATTCCTTGGCACGCCCATGTGAATTCTTCATTTGGTGCCAGTGGCGTAATATCAATTTTTGTTAAGGATTAACCCTTTTTGGGAGACACTTCGCACAGCGGATTGCTGTACATGAGCACTGAAATGAACTCTCTGGTACTTTGAGAGGTCAGCAATAAATAGCCTCTATTAATGCTGAATAATGAGTATATTTTATTTGATTTATTGATGAGAGATAAGGGTTAAAATTAATTACAGATACAGGTTATTTTCACTGGCAAGCTACTTTTAAGATACTTTGTATAGTGTTTTCAGATTGTACTTTATAAAGATAAGAATTAGCAATATGTTCTATTTACTGATTCATATAAATTGGATTAAATGAAAATCGTTTCAGTTCTCCTTTAGTTATTGAACACATGGTAGCTCATTTACTGATTAAGAAGCATATACTGTAAAAGACTCACTGTGTTCTCATTGCTCTGTGAGATATTGTGCTTGTTGTTCTGAACTTTTTTGTCTTGTTACATTTTCTAACTGCTTTATTCAAACTTTTGCTCATGAACTCTGCTGTTCCATTAAAGAATCTGCTCTGAACTTGGACTGATTTATTGTTTTTTTTCATATCATCATTTTCAAATCTGTTTTTCAAGATTAGTTGAATTTTGTTAAATGGAGCAGTCCAGTCTGCAACTCAATCCCGACTACCTTAATATTTTTCTGCATATAACTGTTAATGCCCACACACATACACATACATTCATTTATAAGAGCATATAAATTGGGAACTACACATAAAAGAAAATGCAATTATTTTGTTTCATAAAAGAAAGGCTTAGTACCTTAGAGAATAAAATGACTTACCATACCAAAGTAGGCTGGGATTTCAGCCAATTCCCCTGCTTTAAAAATGGTGCATGTTACCATCAGGAGGATTATGAATAACAGTTTCTGACCTTCCATCCCTGTACCTATAAATAAAGAGGTTACAAACATATATAATTTTGTTCAGGGATCCATAAGATATTCCTTTGTAATTTGTAGGGAAATCATTACAGTAAATGTGTCCTGTTGTTCTCAGGCTGAGGAGTTGAGAGGGCATATTGTTCTGTAAAATGCATAACATGCAGGCTGTGTCAGACAAGCAAAGGGTATGTGAAAGGTTCAGTTCCCCAGTAACAGCTATTTTAAAAGCCACATATTACTCATAAAGCCTGGGAAATTCAACAATCATTTTTTAATGAGTTAATGATTACCTTCCCATACAAGACAAAAGTCAGTGTAGTAACATGAGAACAAGAACATTTATGTCCCAATGTGTAGTCCAGTGACAATACACGGAATGGCCCCTTAAAACCTAACAGCTAAGCATAAATGGAAGATAAACAGTGAAAGATTGGAGGTTGACCAGTCATCATGGAACATGAGCATCACCACTGAATGCACTACAAAAAATATTTTGACATTCCACTACTTCCTTATTGTTCAAACTTAAGCTAGTTACAGAATTATACTGTACAAGTGGCAAAGAATTTATAGGCTTCCTACTCTGCTTCATACAACATTGCTCATATTATTATTCCTGAATGGAAAATGGCTCACTGTGCCATATGCAATAGAAGATGGAAATTTAACATTGTAAATTACAGAAAGGAACAGTTGTATAATGAATACACACTGTATTATATACATGTCAAGTAAAATACCTTGAATCTTGTATTGTATCTGCTACCTATGACTACATTTAACTCCTGTGCAAAAATAGCCTTGTACATGCTTTGCCATCATTTATACTTTCAAAATCATTGGTAAGTTAACAACTATTTAGATGATAATAATATTCCTAAATATTTTCTTTGGACTTCCATACAGCCCAGAAACAGGAAAAGCAATGTCTTGTTGTCATCTGATGCAAAAGTAACAATCGTGTCTGTGAACTTAAACGTTGCCTTTTGTGAGGCAGGCTTGCATAAACCTGTCTAGACCTATCTTTATGTGGTTTGTCTCATATTTAAGAAATCGTTTTCAGCACGTAGAGAAACCTGATAACCATATTTCCATATTTGGTTACAAAAAATGCACCATTACTCTTTTCATAAATGTTCCACTAGTCAACACCTTACTACATATTTTTGTTTTATCATTGTTCCTATGTTAATACAAAATGTATGCCTAAGCTTACTGACATGCCCCTAGCAAATGCTTTAAATTCATAAAAATGTGAATTGGTTACAGCTACCTACCTATAAATTCTAACAACTTGGGGAAAAAGTACTGTTAGCTGGAGGATGTAATATGGATAATGTATTGCTCTACTTTTGTGTATACTCCGGCTCATATATATAATAATATATATAACATGTGTTTCTTCAATTGTTTCTGGCAGGATTATGGACAGATTTAGATTTATTTGGAAACTTACAAGATGCTGAAGGCTTTGGTTCCCACTTGAACACTGGCTGAGGAGATCTGCTTGCGAGTAGCACAAAAGACTTCAATTGTTCTAAATTCTACGCAAAGCTCCCATGCTTCGGTATAAACTTAATACTGGTAACATACCACGTTATTTTGATTCTGTACCAGCCTGTACCAGCAACTCTAACAGTGTGGAAAAGTCTTAGATACCCAGCAGCACTGCCAGTTACCTCACACTTTGCTTGGTCGCAATTACCAAAATCTCCCTCCATAATCAATAAAAGTCCAAGCAGATGCATAGCAATACACTGACACACCTCGGCCTTAGTCACTTGAATTTTGTTAGATGTGCCCATATTTCCCATCCATCCATCTTCCTACGGCTGGGAACCTTCCCAGGGTGCACATGGCACAAGGCTGTACACCATGGAATATCAGTTCATCACAGGGCACATACACACACAAACTGCAAGTAATTTACAAACAAATGTCTGCTTTTATGCTGCAAAAGGAAATCCATGCGAAGAACGGAAAAAGTGCAAATTATACACATTCACATTATACACATTAAATTCTGATAATTACACCACTAATACTGCATTTGCACTTAACATTAATGCTGTGGAAGGATTTTGCATCTAACTTTGCACATTATATTACATTTGTACATGTCTTATTGCCTTTTCTAATAGTGTTCTTTTTTTAATTCTCTATTTTATTTTTTATCTTAACCTTTTTCCCTTTTGTTTTGGTTATGTGTATGCAAAGTAACAGAGCTGTTTTGCCACAATAAGATTTCACTGCCATTGTACTGCACAATAATGATTGTGACATATAAAAATCCTGAATCTTGAACAGTCTTATATATGCAGTATTTATATATTATTCATTAAATAAAATGTATACCGATTTAAAATTCATAGTTATATTTACTTATTATTTATTTATTGTTAGTAATAGTAGCAGTAGTAGTAGTGTATAGTAGCAGTAGTAGTAGTAGTGTATTAGTGTAATAGTAGTAAATATTATTCAAAATGTCAAATTCTATTAATTCCCCAGTAACAGCATTATTAACAGTAATATATATTTCATTGACAACAAAGTACATATACATTACTCAGGCAATGGAGACGTAGTCATTACACATTACATTTACAGTCATGATACAAACATAAATAAGCCCTTACTTACCTGGTGTGTGTTGCTGAACTGTTCACTTGCTAATTATATTTGCCACATGCTGATGGAAAAAAAAAAAAAAACACGGCAAGCATGCCAGTCTGAAGGAACATCTTATGATGTGAGAGAAACATATTTGTCTAGAACTTCCTGAAAGATAGTAAGCAAGCGCCATGGTACCAACCAAACCAGTTTCCATTTTTAACCAATTTCCTTGTGTCTTAACAAATCTGGGCCAGTCTGGAAGGCAACTGATATATAACATTCTCTAACACAAACATAATTTACGTAAACTTTCATTAATTAAGAAAACAAGTAAAATTGTGATATCAACCAAGTCCTATAAGCAAGTTCACAGTTCACAGAGTTTACAGCGTCTACAGGTTTGAATACAAATTGAATTCATTGAGCTCGATGTAACCACAATTAGCAGGAAAGCAAATGTGATTATAACATGTGATAAATCATGACTCGTCGTAAAAATCAATGTAATACTTCCCTCCTTATTGTCTTAAATGTAACTTTGTGAATCTGTTTCAGCACAACAGCCACATATTTGTAGTACATCACTATGTCAGTTTTTTTGTGGTGTTTAGATTGTTTGTGCTTTAGATTTCCATAGATTAACTGATTCAAATTAGTTTTTGATTATTAAGTATTTTGATGGATACATTGGGGCTTTGTTCAGTAAATGAGCACTTGTTTATTTTTCGTGGTATCCTTTCTGGTTATTCCAAAATCCAGAACATTCATTTTCCTGACACTGTATTGCAACCCTACATTTATTTAGCAAAATTATCAAAACTGTTTAGAGCTCATATTGGTTTTTCACTAAGACAATTAACAAAATGAACAAAACAAACGTGTATGTGAAGTGATTAGAAGAGACCTTGGACCTCCAGAGTTTTTTTTCCCCAAGTAAGCCTAAGGCAGTGTTTCTGAACCTAGTCCTTGGGGACCCACAGACGGTCCATGTTTTTTCTCCCTGCCAGTTCCCTGCAAGACACTCCTGGGAAGTCAAACTTTATTATTCGAATAACATTCAAATTTTTAAAATATTTGCATATTCGATATCAGGAATCCACGTTCTAATTTTCTGAAGATTTATGTCGGCGACCATTAAGTAATCTAACACGCATCTCCTCATTGTTGTTTTGTCCTTGTTTGCGCCTTAATGTTAAAATATGGGATCTGCCACTAGGGGTGGACTTCCATAAATTAAATGTGCTGCCCTAAATGGCTGAAACCAGCCATCAAGAAAAATTGTGAAATAATGTAGGAATAAGAAGACGAATGTTGTGATACCGTAATTCCCAAGACCATAAGAAGTAAATTCTTGTAACTCTTTGGATTTCACCAGCAATTTTTATTGTCGGCAGCCCCCACTTGGTTAATAAATTAATAGCGTTGCTTTGATAAATACTGTCTATATACTGCATTATAATGGATAGACAGTATGAAAAATTAAATTCTGCCCAAACATGACATGATGTTAAATTTTAAGCTATTTTTAACACTTAACAACGTCAGCAGGGTAATGCCAATTGTATGATTTCACGCTTCAGTTTAGCTGACTTTTTTGTTATTACTGTTGGAATTTCACCCATAGGTAGCTAAATAAATGTCTGTAGTTGTGACAGCTAAGACCATGAGCAGTTTGGGAGTGCTTTTTCCAGATGCTGTGGAACAATCTTACTGACATCTGCAGAAGATGTCCCAAGAATGGGACGAAGACCCCACCCGCGAACATTTCAAAATGGCATGTGACAAACAGCTGAAAGAGCAATTTCTCTTGTGATGAAACGCGACTTTCACAAAGCAAAAGCAACAGACCCAGTACATCTTGATTGCTATAATAATAATAATCATCACTTTTAATTAATTACGCCTCCCTCAACTTGCTCTTTGTAAGGAAGCTGTCGGCGAAGGGCAGCCACCCACGACAGGGGCCAGGGAGCTGGGGGTTAAGGGCCTTTGCTCAAGGACCCACTAGAGTCACATGCTGCCCCCGAATGATGCATTCCAGGCTGTTCAAAGAAGACTTTCAACAAATAAAAATTTCATTGAATAATAGCAAGTTTTACTGTGTGCTCTGTGCTGATTTTCTGAATCTGTTTTTACTCTTTATTTTCTAGAGAAGAACGTTCTGCTGTCGTTCATTGCTCACTTCATCTATAGAGCAAAAATGTGATAGTAACAGAGAAAACTGTAGCGACCTCTAAGTGTTAAAGCAGAGGCTTTAAATTGTGTATATTCATTTGTTGACTAAAAAAAAATCTATATTTTTATAATAATATTATTTATTAACAAAATCAACATTCGTTTCTATCATATATTTTTGTTCCTATTGGAGCTTTCAAGGTTTTCCTATTTTTCTTCTAAAAGTCTCTTCATGTGTTGCCTGTAAGAGAAGTTAAAAAAAAATTACATAAAAATGTTAAAGTTAAATGGTTACGTGTATATAAGTGGAACATTAGAAGGACAGTTATTGAAATAATCTTCACAACTTTGAACTGCTATGTGAAAAGTCAGAAAAATTTCAAACATAAAAATATATATGGCAAGAAATGAAGTAATAAAAACAGCTGATGTTTACCTTTTCAGTTGTTATCATGTTAACATTTTGCTGAAATCACTCTGCTGGCTCAACAGGTACTTCGGTTTTAACAAGGCTTGTTATATCTTTAAAACGAAGCACAATCAGGATATTAATACAAACCTTTGTACCAAAAGGGTCTATGAGGTTTTGTGAGGCTAGTCCAGGTTCCGTTTACCTTCAAAGTCAATGAAAATGATGAGGTTGTCGTTCTTTGTATAGCTCCGCCGGCGCAGGTCATAGTGACGAATGAACGACTGCCAGCCCCAAGCACTTCCTCTATGGCAGTCACATGACGAGTCATATGTGCCAGTTTTGGAAGGGTGGTCCCAAAACAGCTTGCCCTCTGAGACTTAAACAGTTAATGCATGCAAAAATTAATACCATTTTCGCAGCTATGTCAAATGATGTGGTGGTGGTGATACATGATATCAAGTCCCTGTTCTAGTGAAATATTTGGAAGATGCATTGATTACTGGATTGTATCGTTGCTTATATGGTTAGTGACTAGAAAATGTTAGATTGTTGTCACTTACTCTGCCTCATGTCGGTGGTTAAGCTGCGAGCAGATGACATTCTGAGTTTTATGTCAGGGTCCTGGTCCATCACTGTGATGGTGGCCTGCCTGTTCAGCACCGGCCACTGGAGGGCGCCATCATTTACACCACTAGCCAGGTGAAAGAAGAGGCCAGTGAAGTCTCCTGTGTAATCTTGATGGTTGGACCTTGGGTACATTGTGACCCCATAACCATAGCCCTCAGGACTATAGAAGCGTGGACTCTTTAAAAATGTATTGTTGTCTGATGTCTCCAATAGCTTAGTGATGTTTGGAATCTGCCAGACCCCACTGGGGCAGCGTGTTTCAGTCAGGCTGATGTCATCAATGGAAATCCCACCACGGGATTGGCCAGGGTCGCCCCGGACTCCTTGGAAGGCGTACCGGAATTTCACGCCAACCTCTAGGGGCACATGTGCAATCTTCCAGTCTTGGGCATCAACTCCTGATAGGCATAATGTGAATTATATATAATTATATATACATACATATTAACACTCTGATAACTTTTCAGGTTTTGCTTCATAACCCAAACATATCGTTACCCTAATCTACCCTTCAGTGGGTTGGAGTCCTGGGTGCTAGTTCTCGTATGGCCTTGTCACACATATAAAGAAGACATACAGTACAGGCCAAAAGTTTGGACACACCTTCTCATTCAATGTGTTTTCTTTATTTTCATGACCATTGGTAGATTCTCACTGAAGGCATCAAAACTATGAATGAACACATGTGGAGTTAATAAACAGTTGTCCAATAGGGCTGTCGGCTCTCGGCTGTGTAGTAACCTGACTTCTGCACAACAGAACTGATGGCCCTAACCCCATTGATAAAGCAAATAATTCCACTAATTAACCCTGATAAGGCACAGCTGTGAAGTGAAAACCATTTCAGGTGACTACCTGTTGAAGCTCATCGAGAGAATGCCAAGAGTGTGCAAAGCAGTAATCAGAGCAAAGGGTGGCTATTTTGAAGAAACTAGAATATAAAACACGTTTTCAGTTATTTTACCTTTTTTTGTTAAGTACATAACTCCACATGTGTTCATTCATAGTTTTTAGAAGTGCGTTAGTAATTTTTAAGGGCATACCGAAAAATGTATGTATTTTCCTCAGCTTTCGAACCGTCCCCGTGCCATCATCCATTTTCACCCAGACCACAAGCCTGTCCTTAGTACTCCCAGTCATCTTGTAGAAGAACTGCAGACACTGCAGGTTTCTCTTTGGGTACAGAGTCCGAGACTCGAGAAGTGCGGACTCCTCAGCCGCTCCCAGGCTAGTGTCAAAATACATGAAATAGCCCGCATCTGAAATCAAAACACACAACTGGATGTTGGTGCCAAAAACAAATGACAGCCTGCTATTCTGTAACTTCACGGCTGTGCAAACAGTATACGCATTAGACTGGCCATTGCTGTGAACAGCTTGTAACAGTATGAAGCAATTAGCTTGAGAAGGTTGCAGCTTGAACACAAGAGACATATGAAATCAGAAGAAGCCACCTTTGTAATATAAACATTTTGCAGTGGATGTTCAGTGAAATTTTGCATTCTATATTACTACAGTAGAGAGCCTTTTCAAAACGCCTTGCATTTCCCCATTTCGTGTAAATAAATATTTCTTTTGTTCTGAATTGATTGAGCCACTCTTCCACAGCAAGATACAGAACTATTATACTGTGTCATAAGATCCAGTGGTGTGTCAAATGATGTAATACAAAGGCTCTACATGTTCCACCAGTAGAGCAGTAGCAGAAAAGGACATACCTCTGCAGCGTGCGTTCAGGGTGTGGTCCTCTTTCCCCACAGAACCCAAGGTGTGGACCCAGCCCCCATTGTCAGTCTGCAGTTGGATCATCCCACAGATGCTGATGTACTCAAAAGCACATTGGTCGAGCAGCGTAAGAGAAGATGCTAAAACAAAGAGTGGTTGGAGAGCCACGATTTTGAAGGGAAACAGTCATGGTGACTAGAAGCTACTACAAACAAGCCTAGCAGAACAAAGAGCTACAGCAAACATATCACACAAATCAGTATTTTATTAAGAGATAGTAAATGTTACTTCTTCCTGTGAACATTTTTGTTAGTCAAATCCAAGGCTAAGAAGTATCTCATGATTAAGTTCTCACATTACTTACAGCAGTTATACATTCGGTTCAGCCTCAGAACATCGAGGGCACTGAAATCCAGGTACTGGCCAATGATGTTGTTAAACTCAGGGATCTTGGTTGTAATAGTTGGGACGCTTGTATTCTTGTTGAAGGAATATGGACGGTAGTGCATTATGGACTCGTAGTCATAAGGGGTGTTCTGGTCAGTGACAAAGCTGTCATCGTATTTATTAAAATTGTGTCCCATGCCTGACAAGTGTAACAAAAGTTATAATGATCACTATTAGCACTATTTTCATGAAGATTTCTACACATCAAACAATTCTATTAAAAAGAAAAAACAATATTTGGAAAATTAAATATAATACATACATAGTGTCTGTAAGAAATGAACAATGTATAATTTGAACGGAAACATTCAAGAAAGTATTGTCACAGTGTTATTCATTTTGACCATCCACAGAAGTATAAATTATTTCCTGATTATACTACGGGGCCGTCGAATGCTTGAATCTGATTGGCTGACGAACGTTCTGAAATGTGCAATTATTTTCAGATAA
>JAODKE010000116.1:100926-111434 GCA_026779605.1 Mormyrus hasselquistii
GCCGCATCACCACCTCGGGTGTGCATTATTTTCTAATAATTCAACGGCCCGTCGTCAATTATTCCTTACATAAAGTACTTATAAATTCAACTGATCTGCAATTTAAAAGGCTGGAACTCAGCTACCAAGGCAGAAGGACACCAGGACCAGTGCATCACCTGGAAGCACCTCGTCCAGCCAAATGTCCACGTAGTCATCACGGTCACTGCGGGACTGTTCGTGGTAGAAGCCCATCGCATGCAGCAGCTCATGCTCAATCACGGCCTTGTGGTCACATCCCTCTCCCAAGGACAGTGTCTGGCCAGTTTGCTGATCTCCCACCATAGACCAGCACCTGATGTCCCAGACACAACAAGCGAACGTAAGCCAGACATAAACAAATGGCCATTCCAAAACCTTTTTGGTTAATTGTTGGAACTCGTTTAACGACTGTTATGTACTGAAAACATAGTATTACAATACTGTGCTTTGTAATCTGAAGCAAAATTTGAAAAAAGATGTTGACGATGTTTAAAGAGCTCCGACTTTCAAAAATTCATTAGAAATATTAGAACACATTCATATAAAATGCCATATAATACTGTACAAACTGTTCATATTCCATACCCATCTATTTTTTGAAATCTGATGTATGTCTTCTCTCCTTCATATGGCTTGAAATCAACACAAGACTTAAGACGGTACATTTCAAAGGCCTGGAAAATGGCCCCCTTGGCATTAAGATCTGAAATTTTAAACAAAAGTTATTTGAGTATGATTTTGGAATAATTTGGGGTGGTTTGGAAAACTTACCCAAAAACCATTAGACAAATACTTCAGTCATTAAGTCCCTCTGCAAAACCTTTGAAAGCTGAAACATTTCTTACAAACGTGTCTCTTTGTTATTGCAGGAAAATGTAACATCATATACCTACCAAGGCTATCAGCCAGAATATAAGGAATGGGAAACTTCCATCTGAACGTAGTGTTAATGAGTGCATTCCTTCCAGGCTTGAAGAAATTAAAGCAATTACAAATGGATTTGAAATTTCAAAACAGTTTTACAAATAACTGATTCACAAGAACAATTGATTAGACTGCACAATACACAAAGTAATCAATAAAACAATTTTACTTACAGGGATGGCAATGTCACCTTCAATTAGGGGGGTTTTTGCTCCTAGATTAGAAATAAAAATTAACTTTATTTACTTTTTTTCTATTCTTGAATGACCACATGTGCGATTGAATAGAGAGAAAATATTCCAGGGACAGTCCAATCCATCCTACTATCAGTCTCTCTGCACAGGTGTACTACACCTTTTTGAGGATATCAAGTTCTTATAATTTCAAAGCATTGAATTACCTCTAATGTGCAAGAAGTGTGATACCAAAACATCAGTATTACTCACCCAAGTTAAGGTATGGATTTTCCAATCTATCGCTGTGTTCATCTGTATACACATCTGAACAGAAATATGAATTACACCAGTGTTTTCTTGTACTTTCACGGAATTTTTATAATTCACTTTTTTTAGTATCTACTTTTTATATGCATGTGCATCATATGTTGAAACATACCAGTCCTTTGGGATGACAAAGGAATCTGCAGGGGAAAACATGAAGAGATATATAGTTGTATAATAATATAATTATATTTATATAGTTACACATTAGTTTAATTTTGCATGTAAACGATATATTAAATCCAAAAGAATACAACTTGAAAAACTTTCACACTCACAGTATACGCACTGGAGATTAAAACCAGTCCACTGCTGAGAAGAAACCAAAATGAACTCATGGTGAAAATGACTAACATTGAATGTTTTACTTATGTTTAAATAACTATCCAAAGGGAACTTCAGCCTTTGACCGAAAGAAAAACATCATTAACTACAATAGTGATTACAATCTCAGTTATAACTCCAATGATCTCTAATGATCTCAAAGGTTATAACGAGAAAGCCTGTACTTCAACAATACGGTTTTATGGCGTCATATGACCACAATCACAACTCATAACAAGATAATTTAGTTTCAGACCTTAGGCAGTGAGAAAATTTCAAATAGGATGTGGTATTATTACTGTGCATCTTATTTACAAAAATTGCTATTTATTATGGTATGATTTCAGAATTAGTTGCTGCCCAAGGAACTATTAAATTTCCCTCGGTAATGGACGGGGTGCTCCACAAGAGGGCGCAACCATCCAAAGCATTCAAAACGAGCAGCAGCCGCCCACGATTTCCAAATCCAATATAATTGTTCTTATTGTATTCTGGCCATAACGACTCTTATATTTAATTAAATTAGGGATTGATTAAAATGTTTGAAAAACAGACTCGTACACAGTAATTTCAATTAAACTTCGGATATACTAATAAACATTTATGGATATTTACTTCTGCGAGTTATCGTAGTTTTTATCATTTTTCATTTACTTTTTGTCAAGTGCTAACTTAGTCACCCGACAACAGCTTGATAAATTCGGATAATTCGGGCAGAATAATTTTGTGATTCCTGAACAACACGCAAAGTGCCACTTATGCCCCGCCTACTGCCTGTCAATGAGACATCTTGATTGGCTCGCTATTCTCGAAACGTACCAGCATTTGTCCAATAGTAGCACCGCTAAGTGGCCGATGGGACTGCTCGCGTAATTGGTGTAGACTCACATTTACGCTTATATTTTTGTTTAATTTGCTTTGCTCACTCCATGGCAGCAACTGTATTAGTGAAATATAAACGTATTTTATCATGTAAGTTGGCGCGCGGTTGTCATTGCACATTTCACTTTGTCAACATGGCGATGTCGTGCAGCCAAACTGCAATGCTTCGCATGTTTCCAAAACTATTAACGTGCTGAACTTTTCATGTCAAATTAAGTGGTGCCTGTCCCGGGTTCCAAAAACAATGCAATGGCCTGATGCACTTCCGGGAGCTAAAAGCGTAACTGGTCGAATACCGCATACCTGATCATCTACCTGTCATTCAGATAGAAGTGCTGGGGAGACAATACATTTTAAAATGCACGAAACTGAAAAGTAGGTTGCAGATGAAGACAGCGATCTGCTGTTAACCACTAGTTGTTAACTAATGTTGCCCTCCTACGACATCGACGCTGGATCTAATGACTGGGGAACGGGCTAGACAATAGGAAAAAGCGACGCCCCGCTTAGCCGGCCGTTCCAGTCCAGTCGCCTACGCACCTTCCCGTGCTTTCAATCCAACCGCCAGTGTCTGGCTGCCTAAACCGTCAAGTTCCCACAGGAAACCGCGCCGCGTGAAAGCCGGCGCATCTGAAAAAGGAAGCCGAAAACACGCATAGGCCGCTTCTGGCAGATTATCACAAGCTAGCCTGTTACTGCGAAGCTATCTGGATGGCCGGCGAGCGATCGGATCATCCCCGCTTCAGCCGAACGACCTGCCGAACTTAATGGTACGCCGACCGCTGCGACTCTAACACTCGCCGAGGTGTGGACACCTGGATATATTTCCGGGTGCTTTTCTTCGGTCGTTTTATATAAACTAGACAATTCTAACAGGGGCACGAATTACCTATCCATTACCATATCGGTAACCTAGTTAAGTGATTTATAAACCTGATCGCTGTTATTGTTCTCGCCACATATTAATGCATTTTAATTTCAGGGTTGGCAACTCTCACGCATCTGACGTGACTCACGATGCCAGGCACGCATGCCAGAAATCTTACGGCAAATCAATAATTTCCTTTAGAACCTGAAGCTACATCAAAAGCGTACGTGTAGTTTACAAACCCTACAGACTATATATTTACAAGTTAATAAACTCTTACATACGTGTAAATGTGTGCGCATGTATGTGCAGAATAGTCTCGAATTGAATATCCCTCTCCAGCCAGCAAGTTGTCAACACTGTCATTTATTAATATTCCTCTTCATTATTTGGTAAGGTTTCACCTCCTCTCACCAGTTTCTGCGTTTTTTGCGGTATCAAAAAACATTATTATTATATAATATTATAATTTAAAAAGTACCACAACGTCATAACAGTTGCTGTCAATAGCGACCTTCAGACGAGTCCGTGGGCACGACTGCTGAAAGCAGACTGCTACATTCAGGACCCTGCAGTACTGAGGAATTTAGTCTGTTAGGGATGTTATCATTTGTATGTTCTTATGTGCCCACATATTTTACTGTAACTGCAACAAGATTATTTTTCAAAGCTACATTTTAAGTTTGATCTATTTAAAAAGTCTCTTTTGTAGATTACCCGTGGCCTTTCTGTTTGGAATCAAGGAGCTGTCTACCACGACTAACCATGGGAAATAATCACGGCAACAGCCTGGGGATTCCCGCTGGAAAAGGGCCCAATCACGTTGGGTGTGCAGACCTCATGGAGAACCACACCGTGCAGGTAAATGGATACATGATTCTTAAAGGAGAGAAAACACATGTCAGTGTTATTTATTTATTGCTAATATGTTAGCCTTTCAAAGCTTTTCAAATATTTACACTTACAACCCCCCCCAATTGACAAATTTAGTAATAGCAGTGGACCTTGGCTTTGTGTTGCTGATGGAATTTGGTCCACAGGGAAAAACAGCTGGGTGCCTCTGGTTTATATGATTAGTGTCATTGATGGGAAAAGTTTGTGAATTTCTAGACTTAAACCTGGATGTTTTCCGGTATAACTGATGAGACAAGAGTTATTGAAGATTCTGGGCAAATCTCAACATGTGTACTTCACCGTACATGTCTTCTTGTTAATCCGTATTACGTCATCGTCCATTGACGAAAACCAGTTCCTATACTAAAAACACAAGTACAAAGGATGGTAAAAATCCCTGGATGTTGGTCTTGCTCCACCCCAAACATCAGGGATACATCAGTTGCATCCTTGCCGATCCCATGATTCATTCTGCCCCAAGTTTGCCCTTGGAAGACAAGTCAGCAAGACCGATCTTGCCAAGATCACAAGTATGAACTTTGTGTTCTTGGTATTGAAGCATAGTCGTTATGAACTCTTTGTTCTCCTAGGCCTGGGTGGCTTGCAATCATTGAGAGAACAGTGAATTCTAAGCTTTATGCGCAATACAAGTTGGGTCATGACATAACCATGACCCAAAACCCAACATTAGAGTGTCGTAAACAGAAGAAATTCTATATATAAGAAATGCCAAGTCGGAGACCTGACCTAATTTCCAGCAGTTACAGAAATCATTTGGTTGAGGTTATCAATAAAGGAAGTTCCACTAGTTGCTAAATATGAGGGTTGACATACTTTTTCCCATGAATGATCTTGCTTGTTTAAACCAAGTGTTCAGTGAAGTTAAATATGTGTTATGGTAAATTTTTGTTCTGCTGCTGCTCAACAGAGCAGCCACTGCAAGTTTTCGAACTTGCCCTTTTGCCTGTATCACAAAGCAGGATTTCATGCTTAGCTGGATAACCGATCAGATTTAAGATGGGGTAAATGTAAGTGAACGAAGATAAAGTTAATTTAAACTGGGGTATCTTAAATTCAAGTTATCTGGTTAGGCAAAAAATCTAGTTTCATGATACAGTCCCCTGGAGTCAGGAATTTTTGACAAGCAATTTTTCTTGTAGCAGCGGCTCTCTTCATTTTTGCTGAAGAGTATTTAATACCATGTGTTAGCTTCATACCAGCAGTAAGTAATTCTGCATACTTAACCAATAAAATATTAAATGCCTTTACTCCCAATGATCAGGGAACCTTTCTTCGGGTGTATTACCCGTGTGAACCATCATCGGACTCTGAACAGCCTGTCTGGATTCCAGCCACAGAATATTTCAGCGGCCTTTCTGACTTCATGAAGATTAACAGGATCGTGGGCACTAGGATTTTCAGTTATATGTTTGGTAATATATGCTCACTGTTTTAAAATATTATATGTTTTGTTCACAAAACCACATCCCTTAAGCACTACAGTTTATGCATTTCACATTTCACGTCAACAATTGTGGCTATGTAACAGAATTAAATTTCAGTATATAGGCTTTAATAAGAAACTCAATTTGTAATTATACAGCTAGGCTGGGCAGAATTAGTTATGCAGTATATTTTGAGATCCAAGTTTGGGTGGGGGGGGGTACAATATTTCTGCCAAAATACTGTGTAATATAATGTCTGGGAGGCATGATAGTATGAAAAAATGGATTCTGGCCAAGCTTATGTGCCATTGTATAAATATTAACAATACATTATTCGAGGTCTGGCATAGGGCCTTTATTTAAAGTATGACCTTCTGTTCTTGTAAGATTGCTCTTGCACTGTTAGGATGCTATAAAATACCTGCCCTTTGGGAAGCACCCTTGAAGTCGGACGGGAAGTATCCTCTAGTCATCTTCTCTCATGGACTCGGAGCTTTCCGGTATGTATAAATCATTAAACTGGCATATTACGAACATGTATGTTGGCTATCTAAATTGCATCGGTCTTTTATGGAATCACATACCATGTGTTTTTTTTTTCCCCCTTTTCAGAACATTATACTCTGGCATATGTATTGAGATTGCATCCCAGGGGTTCATAGTCGCAGCCGTGGAGCACAGGTATGGCAGAGTTAGCCCTGCTTTTGTTGGGGGGGGGCGCATTTAAATGTGCAATATATGCAGAGAGCTCTTGTTTAAGGCTAATGGTCGAGAAGGAATTACAGGCGATGTCGCCATGCAGCGATGCCAAACAATGGCATGGTCATTTCTCTCAGTAAGTGTGTGAGGGGTGTAATAAACAATGGTAGGACCCAGGTCATCACATTTCTGTTTGTATGGGCCAGAGAGACTACATGGGCAGCATAAAGGGAAAATGTCAGACATCACAGGCAGTGACTTACCCCCAATGTAACAGTGCTCAGCTTTTGGCCATAATACTTGTTTCAGCTTGGTCATCGGAATGAATGAGTCACACGCTCGTTTTGTGTTTTGAACTGCAAGACAATGCATATAGCTACCCGCTAGATCTTATGTGTAAGCCAGTGTAGACTAAGAATGTTTTCAGTCGAAAATTTTCTACAAAACCAATAACACATTTGTTTTTTAATGAAAATGTCACCAATAGGACAATATATAAAATAGGTTTTTTTTTTTTTCTTTTTGTTTTTAAGGTGCTGATAATCGTGAGTTACTTGTGGAAACAACAGCAACTTATTTTTTTGTTTCTTTTTTAGGGATGAATCTGCTTCTGCTACGTATTATTTCAACAAAAAGTGTGAGACTGAGCAACAGGATGACCAGGCCTCTGACAACTTGGAGCAGGTCTGGATGTACTACAGACCTTTAAAACCGAGGGAAAATGAATTTTCTCTTCGGAACAAACAGGTAATGCTTTCTGCTAAAACTCGCACCGCTGCTTTTGTGAAATATGCTCTCCGATTTGCTGAATTGAAGTGGAAACCATGTTTCCTGATCTGACCAATAAAATTACAAACAGTGTGGTTTGCTTCTGCGCTTTTTTTCTTCTGTAGGTACAGCAGAGAGCAGACGAGTGTGTGAGAGCCTTGAAACTTATTGCTGAAATGAATTCGGGACATACTGTTAACAACGTCTTACAGTCACATTTTGATTGGTCAACATTAAAGGTATTAACCGTTATAACAATCTTCTTTTTATTTAAAAATGTATGTTCGAATAGTGTCCTTACTGGAGTATCTTATGGTTGGTAGAATCAGTGTATGGGGTGGATATTTAGACGACAGACATTTTTGTCTGCCTTCAGTAAATGTGTTTGGAAATAAGAATTAACCCTATACCCCTTTGATACAACTGGTACATGTTTTGTTTTCTTGAAGAAAGGAGGAAGAGAATATGTACAGTGGCAGATTTTTATCTAGATGGTTTAAACTTCCCCTTTTGCGCTTAGGGAGATAAGCAAGAAGTTGGGTTTGTACTTCTCAGTCTTTGTTTGGTGGCCCTGTCACATGTTCTCTATGTCATGAGATGACTGTGCTCTTTCACAGAACTCTGTCAATCTGTGTAAAACAGCCATAATGGGCCATTCCTTCGGGGGAGCCACGGTGATTGAAACCCTCAGCAAGGAGCCCACTTTCAAGTACGTTCTGCATAACTGACTTGTAGTTAATGCAGTTTTTTGTGCTTTCGAAAACCTTCTTTTCCATCAACATTTTAAAGAAATTGGAACCTGTGTATTAAGGTGGGAATCCAAATTTCATTCCCACTATATCACTCTGCCTTTCTGTGATCAGGAGGTCAGAGTCATGTCTGTTAGATAGCTGGGTTTTCCCTCTCTTCACTCTCTGGCACTGCTTAAATTCAACTTATAACTTGAAAGAAGTGCATTGTGAGTCAGGATGTAGCAGTGTAGCCTTACACAACCATGGTTGTGTGTTTAACCCCAACTCAGTGTGCTTCTCATGCTAATAGGGCTTTTCCCACGCAAAGAGACTTGCATCATTCTCTCTATTTGTGCTCCCTGTGTCTTTCTTGCATCCTATCTTGGATGCTATGCTTCTATGGATAGCAGACAAGTGGTTTTAGAAAAACGAATGAGAAAAGTACAGGTAAAAATGGATGAAGCATAGCTGACAAATCACCTTTGTATGTGTACCCTTCCACAGATGTGGCATTGCTTTGGATAGTTGGATGTTCCCCTTGGATGAAGAAATGTTCCCTACGGTCAAACAACCGATTATGTTCATCAACTCTGAGAAGTTCCAGTGGGCAGGGAACATCATTCGCATGAAGAAATTGGACTGTACTACTGTACAAAGAAAAATGATCACTATCAGGTGTGGTCCATAAACCATGTTCATGTGGCACACAAATGAGATGCTTGCTTTTAGATGTTCAGATAACAAATGGTGGAAAAGAACATGAGAAACATTGAATGACTAGTTTATTGTTGGTGTAGCGTTTTCCATTGAATTCCCTTGTAAACGCTAGGCAGTTAGCAGGCTAGATATTTGGGGTGGTGTGTATCCCAGCAGGATTAGGATCTCTGCCCATATCTGGAAGGCTGTGGGTTCCAATCCCATGGCCGGTACAGTACCCAAACCACTGTTGGGACCCTTGAGTAAGAGTAGGAATGCTGACTAGCCCTGATCTGTGATCCTCACTTTGGATGAAAAAAACATCTGACATATAAATAAAGCTTGCAAATGTATGTTTTGCATTAACTACTTTGCTCTTGAAGGGGATCTGTTCATCAAAGCTTCCCAGATTTCACATTTCTTACCGGCAACTGGATCGGAAAGATGGTACACTTGAAGGGCGAGATTGACCCCCACATAGCACTTGATCTGTCTAATAAGGCGTCATTAGCATTCCTTCAGAGACACTTGTGTGAGTACTCATGTTTACACTTTTAATCCTAAACTGTTTTTCTTACCAGTAATTAGCAACTTTTATGAATGGTAAAATGTGTTCTAGCTTTTGAGTGTGAGTAGTTTTAGAGTAAGAAAATAGAAATATGTTCATTTTTATTCTTGCAGCACTAGAAAAGGACTTCAATCAGTGGGACCCTCTAATTGATGGAAAGGATGAAAATCTTATTCCAGGCACCAACATCGTAATTCCTCCATCTTCACTGTAAAGGGGAACCTGACGTGACAGATGAGCCACAAAACCGTCGTGCAGTTTCAGTGTGTCAGTCCTGAACCATATTGCCATATTTCCATGTTGTTCAGAACTCAGCAAATTGCAATGCAGTGGAACATTGCAAGTATGTGGTCATACTTTTTATAACACTCTAGTGATGATATAAGCATCGGGTGGCACTGAATAACAGCCAAGTAAATAACACATGACTTTCATGCTTTCAGCACCTTACACAATGTCCCCTTCTGTGAGGGGGGGGGGGGAGTCTTGCACAGAAAAATTAAGCAATAATCGCATGAAGTGATCAATGATTTCATGCAACTTTTTTAAAAAGTATGTTTTATATCCGATAACTTTATCCAAATAGATAAGTATTCACACTACATTTTTGATGAAATTTCAAAGGCATTAACTTTAAGTATTCTCTCCTACTTTGCTTATAGGCAAAGGTTCTCTTACGAAACAACTGAGGTATGAGTAAGAATCATGAATTAAACTTGACATTACAGTATATAATGTATTCTGTTCTGTAATGTTGATTCAATATGCTGAAATTAGTGATTAAAATTATGGTAAATTACCCTTCAAATGAAATGTTTTTCAATTTATTTACAGTTATTCCCTCTGTAGAAGATCCTGCCATACAGTATAGTAGGGCTGGGTATCGATTCAGATGTTCCGATTCGATTTCAATTCTTGATTTGACAATATGAATGATTTAATACAAATCCTACATTTATAAAATAACAGTGAACATAATTACAAGTGGTTAATTAATAAAAGGAAATTGAGCCACAAACCTGTATATAAACACTTTTTAATTTTAAGTACACTTGTGTACAGTAAAATAGAACTCAACTATGTTTCAAATATTAATGAATAAACAGAATTTATTTCATCAGATGAAAAACTGATGCTGGAAATTGGACAAGTCAGAACAGTCGCATACCTTGATGAAACAGGATCAGG
>JAODKE010000116.1:111534-124650 GCA_026779605.1 Mormyrus hasselquistii
ATCTCACAGCATTAGTTGTAACATGTAGGCTGCAAGCCTATGAACAGTGTAGATACTTCACCCAAAAAATAAAATTCCGCCATTTATGTATGTGTGATTAAATATCGGAAAAATCGATTCGTGTCCATTGAGAATCGATTTTGAATGGACTACATTTTAAAAAACGATATATCGAAAAATCGTTTTTTTTTGCCCAGCCCTACAGTATAGCACGTTCCCACGGCAACTATTTTAAGGCATACGGTGCGCACATAGTAATGAGACATTGCTACAGTAGGCATACAGCTGGGCAAAAGTTTGCGTTTACTTTATCAATATAAAAAGTACTGTTGTGTGTGTGAAAAACAGGCTGAAAGCTGGGGACCGTCTAATTGCAATATTGTACATACTATATCACAATGGTGGTAAGCAAGGAGGAAGGAAGGGACACATGGCATTTGAGACCATCTGCAACATTCAGATAAACTAAAGGAAACACTTCTAGTCCATTAAGCACCACTCACTAAAGATGTCTCCTTGTTTGTGTAGAGCACAAGCTGAAATAGACTGATGTTGAACAATTCACAGCCCTTGGGGAAACGTACGACTATCACCCACAATATCCCCCATCCCAGCATGGGCTGTTTTGCACACTCGCTACAACTTATGATACACAAGGGGCTGCAATCGCAGCGAAGTGTAAGTGACACTGTTTCCCAGTTGGAGAAACATTGTGGGGCATTTTAAGCATTCGCCACTTACGTATACTCTCCTAAAAACATTCAAATTCAACTGCAAATGCCTCAAAAATGCTTAAAACGATGTAAAATGAGGTGGAATAGTACGATATGCAGATTTCTAGTAGCATAAAGATTTTTTGGCACATTTTTCATTTACTAGTTTAAAAACATCAATATACACATACACAATAGTTATACTTTATATATTACTAAAGTAAAGAGAGCTTGTATCGGCAGTTGTGTATTGGAATCAGAAAAATGCAGATCAGCACATCCCTAGTTTGTACTTTACTTGAATAAATGTATACTTTTATGCAAAACTTCTGCCAATACATTTCAAGTAAAACTGAAAATCCTAAATTCTACAGCAGCCTTCCGTATGGCACCACAATTTAACAAAGGTACTGGCTTCTTGTGCCTTTGCTGCTCCAACTAATTTGTGCAACACAAATCAAACTACATGTATAACAACCCATGAAGACTGCAGGAGGACAGAAAATACTCTGGAAAGACTTTTAAAAAAAAAAAAAAAAAAAAAAAAAAATCACACAACTTCATTCAATGAAACATTTATTTATTAAAGCAAGAAAGTACAGCAAACAAAACATTTTTGTAGATAGCTGGACGCTATATAAACTTAAAAAGCAACAAGGTGAATAATTTCCCACAGATCAGCATGGGTTTAAAGATCCTTATACTCAAAAATAGCATGTAAAGTCCTTTAGTTTGTAGGTTACTTCTTCCTTTCACCACCCATTCTGTTCTCCTTCAAAGACACGTCATCATTTGTCAGCTTTTCGATTTTTAGTGTTAGATGCATCACCTTGGACAGCTGTTCACCTGGGGGGGGGGGTACGTTATTTACTATTCCATTTCCAGTGTACCATTATACCAATTTCTTTCCCACTCATCATACTCTTCCTTGACCAACTGGCTTCACATCCCTTAATGTCAATGACAGCCTTAACTTATTAGGTAAACTGCTTGTGTTACTCAAATTTGAACTAAAACTCCACACTGCTGAACAGGACTTGTTGCCAGAGTATTTGCTTTACAGTATTTATCAGTCTCAAGGCATCTGTTAAACAGCCAACTGATTTGTGTTTCTGAGCCTCATTGCACTAAAAAACCATTTTAATTAATTTAACCGCATTGGGGTAGTACTGAGATGACATGAAAGACATTTACCATTTTAAAAGATGTGTTCTTTAAATAAGATTGCATTACAGTACAAAAAAAAATCCATAAGACTTACCAAATGACTCATCCCCTGACCCATACGCAGCAGGCTTTGTTCCAGCCTGCAAGAAAGTTGTGCAATTTTCTGGAATTTGCATGTCACAGAAAATTTAAGATATTCAGACAAAAATGGTTAATAAGTAGCATAACACAAATTACCATTGATTTGACATCCAAAGCAGTCACATCCCTGTCATTTCCAATTTGTTCTTCCAGTCCTGTACACATAGCAAGGTCATGCACTTCTATAGATATGCACCAGGCACTATCCTAAATGCTGTCAATGGGAACCAGCATTTTAGCATTAAGCATAAACACATACCCGTTTCTTCACTTTCAGCAAATAAAGCCACTTTAATGGAATCATACGTCACCTGCAAATCAGACTATTAAAGCATCAACAGACAAATGGAAAATCCAAAAAGAAAAACTAAAAAAAAAATTATAATAATAATAATCACTTCTTCCTTGGAAGTGGCTGTGGTCGACAGATCATTGGCAGAGCCCATGGTTCCATCACCTTCACAGGGTTCTTTGGGGGCAGGAGAGAATAAAAATAAAATGATCAACGTTGGTCAAAGAGGCTCCTCCAACCTGGTAAAAAGGCCTTGTCCTTTAGTCGCATTCAACAGGGTAACCCCTATTTTAGTCCAAATACTCCCAAAGAAAGCAGATGAGGTGCCTCAGAAGCACAAAAATTACATTACAGTAACAGTATACAACAGCAACATGATCCACAAATATACTATTCTCATCCTACAATTCTAGTTTATACAATGATGTATTCAGCTTGTAATTCAAATCGAGTAATTTGTGCTCTTTTACACACCAGTTGCTAACATCACTTGTTCAGAAGGCTCAAGTGATCCGAAACATACTAAATGAATTTCATTTTGAAATTACTACAAAATTTATAACCTCCAGTACCTCAAGATCTGCCTGAATATATCTGAAAATACAGTTTCAGGCATTCCTATGTTGACATTCACAAAGATTACACACTCCAGATTTTTCAGTAGTCGGCCTATCAAATCAGCAGAAGCATAACACTCAAGCTGAAACATTTTCACGTATTTAAAACAATCTACTGATGAAGTGAAACACCAGTTGCTGTATCAATGCAGTGGCAAGTCATGCATTGAGGATGTGCAACAATTGTTCGGACACAGAACGAAGGACATACCTTTTTACAGAAACTGAAAAACTTGAAAATGAATGCATGCCTACCTTGCTGGAGTCCATTAGAGTAAAGGACACTTGATTCCTGGGGTATTTATAAAAAAAATAAACTTTAAAATGCTATATGTAGAACAAAACAAACATTATAAAGAGCACAAATAAGGACCAGTAGAAGAAATAGGAACCTGAGACGCATCTTCAGGTGCCTTTCTGAAGATGTTCTGCAAGTCCACGATTGCATCACCATCATGGTCCAATAGAAGAACCTATAAAATATCAAATATGGGACTGTTTATTATAAAACTACTGTTGAAGGTTGTCTCAGAGTCTTTTAAGGTAGCATTGCAAAAAATGACTCAAAGCGTGTTTAATTATGCATTTGGGTATACTGATAGTCTTTTCAACATAGCAATGAAAACTCAAAAGCCAAGAATATACATTTAAAACTATTCATAAGTTTAAACATACAACATTTATACATCTGAGTCCTGAAGAATGAGCAAAACTGCTTATAAATCAACATACAGAACACACAGCTGAGCTCACCTTCACTGAATCATCAAATAATTCGAAAACTTTTGCTCTGCACCAAGTGTTGTGTACATATGACCAAATAATGCACTCTGATCCAAGGACAAGCTGGTCTTCAGAGATTCTCAGTCTACCAAAAGCTAGAATATGAAAGCCATATATTATTCCATCAATGGTATAAGCATTAAAGTATGACTGTGTGAAACCAAACCCCAGAAAATAAGTACAGTAAAACAGGTTGTGAAAAAAGCTAGGGGGAGATACTACTTACGTGACTGACTACTGGAGTTCGGTTGTGATACTATGCACTCTTCAGCATCTTCACAGGCAGAAGTGGAGAGCAGTCTCACATCTTCCCCAAATGCTCTTGAGATCTCCTTGAAAATCCCTTGGTCTGGCTGCTTAACCTCTTCAATCAACTGAATGTTTTCATTGTCCCGACAGACTGGAGTATCCATTCCATCCAATAGGCAAGCCTGTTCCATATGACTCTCATTTCCATTTGCATGTGCATGGTGCTTTTCCCCTTCCATCACATCCTGCAAGTCACTGGTGGGTGAATTCAAACCCATAGTGTCTTCCCCTGCATTCATCTCTGAAGAAAAACTGGCTACTTTCATCTGTGCAATATGCCTACACACATCACCTTCTTCATTGGCAAGCGTTTCCAAAAGGGATATTTCTGGCTGCTCTTGACCAAAAAGGACTTCAGACATCGCACTTGGGTTTTCCTCTGTGACCTCCTTAGGCTCTTCAGTTTCCTTTTCTTCCATAAATTCTCCCTCCTCACCTTTTTCATTATTCCGTACACTTAACACTAGTGAACGATTTTCAAGACCCTCTTCATGACAACTATTTACACCCAGGTCATTGTCTTCCTTCTGTTCCTCTACATTCTGAAGTTCTACCAAAATACATGGGTTCTGTTTGTGTTCTTCAGCAGGTTTATTTTCAGGAAGGGATTGTGGTGGCACATTTAGATTTGACTGACTGTAAAGGATACACTCTGTGCCGGAGATGCTGCTTTTGTCACAGTTTTCCTCGGGACTTGCATCTGTATTCGTTTTCTCCCCATTTGATTCTATACCAAGCAATGCTATGGTGGAGCTACCATGTGCAGCTGCACCTTCTACAGGAGAGCACTGTTCACCGCATGTATACATGGAATCAACAACTGAAGCGAAAATCTTCCAGTAAGGTCGCATTACATCATTTATAACTTGGCCTTTACATTCAAGGTTGACCTGGAACGGTGGTATTCTATAGTCCATAAAGTCCTCCGCTTTCACAATAGTGACTTTCAAAAGATCATCTATAATAAAGGTGAAATGCTCCAATGCATTGTCATCCCAGGATCCTAATGAGGCATCAAAACCACTTAGGAGGCACAAGAAGGCCTGAGGAGGTGTTTCCATGAGTTCAGGCGGCACTTGTTTCACTTTGTTTATATCTACATCACACTCATTCCCATAATCCACAAAGAGAACAGATAAGGCCTTATCAGTTTTTGCTATTACCACTGCACGATACCACTGTTCATCTTCAAACAAAGCAAGGCATGGGCTTCCTGGACTAACAGACTCAACCCAAGAGTTCTTCTGCTTGGCAGCCTTTCCAAAATCTTCAGCAGCTTTTGCTACTCTCTGAAGCTCATCAGTATGTGCATACTGGCACCAGAAATAGTGAGGGCCAGTTATACACGATGCATAAACATCAAAGGCTTGCCCTTCAAAGATTTCAGGTAGTTTGTATGATGAAATTACAGTTTCAGACTTTTCAGATTTATCAGATGCAATGATGGTTTGTGGGTCTTCTAGTACGGTGTCATATGCTGTTACAGGAGCACAATTCTTATACAAAACATCGGCTAGAACCATACCTTGATCCTCCAGTGAGACTTCCCAAACAGATTCCACCTGTTTAATGAATGTGCACATCAGTTTATTCTCATTATCATCAACAATTTTTTTAAAATTTGCTACATCTTCCTGGTTCCATGCTACCTCTTTGCTGACAGAATGACAGGGTGCACTAAGGGAGCAATGAATGCTTAGCCTTGGATGAACCAATAATTCATCATCAACTCTTGATAATTCTGAATGTGAAACAGTTGCCGTATTCCCAAAGTCTATGAACTCAATGCATACTGTGCCATTTCTAAACACATTCTGCACTACCCCACGGTACCAAGAGCCATCATCTGGAAAAACTGCATTCACCAGATCACCTTCCTGCAATGCATCCATGTAGACATGGGTGCCAGCAGATTGGTTACCATTTATTTTATTCAAAAGTGAATATATTTCTTCCTCATCCTCAGTTAATTGTACAAAAAAGCTTGATGGATTATTGATGTGCGAGATGTAGACTTCAGATATCGAACCTGCTTCAATGGCCTTTAATGGGAGTTGTTTCAGCTTTGGGAAGCGCTTTCCCTCCAATTTTGAAAATACAGTGATGTTCCCTTCACATTCTCCAGCAAAATTTCTTGCAGGTGATTCACTGTATGGATCCAGTTCTTGAAGTGAATTTGACTGTTCTGTCATAAGTGGTTCCCACTGAATTCCAACACTACTGTACATTTTTGTTTTTTGCTGATTTTGTACAACTTCTACATCACCACTTCCAATATTTGGCATGCATTTAGCAGACTTGCACTTTGTCTCAATCACTTGTTTATGGTAACTTCTCTTTTGACCAGTTGCTCTACAGCTGACGGGCAGATTGTGCATGTTTTTAGGTTTCTCGTATCCATCAAATGAAAAACACCCACTTTTAAGGGTCTCAATGTGAAACTTCCCTTTGATCATCAAATTTAATTGCGTTTTTCCATTATAAAGCTCCACAATCAGTTTTCCACATGGCTCTTTTGCCACCACTAGTGCTGTGAAGCAATGGTCAGTGACATTTTTCTCAAACCACCTATTGACTTCACAGGATACCTCTTCTGGGACATCAGAGAGGGCACATTCGATTGCCTGGACAGGCACAGACATTATCTCACCTGCTTCAATAGGAATGGGAAGCAGGTCAGATTTATCCATATCTAATGTGTCACCATAGTCCACAAAGTGCACCTGTATTCTGGGATGTATGGACTTAATCTGACCTCTGTACCACTGTCCATCGGTGTACTTGGCAAAGCAGACAGTGCCAAATGTTTTAGGACAGTCGGTGCACTGAAGCTGATGGCAGACATAATTTACTTTTTCTACCAAATTGTCGATTATATCTGAATTTCTCCTCAGCTGGCAATAAAAATGGTTCACACTTTTCACATAGGTAACCTGCACCATCTCCTCCGCTCCAGTTTTGACATCATGTGTCGAATAGTAGTACGTATCCAGGCGGAATGGGGGATGAGGCACCTTTTTCGGAAGGCCACGATTAGCCAATCCCTTCTGTACCAATAAACTGCAAACATTTTGAAAGGGAGTTTCAAGATCAACCACATTGAAGACAACATTTTGAGAATCACACATCACAGCATAAATAGTGCACTTCAAGCTCAGGTGACTGGAAGCTGCAGAATCTACAAAATCTTGAAACTCTAACTTAGCTTCATCGCTCCATTCTAAAGTAGAATGATCCACAGGATGGATCAAGTTGTACAAGCTACATCGAAAAGCCTGGCCTTTTAGCTTAAGAAAGATTGGATTAATTGGACGAAGGTCTTCAAGTGGGATCTTCTCTGTCCACCCAAAATCTACAAAGAGCACATCAATGTGTGGGGATGCATCTCTGGAAATTATAAGTGCCCGATACCACATTCCACTGTCGGGAAGCCTAGCAACACACGCAGCTTCCATAAGCTGCTGAGGTTTACTGTTGGCATAGTGCCTCTGAAGGTCTTCCATGAGCAACTTCAGGCTCCCTGCATTTTGGGCCATTTGGCACCAAAAGTCATTTGGACTTTTAATGTGCGATACACTAACGTCCACTGAACTTCCAATTGGAAACAAGTGTTCCTTAAAAACAGACCTGGCATCAGTCACCGCAGTGGGAAGACTTCTGGGAAAAGTTGGAGTCCCTTCATGTTTCATCTTGTCCCTTCCAAAGCAATGGACAATGGTGTCCTCTGCAACAGGCTTTTTAACAAATCTTGTTGAAGATTTCTTATAATCATTACACTCAGCTGAACCTGCACCGCAAAGCATTTTGCCAATATTTCTTTCACCATGTACAGTGGGATCAGTTAACTGCACAAAGTATGCATCTTGAGACGTCTCCATAACATGTATATGTAACAACTTGTTTTCAACAGCTTTAGAAAAGAAAACTATTGCACTCTGGCTCCATTTCCCATCCTTTGGCTTGACACCAGACAACGCGCATTTTAGTGCCAATGCTGGCAACTCTTGGTACCTGTCAGGCAGGACTCTTAAGTTATACCGATCAACCACCTCCACGTTTCCATAGTCCACAAAATATACCTTAATGTGCTTGCCAATGACTTCCTGGACAACAGCCCTATAAAAATCATTATCCTGCGACCTGGCTGCACAAAACAGACCAACTGTGGGGTTATTCACAAGTCCTTCAGTACCTACTGAATGATTATAAAGATCATCAATACCCTGCATTAGCTTATCAAATTCAGCACTGTATCGTTGCGTCTGAATCCAGAATTCAGATGGGTTATTAATGTACTGTACAACTCCCACGTGAGATGAGTTCATTGTAAGATGTTCGGTCTCAATGTTTTGTGAAGCACTTACATGGACTGAAGAACTCATTTTCTCACTTTCCAGTGCACCCTGAGAGATCTGTGAAGAGGCTGGTTTTTGAACTGCAAATTCTTCCAAAGATTTTTCAGTTTCAAGCAGACATCTTTCCTTCATACCAAACAGATTGTTGATATTCACATTTTCATCGCCAAAGAGTGTTACATAGTGCACACCTTCTGACAGACTCTGGTACTCAAATTTAGCAATTACAGTACGGTGCAGAAGTAGAGACTTTAGGTATTCAACCTGAGTAGCTGTCCAACCAACACCTTTATCAAAAATACCATAGAGGGAACAAACATATGTTACAACAGGCATTTTAAAGAACTCCGCTGCCAATGGCTTGATGTACTCAATTTTTACAAAGTCTTTCTTTCCATAATCTACATGAAGGACTTCGACCAGACTGCTGGATGCAAGGACCTGCTGCAAGACCGATCTATACCACTTTCCATCACTTCCTCTAGCAGCACATGGGTGGCCCAACACTTCTGCTTTCATTGTCTCCATTCTGACTCTTCCTTCATAATGCTGAGTAATCTGATCAGTTAATTTCTTCAGCTCCTGAGCGAAAACCTTCAGCTGACAAAAAATACGTAGTGGATTGGTGACTTCAGTGACAATTACAGTTTCAACAGTTTCAGTTTGCAGCTCTGGATAAAGATAGCACTGCCATTTCTCACCCTGAGTGTGATTTCCAACTTGTTCATTTCCTTGTTTGTTTTCTTCATGACAAGCAACAGAATCCATATCTCCACTGATGGACTGCAATGACCTTGAAACAAAAAGCTTAAACTTTTCGATGGACAGTTTTTTAGCAAATCCCATTTCATACATCTGTTTAGAGATGGATGGGATATCAACAAGGAATGCCCTGTGAGGTACCAACACATCTTGGATATATCCATCAAAAGTTTTACCACAAAGGGATTTCAGGAATTCTAAAGCCATAGGAGACCACCTGTTTTCAGAAGATAATGGCAGCACGTTGGCAAGAACACAGAACTCAATTTCAGGAGGAAGGTGGAAAACGTCATTGGAACCCCATGCCAAAGTGCAGGTAGTGGCACCAAGGGTTCTGCCTTCATCAATAAGGAACACACTATAATTGGATCCATTTCTAGAAACAACACGACCTCTATACCAAGTCTCAAAAACCTGAACCAGACACAGATCTCCAGGATTTCCATCAAATTCACGAAATCGCTCTTTTGGAAATTGGATCTCTTTTTTCAGTCGTTGGTAACTGGGTTTTCTTTCTTGGTAAAAATTACCCCAGAGTTCCACAAGAATACAGAGTGGGTTTAAATTTACCCTAGTAATTAGGACAGTCACACTTGCACCAGGTGTTGGAAGCCCAGGAATAGAGCACATGGTGAAGAAATTTCTAAATGTAGCCTTCCATCAAATCCCAAGGATGCAGATATCTAAAAACAGAATAAAAACTCATTAATTTCTGTAAATTAAATCAGTTTGCTTGCTGCAAGGATGATCAGACATGCACATAAACTGCAGAAGACGGCACAGAATGGCATTATTACAATTGAAGTTGAATTTAATAAAAACACATGATCAATTTCAGTGTTTCCCCTGGGTTCACAGCTTTTGGGGGGGATTCATTGTGTTCATGTGTTTCTTTTAATGACAGCAGTCAATATAACTGAACTAAACATCAGTCATTTTATGACAATTATCCACAAAGCGTGCAGCTTTTGTCACTATAGTTTATCTTTCTGGGCTTGTACAGACGAAAAATGACAAGCTGTTGAGTAAATAAGAAATAACATAAGGCTATTTAGTTTCCTATATAGAAAATAAAATTAAATTAACTTTTGTAATGGTAGGGGAAACACTGAATTTCAAAAAAATGCAGATAAACAGATAAAACATTTAATACTCAATAGATAATAATTCACTATAAAAACCCCATTCTAGTTTAGGTGGGGTAGTTGGGGTTGACCAGAAATGGTCAAAGCTAGGGACAAATAAAATAAATAAATGGATAGCAGTTCAACAATTTAATGCATTTAATAACTGCCAACTTTTAATAAACCGAAAACACCTGTCTAACCATTGGTAAGGCCTGAATTTTAATAACTGCAAACAATAACTGACACAAAATCCCACACTACACAAAACCAAAATTATTTTTAAAAATAGTAAAAACACACAACACAAACAATTCAAAGAGCAACTCAAATGTATAAATAATCAGCATATGCTATATTTCCAGTGTTTCCCCTACCATTATATTAGGGACGGCCCACCCTATGGTACCTCACGCCCCCACCCCCTTGAAGGTCAAGTTAAAATTAAATAAAATTTTCTATATAGCGCCAGTTCACAACAGAAGTCATTTAAGGTTACATTTCGTATAGAACGGGCCCGTACATTGTCCTTTTATTAAACAAAGGGAATAGCCTTATGTCATTTATCTTATTTATACAACAGCTTGTCATTTTTGTCTCTACACGGTCGCGCATTTACAATTCTCCTCTGCTCTCTGTATCGCGCAAGGAGGAGTTCCGCGCCGATACGCGCGCGCACACACAGGTGAGCACACTCCCACTAGCGGACAGAGCGCGCGCGTCGGAAAATATGTCGCGTCAACCACCTGTAGAAAATATATCTGCGTATACAGAAAGATACACTGCAGTGACAAAAGCGGCACATTTTGTGGAAAATTGTCATAAAAAGAAATGTTCTGATGTTTAGTTCAGTTGTTGTATTGACTGCTGTCATTAAAAGAAGCACATGAACAACATGAATCCTGTCGGTGCCCGTCTGCCACCCCCAAGCTGTAAACCTAGGGGAACCACTGTTTCATATTATACACGACAGTTAAACACCACACCATTTTCTAAATGCCAGCTTTATATAATGGCACTGACATTCTTCTAAGGGTCCCGATGTGGAATAGAGAATAAATGCAAACTATGATTCCCTTACACACCTTCCACAGACAAACTTCTACTTTGGCTGGAAATTGGTTGCTTTTTAATAGTGTTATTTTAACAACGTTTAAAATAAAGTTCAGTGCTACATACTTCGGGAAGAGAAAATATTGCCAGGAACAAAAACAAACATTTATATCATGATTTTAAGACAACAGCATCTGACTGAGTGATGACTTCCCGCGCTAGTGTCTTTGATAAAATTAGTGTTAGATATGCTGGAGAAGTAATATTTATTTCATTTACTCAGATGCTCCTGGAATTTTCCAAAGATTTGGGTTTTCTGTGCAATATAACATTTAAGACTAATATTTTGCATAAATGTTGAAGTTGTATTTAAAAATAACCGCCCGACATATAGAGCCACAATGGAGTATTTACGTTAATGTCATACACATAAGTAAAAAGTTCCACTACCAAGAAAATAACGCATCGAGCGATCGTCAAAGATTTCAGAAAGAGCAAAAGATACAAAAATAGTATGCTTTGGCAAACGCGACCTAGATGTGTTTATCGCCATCTAGTGGCTCACAGTCATTACCCAATCATCCCCGCCAAAAAAAAAATCTAGTCACTTCCAAAATTAAACAAGGTACTTGTAACATCAAATTATTTAATGTCTGCCATTACAATGTTCTTGGACAAATTAAACTGAAATATAGTTAAATTCCAGAAAAAAAAAACAACTCGGAGGTAAACGAGGCGGTATCACGACATTTGTGGATCCACTCAATGTACTTAATTACTCCTTAGATGCCCAAGACAGTTGCCATACTTAATTAAATTTCGGTGGGACATTGAGATATTATTGCTTTATTAATCGTTCCTCCAAACATTCTGTAAAGATTTAGGACCTAACTAGTCAGTAAATACTCGATCACGTTAAACCCTCAGTCAGTCTGGCAACCGATCGAGATACACAAGTAAACGGATTATAGAAACACTCACCAGTGCTAGGTATTTTCCAGGAAAGTCAATGTGTGATATGGAAAAGTGGGCCTTTAACGTATTTATGCGGTGGATCTGGACTTATAAATAGGACTACGTAGAGCCCCCGAGGATGATTCCTTTACAAATGTAAATGAAAACTATTAGAGAGCATGGGTGTTTACATATTGCAATAGAATTTGGCTCGATGTCCAATAGCTAATTTTACGACTTTAAGCAAAGTTGCAATGTGAACCGCAGATACTCACCGTATAACGTAGAAGAGAAACAAGGTATAGCTACTAACTAATTAAATAACCGTTCCAGATCCTTTTGCTTTACCGCCTTTGGTCATTCCATTCAACCCAAAAAAGAGGGTCCAGGTGTAATTTACAAGCATAATTGCCAAAATCGTTTATTAAAAAAGCAAAATGTTACAATACCACACCCCAGTGTAATAAAGCAGATACAACAGCTACATAAAATAATTATATTTTTATTTAAGTTGAGTTTAGGAATGGTACGTGCCCTTACGTTTTTCGTTTTACGTCAACGACGTAGTTGAATTTGTTTTCAGTGTCGCCAACTTAGCCGGTTTTCAAAACAGTTAAGCGAGTATGTATTTATTTACTGATTTGAGTATTTATTTATTTATGTATGTATGTGTACTTTTTGAACAATCCTAACATTCTCTTCCCTCAATAATGTCCACCAATCTGTGGTTAAGCAAATTGCTAACACGCATCTAGCGGGACTATCACGGGAACATAAGAACATAAGAAATATACAAACGAGAGGAGGCCATTCGGCCCATCAAGCTCGCTTGGGGAGAACTTTAAT
>JAODKE010000116.1:124750-155867 GCA_026779605.1 Mormyrus hasselquistii
TCCCTCTTCCTGGGGGGTGGGGGCTCCTCAGTGCCCAAGGGCCCACCTGCCTCCCCAGTCCCTTCCGGCTCTAAAGCAGGAAGCACCCAAAACCTGTTTGACACAGTAACCTCAGGTGATGCCGCCTCTGTAAGGGAGAAATACTACGGCACCTAAAATTATCTACATCAAAAGTATTGCAGTAATAAACTCTACGAACTATATCCAAGGAAATAAAACTGTTATATACATATACACACTTGTCTCGAATTGGAAAATCTCACGCCAGCCAGCAAACCAGTTGGCAACCCTGTTTTACATGTAAATATAGCCGAAATCACAGCACAGCATTTGTCTTCAAATTATGTACGATGATTTTTGTCCGACGAGGTCGCGGTTATAAAATCACTAATTTTAGCATTGTAGACAGTAGATTGGCAGTGGTTTGGAAGTAACTGCTGGCTAACATGTAGCCTTATATGGGTTACGTATCAGTCACTATTTCATACGTATTCCATTGTTTGACAAAAGAAAAATGTACATGATAACAGCTTTATTGGATATTCGACTGTATTAAAATATAGTATATCTGACAACAGAGGCTATGAGAGAAGTAAACAGATATAGAGGGTTCACACCTTCTGACACTAGGCAGAATGCAAATACGATGCGATGGCGTCCTGTCATCTAGCGACGTTTCCAGCAGGATTTATCTACTTCACACTGAAGTATTTGGCAGCACCGTTTTCGTATAAGCAGGGACGATTAATACTAGTGCTTGGGAATATCGGGTTTTTGACATGACATTCCAACGATATCATTTCGCATGTGGACTAGGTTTAACAGCACATAATTAGTGGCATTGCCAGACCTGCGGTTACGAAGCAGGATTTCTTGCTTAGCCGGATAACTTGTCGGATTTAAGGTAGTCTGGACTAAATGTAAGAGAATGAAGATGAAGTCAAGTACTACTGAGCTTTTTGTTTTGCAAAACAAACATTTGTTTGCAAACACACTAATTACCTGTGAACCCTGGCACATTTGCATTTATTTACTCAGACTGCTAGCTCAAATCCAAAGCAGCCCAAACCTATGTGTGTGACATGGAAACCTTCACAAGAGCCTGCCATATCTATACAAAATATTCCCCACACTGACTATCCTGCAAATATGAAAGACACATATTCATAAAATATATGAAAACACAAGTCTGTTTTATTTATTAAAAAAATAGAATGAAAAGTTGCTAATAGAATAAAATTAATAGAATAAAAATATGCTAACACATAAGTCTTCAATGTATATTTTTACACAAATGTCATAAGCTGAGTGAAGTCATCGTCCATGGTTGATAACATGCTCGTACACGTACAGAATGAAGTAATGTCATTTCATTTTGATTGGCCATCACTGAATTATAAAATCAAAGGTGAATTTTGTTTTTGTGTGATCTCTCCAGCTTTGCATGTTCTCTCCTCTGGTTCTTCATGTAAAAATAGCAAAAGTTGTGTACAAGCATACATTGAAGACTGATGTGTTAGCATGTTTTCATTCTATTCATTTTATTCTATTAGCAACTTTTCATTTTACGTTCAATTTTTCATATATAAAAAACAGACTTGTGTTTTTATATATTTTGAATATGTATCTTTCATATTTGCAGGTCAGTCAGTGTATGGGATATTTTGTATAGGTATGGCAGGCTTTTGTGAAGGTTTCCATGTCACACACATAGGTTTGGCCTGCCTTGGATTTGAGCTACCAGGCTGAGTAAGTGCAAATGTGCTAGAGTTCATAGGTAATTAGTGTGTTTGCACAACAAAAGCAGGACGACAATGGAGCTGAAGCAGATTTGTGCAGGCATAGTAGTTCTAGTATCCGACAATTTGTCCGGTTGACCAAGAAATCCTGCTTCGTGGAACACCCCCATCGTACAGTAAATATTATACTGCTTTGTTAGTGAATTTACTATTTTGAATTTACAATAATTAAGAAATGTACTATGTAAATGAAATTGCCTTGCCTTGAATGCAATTCATGTAACACTTAATATCAGAAAACATTTAATTCGTACAATAAAAAGAAGTTTAATGATTTTTTTTTTGTGCAAAACAGATTTTAGTGCAAATCAGATAGGCAATTAAAGGTTAAAGAAAAGTTTTAAAAACAAATACCAAATATTTTGGTACACCATACCAAAATAATAATACTTTTAGCAATAGGCCCATATTACAACCAATTTCTGAACAATATTTCATGTATTATAGAAAACTGAACAGAAACTACTAGTATAAACCTTGCAATGGACTAGTGAACTGTCCTGGGGTGTGTATACCTGGGCAGCTTTGACAAAAAACAGGAGATGAGATCTTGGGACCTGATATAGAAAGCAGGATTTCTTGCTAAGTCAGATAATTTGTTAGGTTTAAGATACCCCAGTTTAAATAGACTTCAACTTCTTTCAATTACATTTAGCCTAGACTACCTTAAATTCAATAAGTTATCCAGTTAAGTAAAAAATCCTGCTTTCTGAAACAGGACCCAAGACTGAACAAATCATCTCAGAGAGGAGAAATCATATTAAACCCTCAAAAGTAAGGCTTGCTTTCCTGAATGCAGGTTTGCTATGCTGCATATATGATGCCATAAAGCATGCTGCTTTAGTGGTAGTTTGGCTGGCTGAAAGATGATATAGCAAGCCGCACATTTGAATCAAGTTGCTTTATACAAAGAAAAAAAATGTATGCAGTGGGTGTTGGATAACAAAGTACCTTGTATCTATACTATAGGGGGGAACTCTACAAAACATAATTTCCCAGTTAACTGGATAACTTAAGCCAAATTCCATTAGAAAGAGAGATAAGTCCTATTGGACAGTCCTTACATTTGGTTTAAGTTATCTGGGTGATGAAAGTAAGGAAGGGTGGAGAGCATTTTGTCTTCTGCAATTTTGGATGGCTGGACCTCAGTGGCAGTCATTTTAGCAAGCTCCTCATCTACAGTACCTTCCCCAGTCCCGATAGGGTTATGACTGCAGCATAATCATGGAGAAATGTCCGTCCTTTTTTAGGTCTAATACCTCAATGGTTGCTTTTCCACTGAACCCGGTCGATTTGTGCTCCCCTATTGTAAAATGCAACCATATGCATTTTTAGATTACACTAGTGTAGAATATCTCAATGCATGCCTGTACCTCTCATTAAGGACACCATGGTTTAGACTTTTTCTCCTGCAATTCCAATACCCCCATCCATTTCAGGGCACACTTACTGTGGGAAGGGCTAATACTTGACCTCAGTATATTAAAAATCCTATATACAGCCCTGTTTCAGTAGTTAAATATTTCACTATATCTGACTTAATGTGCACTCTAAGAGTGTGGGAAGTATATTGTGATAGTGTATTATGACATATGTATTTAGGTTATCTAATTACATCAAAGGTAGCATATTTCAGTAGTCAAATATTATTCATCAAATATTGCTCCCAGTACAAACTGACTCAATTTAGGCCATGACTACATTCTAAAGGTGTAGGAAGTATATTTTGTTAGCTTTTTTTCCTTTTATTACATATTTATTTAGGTTTTCTTATTACACTAAGGGTAACATATTTCGAAAGTCAAATTTCCCTTATCAAATAATGCTCCCGGAGCAAAATGACTTTAAATCATGCTAATTCGGCCCCCCCCCCCCCCCAACTCCCTAGACCAGCTCTGGAGATTACAGAAAGGAAAGAATTGTGAAAAACAGATTTTTCTGACTACATTTTGCACAACAAATTTGAGGAAGTCTCATTGTTATATTGTGTACATTATTTGCTATATTGGGCACATTCAAGGGTTAAGGGCCTTGCTCAAGGAGCCACAGATATGCTGAGGTTGGGTTTGAACCTACAACCTTGTGATTAGAGGCACATGGGCTTAGTCCACTGAGCAAGCTATTACTATATATTCATGCACAACACAGGCAGTTAAAATATATTAAAATATCTGCCAAGAAAGGTTTGCAATGCCTGAGTCCTCATATACAGATTAAAGAGACCTCAGGAGAATTGGAACTTTTACATTTTTATTTATTTATTTTTAAAACCAAATAGAACTACAAATAAAGTATCCTGTGTAGTTTAATAGCTTGCTTGATGTTAAAGTTAGTGCTAATGTGTAATGTTAATGCAAACTGCTCATTTCATTTTATACAACCAGGCATTTAAACATTTGAGACAGGCAAATGGCAGTTTTCTTTGGTCAGTACAAAACGTAATGCCCTAGTATTGCCTAAAGCTGTTTGACCCTTTATAAACGTTCTGTATGCTTATGCCCATATTTTAATTAAGAATAATTTATGTAGAATGTTTATTTGCAGTATAAGTGCAAATAAATATATGTAAGTTAAAATCTATTGAGTTGTGTTAGGGCATATGCCTAAATATATTTATGTTTAGAAATTTAAGCAGAAAGCCAGCTTATTATGGCAGGAAATGTGGGACTTATACATAACAGGAGACACATTTTGTGTCTTATCAATGTGTACTCTGTCCAATTCTATGTAAACTGATTGAACATCGCATTGTCTCTTCCTTATTGCATTTCAGCTGGTAGCGAAACGCATCTGAAGTCAACGGACACCGGAAAACGTAGGACGAAGAAACAGGCGGAAACTCCAGATATTTTAACTCCTCCCGTACAGTAAGCGGCGCTAGAGGGTCTTCTGAGTGTGGCATGAGCCGCCATTTTAGCAGCCCTTGTTCTAGTGTGGAGACGTGCTTCCACTTTGCTACTTTGTTACCCAGAGGAAACCTTTCCGAATCCTTTCACCATGGCTATGCAAGCGGCAAAACGGGCGAACGTATGTTTTTAGTGTTTTGAATTGTGTACAATGCTCTATTTAGTGTTTTTATTCGTTATAGAAAGGATTATCTGTATTGCGCCACAGTAGGCCTCGGCTGGCGGACTACTTTAGTCACTGGATGTGAATGATATTGTTATTTGCTATAAGTTATTTTGCTACTAATATCTCATGAAATTCTGCATTTTGTCAGTGTGTGTAGATATGTAGAGTTAAGTTAACATGCTGTTATATAGCTGGGTATCTTTTACGGACATGTTAGGAAGATTAACTGTCTGTTTTATCTTGTATTTATATGACTGGATATTCGACTATTATATCACTACGGATAATTCGGATTAAGTGGCTGTTTAAGTGTAAGAGCTATTTTTTTAACGTATTTGATGTAATGAGCTGCTTGATTTTTTTTTTCTTCCCAGATACGATTGCCCCCGGAAGTCAACAGAATACTGTACATCCGGAATCTGCCCTATAAAATTACCGCGGAAGAAATGTATGATATATTTGGAAAATATGGACCTATAAGGCAAATCAGAGTGTAAGTGTTCAGAGCAGTACGTGGCTGTATTGCCTCGAGTAACATGTCGAAATATCAATCTAATGATTTATGAGTTTGTTGTTTCATATAGTTTTTGAAGCTTTAGCGCATGAATCGTAGTAACTTCATCACGTGCAACCCATTTTTGTGAATGTTATCCCCTCCAGTGGAAACACACCAGAGACCAGAGGAACTGCCTATGTTGTGTATGAAGACATATTTGATGCTAAAAATGCCTGTGACCACTTGTCTGGATTTAATGTCTGCAACAGATACCTTGTAGTCTTGTATTACAACGCAAACAGGGTATGTACAGTTTCCTTTGGTAGTGGTGTCTCAGTTTTCAACATCTACATTTTATTCACTATCAATGAATCTAATTCATTGACAAAATTAGGTTTATACAAGTTTGGACAAATACATGTAACTAAACCAAACACTAACATTTTCTTTAGACTTCTGTATTTGTTTATATGTTTTTGCATGCTTATGATTTGTATTGTCATTGGTTCAGGCGTTCCAGAAAATGGACACAAAGAAGAAAGAAGAACAACTGAAACTTCTCAAGGAAAAATATGGCATCAACACAGACCCACCGAAGTAGATCTTCTAAAACTCCATCTCCACCAGCTGATGTTTTATATACATCAATTTCTTGTAAGAAATGTTATTTTACTATTGTAAGTAATGTTTTTCAATGTGTAAAAAGTGATGATACATCCGAGGGAGCATTTGATCGGATGTATAAATTAAACCTGACACTTGTACATTTTTTTTTTTATTACTCTAAAGATTCTCGTGTTCTCGCCTTGCTGATTTTCTGTATTTAATTTCTGTATTAAACTTCATTTTTTCCCAACCCAGCATATTGGGCCTTTTTTTAAGTCGCAGCCTGACGTTTTAATGGTTTATTAATGTAAATGCTTAGTCAGCAAACAGAATTAAATGACATCTTGAAATGAGCTAAATTCAGCTGAAAGTTTTTGAACTCTTTTATTGTTCGTCTTTTTCGTCTAATCAAGAAAATCTTGATGTAAACCAAGGAATAGAGGCTAATGGATGCTTTTTAAATAATGGAATTGCAGGAATTCCTTTTGGTTTTAAAATGTTATGCTTGGTCGTAAGTTATCAGAACAATTCTGTTTGGGTACAGTTCAGTTTCATGATTCTTCTAATTTGCATGTAGCAGTACATTTAAAGTTTATAAAAATGGCCAAAACTGTACACTTAAAATTGTATGGGTTTCTGCCAAGACACACATTTGTGATTATTCTTTTTAAATAGCTAATCAGTAAAAGACCCCAACAATTATCAGTAACAAATATCAAATTGTGAGTGAACACAGATGTTAATGCCTTTAATTCAAATGTTTAATGTACAAGATGGATCACATATAATCTGTTGTTTTATACTGCAGTTTAATTTGAAATGGCACAAATATAAAATCAAGCCATTTATAAAAGTAACCTTTTATCCTGAAAACCTATTTTTTTTATTTTTTTTTTTTAAAAAGTGCTTTAAAACAGTTTTGGTCAGCTAATGCTCTAAGCATTTTAAAGTGGTATTCGGTCGTTATGACTGATGAATCAGTGCAAATTAATTCATGTGGATCAGTCCAAACACAGACTTAGAATATAGCTTTGCAGTTACTGTAGATTCATCATCTTGGGTCATTCAGGTTATCTGTGAAGCTTTTGGTCTTTGTGGTCTTGGTCCAGGTTTCATTCCCATGATTTTGATATCAATTTTGCATTGTTTTCTGGGGGCATGTTTTATTTCTCAACCTGACTTTGCTTTGCTGTTGAGCTATTATTAAATAATATTTCGCATTGCCTGATTACAAAACAAGAACAACATGTTAATCATTTCAGTCTCTTAATTTTTATAATTCACTAATTTTGGGACATTCACACACACTTCTGGTTCTGCCTCATAGAACCTACCAGCATCCAGGTAGCAGACTAAAAAATCTATCTAGCGATCCTACATGATTCCTAATGGCAGACTACATTTTTATTGCATTTCTAGTGACAATCCCAGCTCTCCCAGTTTGATGCATGGTTTGCCCCTGATGAGCTACCCTCAGGAAAGGCATATGCTCTGTTTTTCATAAAAATAAATAAATAATTAAGAGATGAAAATGTTCCTCAAGCCATGACGAAAAGCACCTGTGGCTAATGTATGAAGATGCAATTAAATTGAATGCACACAGCTCAGAAAGCAGCCCGTTGATGTTTTATTTAATCCACGACACAAGAAATAGTTCAGTCATGTTATCTGGGGCATAATACATGCTAAATGTACAAAATATTTCCCATAGCTGCTGTGATTTGAAATTCTGTATTGAAAAATACACCTTTTCACATTTTGTATCAGCCTATTTCTGTATCAATATCCATGTTAATCTTTGTTTACTAACTGTTTAATTAAAGATGATAGATGAGGTTTGGGTCCCTAGTATGGCTTCCTAGGCAGTATTCTCTCTTGCTCAATATTAATCCTCTACCAAATGAAAAGGAGCATGGGGAATTGCGGTAACTGTGGTCTGGTCAGTTCACTGAGAATTAGGAAAGCTGTAATATAGTTCATTTTTAATTCTTTAATTTTCATTACACCGTGGTCTGCAAAATAATTTGGATGATTCGCGGGGCGTAGAAACCGGGGAGGAACGCCATCCCCCAAATATTAAACTCTCTCCTACGATATTGGATGATTCCTTCAAGCCAGCAGAAATGTTGCCCATATAAATACTTCGAAAGGGAACTAAAAAATAGACGCTTACGTAATAAGATCGCACTAGGGTTTGGACGGGCTGCGTACCAGAATGAAATGGCGTGTGGAGTTTTCCGTCGTAAGAAGCCAACGGGGAATGGCGCCCAGCAGGTGTTTCAGCCCGGGATGCCTTATGCATATTGGAATGAAGAACGAGACAAACATAGGGAAGGGAAAACTGCACTCCGAATGCATGCTGCTGTAGCTTCCTCTCACGTGTTCCATTCTCTGGCAATGAATGACTGTGGTTTTTATCACGATCGCAGTACACCCTGCCTGCCGGTCAGCGCTGGCAGTTAGTTATCAGATGGCCAGCACTGGTTAGCACGTAACGTTAAACCTAAACAGCCACCTGTTTTTTTTCTTCCTCGCCTCCCTTTGGGGGAATTCTAACTGGTCCTCGTAACAGACTATGCCCTGATAAGAAGCATTTTAATCCTTGGCTCTTTGATCACGGCAGTTTTGCATAATGTGCAAAGTGTTTGTATCCTCCTTTTTGTGCTAGTGTTCTATACCCAGCTGCTGCTGGTTTTCTGTTACGTGACTAGTTCTATTTTTGTATTAGTCCAGTGGGCTACTATAGACATTCAGAGGGACGTACCTTAAATCAGAGTGCTAGGATAATTTTAGCGTCACATACGGGAATCAATATGGAAACATGCTCCCACAGTTAAAGCAGTAAAAGTGACTTTACAAATCACAAATATATATCCCATACAATATTATAAACTACACTTATAAACTTTTAATGCCACTACCTAGTGCAATATGACATTTGCTATTTTATTTCTCATCATGAACTTTTAAAACTGCATTTGTTTGATAAGGCTTTGTCTTGAATAATTTTATACGATGCAAAACAAAATAGTTTTTAAGGCAGAACCTAACGGCATGCAAATTAACCACATTTATATTCACCGACAGCACAAGCACGTTTTGAAGGGAGCGCTCAGGTGAATCGGGAACCACGCCCCTGTACGTCCGCATCTAATTGGTAGGAAAACGAATACATGGTTGATTAGAAACAGTTACATTACCATGGAAACTTGATTTGATTAACATTGCTTAGTATATGAAACACACAGCTAGCGTCAATAAACATGAACGATTAATAGCATAATTTAACGTAGCACATCGAAGATGCGCAGAAGCTCCAGAGGAAGGGAAATGGATGAGAATTACATTATACACTTCACATTTTGGCATTTTTTTTTTATCATTTTATAAATATTACATATATATATATTTTAGAAATTTGATGCATGTAAATATTTTAGGCAAGTTTGTGTCTGCACATTTGTGTGTGTTTATGTGTAAATTCTTCAGTAAATGACATTCTCATGCACACAAGTGTTTCAAACACAAAAAGCAGATCCATTGAAAGATAGTCCAAGCGATATTTTTCAGTGGAAGTAGCTGCAAACTGGATGGAACATTAAACTTCTGTGCAGTCCATGGCCGCCTGAGCGCCCCCTTCATTTCTGGAGGTCACACTGCAGCAGTAGTACAATGGACGGGTCACTCTTTGCTGCCTCTTTGAACTCGTCTAGCGTGATCTGGTCATCGTTGTTCTTATCCATCTTGCTGAAAATCTTGTCCACACGCTGCTCAGGAGTTAAGCCATCTTCATTCATCTTCATCATGATTACAGTGCCCACCATCTTATAAATTGCCTGTGCAGAGAAATGCAAACTCAGTTTGGTTATTGTTTCTCATGGTAAAAGGCAATATAATTTCCACCCCAACTGACGCAACGCCTAAAAGTATCAATTATTAATGTGAGGCATCCACAAACTTACATTTACTTAATGTGGTTATGCTACAAGTATTGCTTGTGGTTAATTGTACTTCACAATGATGTGCTGTGTCCTTTGCTACCTATGGATCCAAGCCACTTATAGCTCTGACTAGCAGTTAGATGATGGATGGAGATTATTTTACAAATGTCAAATTGAGTCAATCCGCGTAACCACATTGCCAAGGTAAATGCAAGACAATATACTCATATTTCTCGAATGTGCCCCTCCTGTGTCAGCTGCAAAAGCAGCACCGAATTCTGTACCTCTATGATCTCCAGCATCTCCACCCGTGTGATTTTGCCATCGCCGTCTAGGTCATACATATTAAAGGCCCAGTTGAGCTTCTGCTCAAAGCTGCCTCGGGACGTGATGGACAGAGCGCAGATGAACTCCCGGAAGTCAATGGTGCCGTCTCCGTTTTTGTCGAAGGTCCTGAAAGCGTGCTGGGCAAACTTGGACGCGTCTCCATATGGGAAAAACTGCAACGGGGCAAAAGAAAGAAAACACACAAACACATAAAGATTAGAACTGGGGGAAAAAGCAGAGGCGAGGAAATGCGCGGGAGCTATTGTGAGTGGCGTCATCTTTTAAGCCAGGGCCGCCGGCTCAGAATTATCACCCAGCAGCGACCGCAATGCGGAATCTACCCCCGGGGCCGAGGTTTGGCCTACAAGCTGTTCATCTTCCCCGGGAATCACATTCCTCTCTTGGACATGGTTCTGCCCTCAGATGCTTTCGCACCAGGCGGGGGCTTCCTCTTCTCAGAGGCAGGTGGGGGGGGAGAGGCACCCCACCCGCTTTCCCTCCTCTAAATTTGCCAGCTTTTGAACTAAATTTGATCTGGAGTCCCTGAAATCTGCAACATTTTCTTTGGGGACATGCTTTGCCAAGAGAAATATATAAAAAAACAACAGGTATGGATTATGCTGTTTAGCCACCCATTTCAGCTGCATCTACTTACTAGTTGAAAGCACTCATATTCGAAAACCAAAAGTATTATCAGTGCCAGAAATTAAACCTTCCCATATTGCAAGTAAGCAAGACATCTGATTTGTTAATCCCACCTCCTCTATAATCTGATTGGTTATCTCTCTGAACCTATCATTGTTCTTTCTGCCCTCAGAACATTTTTGTGTAAGTGAAACTCTCCTGAGCATACATCCATTACTTGTTTATGCCAGAGTAGGATATATCAGAAGTGTATATTCAGACGAACTGGGGATAAGTCATAGCAGTCTGTGTCACCCTTGATGAGACACTGGGCCAACAGAAGATATTCCCATCTCTGCACAATCACACACATTTACACACTGTGGACGATCCAGAGTCACCAGTGACGGGGAAGTAATCCAGCAATTGGAGGAATTCCACACAAACCCATTAGAAACCAGCTGGCCCACACTTAAAATTTTGGAGCTGTCATGGGCCGCTGACACGCCCCCATTCATGCTCCTTACCTCTGAGTAAATGCTGTGCTCGTGGGGGGTGAGGGTTGATGCGGGCACTGATACAAAGCGGAAATTGTCCCCTCCTGTTTGGACTGAAGTGTACAAGGACAAACAGAAGTACCTGCATTTTAACCCAGGTTGATGAGGCCAAGCCGCCAAGCGCTTCCCTCAACAGCCTATTGGAGGCAGCTAATTAATACGCAGGTGACCTTTTCCTGGCCCCGCTCCTTGGCAGGGCGCACGCCAGCAGCTGCATTAGACTAATTTCCATTAGTTTCACAACTTGTATCTGAGATACCATTAAGCCCCATTGTGGGGTTCCATTCAAGGAAGGAACGGAAAACGATCCCGCCCCCGAACACGATCACCTTACGTTTCCAGCAACGCCAGTGAGCGCCAACTGACCTTGGGGAAACACAGCTGTCAGGGACAAACAGAACTGAAAGTCACACGATGTGCTGGGTGCGTGGGCTCGAGGCAGGAGGATCATTTAAAGGAATTTAACCTTGAGCCCCACAGGAAAATGACTGTGGGGGTGTAAGCTTTTCGGGATCGGGTGATGCCTTTTTTTTTTACTTTGTTTATGTACCGCCAGCAGTCTATAACAATATAAAAATGTAGTAATGTTATTTTCCATGTAAGAATCCATACCCTGAACAGTTAAAAATGATTTAAAAATCTTTTTTGTTCTAAGAACAAAAAAGGATAAAAGGCAAAGAAATCACAATTTAAAATAGAAAGCTGGTTGATTTCGATGCCCAGTCTGTTCCAAGGCGTTTGGCACAGACACACTCCCCAGCTGATTTAATCTTGTACTTTGGTTTATATGTCGCTTGGAGGGTGACACCTCCATTATCCTCCTGTCACCTGAACCAGCAAAAGGGTCGATACTTTAACCAATATACCACATGCAGCCCCCTAATGCAGCATTAACCTCTCTGTACCTGCTAATGAGTGACTCAGTTCCAGACTGGCTGGCAAAGGCGCCATGACACTCACGGCCTTCAGTGCAGTGATTGGCAACCTTGCGCAGTATCCCTGAACCCACGGTGACTGTGACAAATCGGTGATTTAGCAGCTGAAGGGGAACGAGTTACGTAGCCCTGAAAAGGGCCAAAGTGTCTTGGTTAAACATACTCAAAAACATAACACAACAGGCTCTGCCAGGGCACTGATGTCCAATGCACAAATGTGACCTGACTGTCTTACAGGGAGGGACTTGTGTGCCATATGGTCGCTCTGTTCGACCCGGCCACGGCAAAACGTGGAAAGCCGTCATGAAGGCGAGCCGCTGCTGTGCGTCCTCTGTGCCGTGTTCCTCCGTGAAAATCTGTCAGGCTTACGAAACATGCCATTACATAAGGCAGAGAAAGATGTTAGAAAAACATTCAGGCTTTAGCCACAAGCCAGTGTAGTTACATTTCGCTTTTACACGTCTGGTTTAGTGCTATGCACTCAGAAAGCATTATCGTCGTGCACAAATGTTTATGATAATGTATGTAATGTATACAGATGTACACGCAGAGAACCCTTTTTAATGTTAAAATGTTCTGTTGATGCTGTGATTTAGGACATTTCAGTTTTGTGTACAGGGAAAAGCATCCATGTCCAATGTGGTGTTCTCCAAATTAAATGCCACTATTCTGTTTGGATAAACAACCTCATCTAACTGAAGTCCAGGGCAAACCCTGCTGAATGCCGTTACCTGTCGTACGCATAAATAAGCGATTCATTTTAATTTAGTGTCCCTCTAGTCTCCACAAATGAATATTAACTGTGCACTGACCTGGCCCCTTAAGTGCAGAGGGCCTTCAATCGATGGGCACGGGTGGTGATTTAATGCAAAAGGCAAAGCCAAGGGCTCTCCAGGTACCACCCAAATCATCCAGATTTAAGTGGAATATAACAGCCACTAAGAACAGCCAAACAGCTCCCATTCAGAAATAACGCGGTGATCTTCTTACATCATCTGCCAAAGCCTTTGGACTTTCAGTGTAAGTAATCTGGCGACATGCCAGATGGAATAAAGAAACATTTCCTTTAATTTTGTACTGGCAAAGATAGGCAAATATATCAGGGAATCAAGGTAGTGTTTAAAGATCTAATATGCTCCGCATTTGACCAAAGACACGTTGCATTTGTGATAGCAAGTGTCTTATGATAGGCAAACAGTGGCTGCAACATACACACTGAATTACTGATTTTCTTGTTCGCATCCTCTACCCTCTCAGAAAAAAAGGGTAAAAATTTGTACCTTTATCCCCAGGGTTGTACCCTTGTAATTGTACCTTTTAAAATACAGAAATAGACTCTGAGGAACATCCTAAAGGTACAAACAGCATTAAAGTACAATCAATGGTACAGAATGCTCATCAGAGTCCATTTCTGTACATTAAAATGTACCACTACCTACAGCTAAGGGTACAATTGGCAGACCTTTGAGGGTACAGCGCCAGTGACCAGCAAAGGTACAAATTATTATCGTTTTTTCTGAGAGTAAGCACAAAGATTTGTAGCAATGATGTCACTGCAGTTAGTGGTGATCCTTACACTGTAGGTAGCTTGGGTTTGAGTCTCAATGCAGGCAGTTCCCAGAGGAGTCACCATATGTTAGGACATATGTACGAGCTAAGCCAATGCTTAACAGACTCCACGCTTATGGCAATCCTAGAAGCCATGGAGTTGATGAGGTGGTTCGGCTTACTGTTTCTGGGTGGGAGAGCATGGTTTGAGTGTCACCGAGGGCTTCCCCAAAGGCAACAGTGGTTACTACAGGCTATTAACTTGTAATGAGCCTCACCAATTACTGTTCCTGCATTACCACACTTTCTTAGGAGGGCATCAAACATTTTCCAAGTGCATCAGAGTGTATCATTGCCATTTTGTTATCCAGTCATCATGTTTCCAGCCCCTCCAAGAAAATGTAATAATAGAAAAATGACATAATAGCCAGTGGGCTGAGTGTGCACAGTAAAGCTAGTGGGCAGGTCGCTAATCTCACCAGGGTCAGGGTTTTCTCCTCTCCCAAATCGTTGCCCGTTGATAAAGCCAGCAGTAGGAGAAATTGTGCCGTTGCTGTGAGGTAGGAACCTCCGAGAAGCCCTACCACCTGCTGCTTTTGCATAACTCTTTGTGAATTCAGTGGTAGCAGAGAGCCATTGCTCTGCTTCGGGCAAAGGCAGCAATACACTGAGTGACACTCCGCTAACTCGACGGCAATTTGCAGTATATCAAGCGGCTGCGGTTTGAATAAAACAAAACAGTTCTGGTGGGAAAATAAGCCCTCCGACGCTGTCTTCGGAACCGTCACTGCAACGAGCAGGGCTGCTGCTGCCTGCAATAGCCAGATAAAATAGATGTAAAGTCTCAAAACAATGGATCTAATTAAAGAGGAGCCTGCTGGATTCTGCCCCGACAGTCACGCAAAACGAACAAAACAAAATGCTGACAGGGGACAGAACAAATGAAGTTTTGTTCGACTACATACCAATAAAAGACAAGAAGCAGCTGTATTCCTGCATTACCGCAAATCAATGCGTATAAAAAAAGTGGGTATGCAGGCAATGTTGGTTGGTCTTTTGAAGTGAACAAATCTATGTTCCTAGCACCTCATTTCCTTTTCGAGCCCCATTACACTGCATTTTATAAATCAGTACTGCCAAACCTATTAAATTCAGGGACGCTTCACTGAAATCAAACCAAACGCAACAGATATGGCTGGTAAGCAGCAAAGCAGTTTTGTTAAAGAACTGTATCGCTGTGTATTTCACCACTGTGTGCAGTTACAAACCCAGTACTTTTAAAGCACAGTCCAGTAAAGCTAGTTCAAAGCTTAAAAAACAAATAAATGCATAACCCCTCCCAGTAAAATCTGAATACCGGACCCTTAGAATTTTCCCAACCCTTGCATAGATCTGTAGGTCACAAGCTATTTTCCTGCAGCCTAAAATCATTCTGCTTAGTGGATTGTTTTTGTTTCCTCATTACTGCTGGATGCGCTGTAATGTGCAGCATCGACATAGATGGATTTCTCATACAAACACATCCAGGATCTCAAAACGGAGCTTAAGATGTTACCAGAAAAAAACAGAATGAACAAACAAATGACTAATTAATGACACGGCTAAGAATGCTCAAAGAAATCTTGATGTACAAAATACATAAACAGACTGCAGGCCTGGTATCACGCAACATCTGTCTATGACACACATATTATCCCTGGTGAGGATATTATCCAGGTCAGCTCGTATTTCTGACATGCATCTCTCCTCATACCTTGAATCTTGAACCTCATCATCAAGCAACCTAACAGCATTCTTCTCAAACCATAGCTGTCATCCACGTTCATTTTTACTGGGATTTTTTTAACGTCATGATACTTGCATTTTACTCAATGACATTTGTAATTTTGCAACTGCTGGCAGCCTTGTGACCAATGCTTTTATTTTTCAGCACATCGCCACCGTACAGTGAGTGCCTCAGAGCAGGTTCAGAGTTGTTAAAGAAAAACTTAGCTTAGGAAGCTTAGTAAAACAGCTTCGCGTTAGAATTCTTTCTTTTTGTTTTTAATGCCCCTTATTCACCAGCAGAGGGGGCTATACGGGGGAAAGTCACATACATCTCTCAGGTTCACAAGGAAGCATAACCAGGGATGATGATCAACAGAACAGTTTCTTCTGGTACACTGGCTGTAAAATTTCATAGGTATATGTGCTTACAGTACACAGTATAACAATACACCGTATTACAAGTGTGCAAAAATTCTAATAATTTGGCCACACGACATCCTACTTCTCTTTCAGACTAATTTTCGCTCAGGCGTTTTTGGCAGCATCCATTAAAAATGCAGACATCGTTTCTGTATTTAGGAACAGGCTCTTCAGTTAATCATGACAAATTAACATCCCCCCCCAACCCCCCACCACTGAGCCAGCATGGAGTGGGATGATTACAGTGAAGAAAACGCACCTCGAATGAGGAATATGAGGAATTACAGAGTGAAGAAGACGGACACAGTGGAACCATCATCAGTAATGATGCACTGCAAACAATTTTTGTTACGGCTAGCAGGGTCAGGCGCGCTGCCCTTTTCAAGCGATTCGATCTCATGGGGGAGATTGCTGTAGGATAATTACGCCTGGCTGACACTGACTGGCGCGGCTTTTCTCGAACACAGTTATGTAATTGCCTTTTCTGCTCCCTTGAAGTGGATACTGTTATAAACATATCCACATTGGACTATTCAGGAAAAAAATCTATTTCAACATACCTCACTTACAAGAAAGACTAATAGATTAACAATAATAAATATGTGTATCCAAACATGTTTGGCTGAAGCTGGATAATCAAGGTGTGATTACTTTCATGTGAATAGTTACGCAATAGTTAACCAAGAAATGTATACAAATTGGCAGCTTATACAAACAAATATATAATAATAATAATAATAACAATATGTTTACTAATATGTGGAAAGTGTATGACCAGACACAACAGCACAAATTCCTTGTATATATTTGTACTTGGCAATTTTAAGATGATTCTGCTAAAGTTACATGGCAATATTTTGCCTCAATCCTCAATGGCTGAGTAGGCTGTATCGTTGCTTCAGTTTATACAGTTTGAATGTGGAGTCTGCATGACCTGCCTGGACGCTGCAGGATTCCTGTGGGTAATTGGGTTTACTCCCAAAATCCCGAGATATTCAGAAGGTCTCTCTAGTGTCTCTGTGTGTTTGCATGTATGAGCCCCGTGATGGACTGGGCAGGATGAATGGATGCAAAAAAGGATTTCAGATGAAAGAGTATGAATTCTCTTGACAGGATAACACAGCAACCCCTGAGATAAACAATCCTACAACTGGGTTTGTCCCCATGGAGCCCTAGTGCAGTGACTGTGGCCCCAGGTTTCAGGAGGCTCACGCAAATATGTAGTTTAAGTGACGGTAAACACAGCCAATGCCCACAACAAAGAATAACAAAACAAACAAAGTATAATCCTGATGATTTATGAAACACAATCTGAAGAAAGGGTTTCCCTGTATTGCATAACAATGATCAAATTCCCCTTCCTGTGTAACCGACACCCATCACCTCCCCTACCACATCCTCTACAGACAACCCCTCGGGGCGTGAAGCAGAGATAACACAGCTATTCTATAGGCTAAGGGGAGACCTTGGGACGACACTGAGTAGAGTGGTGTCGGACTGGCAGTGACCACCTCGTAATCACAGAGATCATCATAGGAAATCAGTATCCCCATAAAGTGCCACACCAAAGGACACCAACAGATAAAATACTACCAACTAATTAATCAACATAGGCTGAACGCCGAACATATTATATAACATTTTTCAGTACTTTTGCCAGATTGTGCTCATGGTAATTCTGGCAAAACTGTTGATTCATGAGCACAGGTTTGCAGTCCTCTGCAAGGTTTGTGAAATACTTGCATGTTAAAGTTACAGAGATACTCTGCTGAATGTTTGCTGGGCTTGACAGCTGGAAACCAGGCCTTGAGGTATGTATGCCACATGCTGCTGTGAGATGAATACATTCCTTCCGGAATCTCACACAGCTTTATGAGGACTATTTATCCACTTGAATAGATCTTACCCCTTTTAAAATACGGAAGATGTGAAGTAACACAAACTGAAAACTTCAGACCCGATGAATTTCAGGTGGCAAACTAATTTTCCTTTAGATGTTTACCGTCTCAGACTTTGGTTCACTGCATGTCATCAGACGGTCTTCTAGTGTTTTCTTTAAAACTTTATTAACCATCAAGTTTCACATAATTTGTTTATATATACATATATTATAATAATTAGTCATCACTCCATTACTGTCACTGAAAACAATCCATGAAATATGCTACATGCTGAATGAAATTCAGTTAACACATGAACTCAAATATAGCCCAAATGAGTCACCTGAATCCCCCCCCCCCCACACACACACAACAATTTAAGCATCAGGGACAGTTGGCTGGCTAGACCCTTGGAACAGGAAGACAACCGCCCAAGTATGCGACCATCTCTTCACAGCATTGCTCTCCTTCTGTACAGTGACACTGTGATCCCACATTTCTGATGTACGTTCCCTTAGCATCTCCTGCCTTTAAGCAAAGCCCCGGATCGGTGTGTCTTGTTCATTTGATTATCTCTGATCTGGGACATCGTGATAGCCTGTACTGATTGATTATCCTGGCATCCTTGAATCCATGCATCCAACCAGACATGCTGCTTATCCAGTAGAGGGTCACATGGAACAACAATAAATAATCGAACAAATAAAGTATGTATGCACATAAACACAAATGTACAGTATCTAAAAGCATATAATTGCACTGCTGTTATTCGTACTGCATGTATTCAAATTAAGCACCTTTCTCATGGGTATTACAGTAAGGCCCCATTGCTGGCAATACAGCTTGAGATTATAGGTAAATAAAAAAACAATAAAAACTGGCCATAGTGTTTTGTTCACTGCATACAACACCATGTTGTCCTGTGGCGCAGTGCAAAATAGCTTTCAACAGCCCGAAACCTCAAGTTCGTTACACTGCTCTTTCTCACAGTTTGAGACAACGACAGCATCAGGAATTACACGACTGGCAGCCCAGCAGCTGCAGTAACACTGTTAGTGCCCACAGAGCACCTTATCAGAGCGACCTTATTACCTTTAACAGAGAAGGACTTCACAGTTCAAAGGCTTGTGAAATGTGCTCTGATGCCCAGACCAGAGCAGACAGAATCACCCTGTCTACTGCACAGCTTGATAGATGGTACCAATTCCATTTATGCATCAGTGCCATCATATTAGCTAATACCCATATAGCCAGGAAGTTACCTATTTCTCCAACAAACTGTTGTGGTTCTTTAGAGTTTAAAACCTATGTTGTCCTATGTTGTTGATGGCCAGGTAGCTAAACACAAATTAGGGTGTTAGCCTGTTTTAATACTGTGATTGAAGGATATGCACACAATGTATGAAATTACCAACAATATCAAAACAGAAACCAACATACTTGTTGTATGACAGGAGCAGAGCCTGAGTCAAATCCATTTTACATTGAAATACAGTATTAATATTATTATTAATCACTCAATATTATTAATAGCCCTATTGGTTTAGCATTATTAATAACTGAAAATGGCTCACCGAATTAGAAACAGCACCACACATTTAGGAAATTTACCCACATTTACCCAACACATTTAGGAAATTAGATGATACTGAGATACAGATTTCATAGCTCCAATTTCTGTAATGCTAAAAATGCCAATCTATTGGGAATTGCATCAAGCTTTTATGTTTATCAATCATTTCTCGTGATTCCTCCCAGTCTGTCTGATTCTGGCACCTAACAATTTTCCATTTTTCAGCCTGCTTTTGCATGCTTGCCACACTGTCCCCTTTCCTCCGGATACTTTCCATTGTTCCATTCAATAAACGTGAGGGCGGACAATCTGACCCTTGTGTCCAACGTCCTATAATTCTCAATGTATGAAAGAACAGCATGGGGTTGGTTTAGTTATGTCTCATAAAATCAACCAGGACTGGATGGATAATGCAAAGCTGTTAACGGAGATTACTTCCAATTTGTACGGACATGATGTGTCACCAAAATTGGATGCAGCATTAGCTGCACCTCATATACCAGTTGGTATATGTAATTAATCCTGTTTCTCTCATTCTGCAACAGCTGTAACACAACTAGTAAGACATGCCATTGTTAAATTGTTTAACTGATACAGCAAACAAGAAGTTCGAAAGACTAATTACCAAATTGCCATCTAGACCATCAGTGTGAAAAACATAAATAGAATGAGGATATTTTTCACTGGTCTAGAGCAAAAATAAAACAAATTTCAGAAAAGCAAGCTTGTAATTATGGTTTCAATTAGCAATGGTGAAAATAAAGCCATTCTGATGCAGCAGATTCGTTGTTCTCCACCTTTGTGATCTGTGCACATTGAATTTTAACAAAAGCACATCAGTGCTACACTGTTGCCAGGGAACACAGGTCTGTATACGAAGATCGTGAGCAGATGCATCCAGCATAGCTGGACCAAAAACCATATCACTGTATTTTTAGGCAGAATAGCAATACACAATATATCTTGATATTTTCTTGAAAGTGACATATCACAAACACTTTTATTAAAACAGAGTGTAGTCAAATTGAAATGTAAATACATGGTTTCCTTGTTTGTTTGCAAATATGCAAGCGCAACTATCCAGTATAGAAACTGATTTATTCCAAACAGAAAACTCCAAATAAAGACAAAAATAAATGATGTCTATATCAGTGTTGCCAGGGTCAAATTAAGTAACCAGGATATAAAACTGCACTCCACTCTCACAATGGTTTAGGAACAAAAAAACTAAATTTAATTGCCTCTAAAAACAGAAGCCTGACAATCATTGAAAGTATACTTAAGAACTGGAAAGGTCCTAATTTTAAGGTAAGCATCTGTGAGTTTTTTTTAAAGCCAAATGAGCCAATGATTCCTTGTCTTTCCCCTCCATCAGCTTCCCCTGTGACATTATTTGAATGTTTTGATTTTAGCAGTAAATTCTGGGATTCTGTGCAACATAAACAACGCTCTCATGTTGTTTACGGCCAGCATTGGAACAGTGATAAGTCTTTTTAAAATAAATAAAATAAATAATTTTTTACTCATGCTATTCCTCAAGCTGGGTATCAAAATACCACGTTAACGCGATCAAAGAAATAATAACGTTATGATGATAAAATTAGTGCTATGTTACATTAACTTTGACAGCCCTAATTTTAATGCATAACAATATTTTTGTCCTTCAGTATGGTGACACAATAATAAAATAAAATATCAATATAAATGTTATTGTCTCATCCAATATCTCATTTGAAAATATATCGATATACTGTAAAAAGTCAACATCTTACCTAGCATATTTACATGTACTGTATATTTCTTTAGGAGGCACAAACACAAATGCAAAATATAACAACTGTCATGCCCACAGAGACGGGGCAGCACAGCGACAGGCAATCGCCACTTAATTAGCGCCATACTTAATGCAGGAGCAACTTCTCCGAAGTTGCGAAGTACTGTCACCATGGTATTGACACAAACTGAGCGTTTCTTTGTCCATTGTCTCTCTTGTTTGCCCTGCCTGTCACGTCCTGCCCTCTCTGCCTTCCCTGCCCTGCCTCCCCGGTCTACTCTCGTCTCTCCTCCCGTGCCTTCGTCTCCTCGTCCCGTGACTGAGTAGTTATTTGTGGTATAATGTTCGTTGGGGTGTTTAATGCCTCATGATTACTTGGATATAGCCTGCAGTGGATTCAGTAGAAGAAAATGTTATTGCCTTCGCTAAGATTTTGTGGGTATAATTACTGTAATCAAGATCAGAGAGCAGCTTTTCTACAGTATTTCACTTTTTTCATTAGAATCAAAACACTTCATTCACAGTGGTTCAATAATATAGCTGAGACCAGCAGGAGGTTGGAATAAAATATGCTGTAACTCTGTATAACGTAGGAGTGCGATGCTTCAAAAACATCCTATATAAGTTTCAAGGGTTTTCAGAAATGCTAGCAGTTTATTTAAATCAATGTACACTAGAAGTTTTGTGATAACTCCCTGGCAATAGAAATGTCAAAAGTGTAGCATATTTCCTTTGCAATTCTTATTTCTAGGGTAATTGATATACTACTTGATTTTAACTTTGGAAAGAAATTGTTATGGTCAAAAATTCTATTGCCTTACAACGTTTCACCAAAAGACTGCAGGCCACGTCCCAGAAGGAATTCTCTCTCTGAACTTGCCAGTAAATACCCAGTTAGATATCTGCACAGTATAAGATCACAAACAGTGTTGCTATCTTCAATCTGTTAAGCAACTGAAAGGAAAAAAAAATTTAAGATAACACTTCCCCTGGAATATTTGGTCAAATGTTTCAACCTACATGCTGTGTTAGCACATGGTAGATGCTCTGAAAGTTGGCCGTGTGTCAGATCATAGAACAAGCACGCACCTTGACATACAGCTGCTGAAATTCGTCCAGGTTGAGCCGGCCGCTGGGGCAGTCCTTCAGGAAGCCCTTATACCACTGCTTGAGTTCATGCTCATTGAACTCTGTATTCTTCACCAGGTCCTCCATCACCTCAGGGGTCAGCTTGCTGTTCTGTTTCCCCATTGTTCCTGCAGAATAGCAAAACCATGAAGAGACTCCCTCAGCTGTGGAAAATGTATGTGTCTGTGTGTTCAACAGAGTGGTTGCAGAGGGGGAGGCTCACTCATTTTACCTTTGAAATAAAAACAAATGCCATAAAATGGCATAAAGGCCTCCACTGGATGAGATATCAACATTGTTTGTCAAAATTCTGGGACAGCACAATAAAGCAAGGCCTTCCATTGTCTCTTCGATGGGGACTGTAAGGACTCCGTGCTTTACATTGGTTTACTGTCTCTCCCTCTGCCAGTATCTTTGAATCACAGCTTTAAGAATTGCACAACTTCAATTTTTCTGTCCCTGCACAAGTTATTTGTGATCCTGTCAAACCAGGTTTCCACTTTCTAAGATCCCTGTCTACCTCGGGTACAGCTCCCTACCTGCTGGCTGCGTTCCTGCTGAATTCCTTTGTGCTAACTCTGAATCCCCACCAAACATCAGGAATAGCAGGATGAAATCAACAAGCCAAATCGTCATTAGTATTTTCACTGCTGGTTGGAATCTGACATCTGTTTGTCCAAGAAAGCCAGCGGTATAGCAGCGTAGTAATATGAACAACACTGCAGACGGAACGCGCACTTAGAAATATAAACAATGCTGTAAGAGGAAAGCTAACTTGAAAACCATATTAACCCTTAACGTAGTGATCTTCAACGTAGTGATCTTCATGTATCTTCCATCCACCAATGCTGGTCAGGCTGCAAAGGGTGGCAGCGCACTCTGAATGGGATGTCAGTCCACCCAGTATGTGTACACTCACACGCTCGCATACACAGTCACATACACGCTACAGGAAATATAGGTAAACCTTTAGCCAAACTGTATGTCTTTCGACTGGCCAAGGAAACTGGAGTGAAAATCCCAGGCAACACAGGGAGAACTTAAGAACATAAGAAATTTACAAACAAGAAGAGGCCAACATGAACAACATGAAAACTACCCATAAACATATAAAAATAAAAAATAAAAATACACACATATACACATACACACAAATATATGTGTGTGTCTGTCTGTCGTCACAGTTCTTTGGTCTGACCTCTTATAATTCCTCTACACAGGGTGGCAACTCCTGCTACAGTATCTTGCTCTACTCATTCAGAGAACCCCAGATTTCCTGAAGAACAGAATAAATCACTGGTTGATTTATGAGGTGTGGTGTGTGTTTTGCATCCTTTGGGAGAAGGCCCACTGTTAGCTCTCTGGAAGGCAGGCTTTGCTAGCTGACACAAACCCTGACAGGAATTGACGTGAGATAATCCCTGTCCCCCAAAGATTTGAATATGAACGCCGAATAATGATGCACGAGTATCATTCAGATATGGCCCTCACATCCTCTTCTTACTTACTTTCCTACTTCCCGAGGTGGAGATTTCAGGTCCATAGAGTACAAATCCAGACCAGGATTTTGTTTCAACCAACCAGTTGAGTACTCTGTGACTGTGCCTCCTTATACTCAACTGGTTGGTTGAAACAAAATCCTGGTCTGGATTTGTATTCTCTGGACCTGAAATCTCCACCTGTGCCTACTTCTTATATTTAACACAACCTGAAGGAATTCTAATGTCAACAGGAAATCAGAATCAGGACAAACCAAAAGTTTGAGTCCCACAAAGGAGTTGCAGAATTCTTTGAAAGGATAGCTATCATTAGAATATGAAAGAGCAAACTGCTGTTGTTCAGCACGTTAGTAGGATAATTCAACTGAAAAAACTGAACAATGAGGATGTCTAATCAGAATGTTCTTGGTATTTGCAGCTTGCACAATCTCAACATGTCAACATGGATTTCCTCTTGGGACTTCAATTCCTTCCCACAGTCGTAAAACTTGATGCCAGGTGAATTGGCAACTCCAGATTGCCCGGTATGTATGATGGTGCCTGAATGTATGCCCCATGATAGACAGGCTTAAGTGCCATCCCAGCCAGGCTATACACTGTAGTTCCTGGGACAGACTCCAGGTTCCTATGATCTTGTACTGGATAAGCAGCTATGCAAGACAGATCAGTTGAATACAGTTTATATTATGTGTAGGAATAATCAAATACTAAACATACATCCTGAGGGATATAATTTATCTGGAAATAAACCAAAATAATTATCGGAGATCATTATCTTGTTTAGTGAACAGAAGTTAGTGTATATAACTGATTTTTAAAATACTGCACTTATATCTGGCAATGACTCGTGTACATATGGCCTTTTTTAAAGTGTTTTGTGCCTGTTGCTAGAAATAGCTTCTATAATTGGGAAATCAATCACCAAGAATTTCATCCAAAGTAATTATTGAGGGGAATTAGACTAAAGTAATGCGAGTACTAATAACTATATCAAGTTACTGGAGCGTAATGGAAGTTAACATGGACGTTAACTATGACCCTTACTGTTATTAAACCATCACTCAATAATAGTACCCAGTAATCACTCTAACAAATAATTTTGCAGGGACCACATTTATTTTTCCAGTCATATTTCGTTTTGATCAGGTCATATGAAATCATAGGAGAACGGTGCTGCTGTGGTTAGCACTTTTGCCACAGACCTTTTGGAGGGGTTCAAGACACTGCCTTGGCTCCTTGTGTTGTTGTAGGGTTGCCCTGTACAAGTCAAAAACATGCTACGGTGAATCGGAGTTGCCGAATTATCCATAGGTGTGAATGGTATGCTTGCCCTGCAATGAGCTGGCAACCTATCACGGGACATTGAGAGTCCTATAGGCTCTGGACCTCTCCATAGGACAAGTAAGTACAGAAAATGGGTGCATTTGCAAGGCCCATAATCTGAGCCAAGTTTTGTGTCCCTAAGCCATTTTTTAACACCGCATACAGTAATCTAGCCACCCTGTTAAGATATACAGCTGTATTTTTAAACTGCATATCACAATTCTATATAACAATCACATCATAAACAAATCACAATGCTATGTACTTTTCTACCGTTTTTTCCAGGCAAAACAATTTGAGATGATCAAACTTCCTCAGGCAGCAATGGAAACTGCAGAAGGTCTAGTCTAAATGGAATAACAGCATCAATGCTGTGGGATAATCAACAGACGCTAGTACATTCTAAACATCTATATTAAAGTATCCCGTTAGCAAATAAACACCATCAGTCATCAAACGCATGATGAATGAACATGTATGCAATGAGGAACACTGCCGCGAGATCATTTATGCTCTCTGCCGCCATACAAATCCACGCACACGCATTGTATGCACAAATGCATTACTTTGGTACAGTATGTAAAGGACTTGTTTTTGTACTTATGGAAACAGACAGAAAGACAAAGGATGGTGACAAGTGCGTGGGGATTTCTTTCTGCAGCAAACAGAGAGCTTGTCAGAGGATGTTGGAAGAACTGCATTTTCCAGACAAGGACAGATCTGAGGAACTGAACCTGGAAAGGTTAACGGTCTTTCTTTTACTGACCCCAGAGGAAGAAGATGTGATTTTGTCATACACAGAAACAGCTTGCATCTGCTACCAGAATCAAACTTCTGTTTTGTCTGACTAGCTTACTGTATAATTACTGAATTAAATGTTCCCTTTATCCATATAACTCCTTCAAACATTGTAACTTTGAGTTTTATCTCAAAAGTAAATGCTATACAAGCACACTGAATTTAACGGTATCCCGACTGATGGATTGTATGTGTAAACATAACATTAAATATTCAAATTTTAAACTCAAATTATCCTTTAAACACAAAACACTACAATCAAATGATACATTTTTCTTACTGGTGTACAATCATTGAATTTGAGTATAATTTGAATGGATTGGTTTTGAATGTTTAATAAGCATTTTTATATTTGTAATGCTTGGAATAAGAAAATGCAATTCAATCTCAAATCAGTCCTAATAGGGGAGACAATCTGAGGAGAATTTCGAACACGAATGAAAACATGACACTTCTGTGTAGTCCCGGCTACATCACTCCCAAGTACGCACTACATGTGTGCGATCCGTTTATTGCCTGCACACTGCTCTAATCATACATCTGTCCATAATGCTGAAACCTGGCACTCATATATTCTGACTGTATCGTAAAGCATCTGTTGCACAGTACTGTTTACTCAACATATCATACAATAATAACATTTACTCAACGTAATAATTTGTTTGTGCTACTGAAAGTCCTATTTAGATCTTTTTGTGAGGTATTTCTCCAATGTGTTATGCATTACAGAGAGAACTCATACCAATGTACATCTCTACCTTCCCTGTAGAATTCCCAAGTAATTACATATGGTCTAATATCTAAGTAATCTAAACGATTATATATAAATATACCTCTACATATTCATTTGAAATACACCTATTATATCCAAATTAATGGTCAAATCCCAAAAGTGAAAATCAAAATCAGCACATTTTTAAACTAAACAAATTTTCTTTTACTAAAACATTGGGCATTTTGCCGTTTCATATAAAAATACTCATAATTTGCCGTTTTAACTTTAACGCAAAATGTTAACTACTATCAAATGTCAAAACAATTAAGAATATGTGCGAAGCACCAAAGAGCTCTGTCTGTCAAATACGTACGCTTAATGAATGACTGATAGAAGAATTCTGCTATGGTATATGCATAAAATGGTATTTCCACAAATGCTGTCGCATGTATACATAAGGCTAAATTCGATTGGTCAAGCTTTACTGAACAGTCGCTAAGTACATAATGAACCAGATCCATTTACTGTTGTGCTGGGGCATTATGTAACGCCCGCGAAGGTCCTATTCCCAACATTATCCAACGGGGAATGACCTTGACAGTCAAAAACGAGAGTAATTTAATTTATGCTATATTCTACTGATGAAAAGAAACAACAAAAGAATAGATTAATGCACAACAGATCGTGGTATAAATTAACACCACGTGCTTCCAGAAAAATGTTTGGTGAATAATGCATTTCCATGATTTCCTTATTAAATAATGGAATATATAACCCCCAAATCCTGCTGCATAATGATTCTCGTTAAATTTACATTCCTGCCATTAAAATAACAGCGGGGTCGCCAGTGCTGTTGCATGCATGTCAGCGTGCCAGAAGAGAAAAAAAGACAGGCAACAGTGCGAACAGGGAAATCGATTTGCGCTCCGCTGTCATACCAATTGAAATTGCTGTCTTACTGGTTCGGGAAACATTAGCTCTTCGTTCAGAGATGAAAATTGCCATTGAATCGTCCTTCAACTTGCATCTTACGATCCACCCATTCACTGTTCGAAAAAGAGCTTTCTGCAAAATCAAAAGTGTTGCCAAAATCATATCGAGGGCGTCATTCCGTAAACAAGCTCCAAAGGAATTCCTGCTCTTTTGGTAGTAATGCAAATGGTTCCTGACTGAAGGTTTTAGTTTTCAAAGGAAACCCCATTTCGCTACGATTTTTCTCCATCCATCATGTGTTAAATTCCGATGTGTTTGCAACTGAAATCATTCCGTTTTAATTAACCATGTAATATACAGCAAATAACGTCAACTGCAAATTCCTATGAAAATGTTTTAGGCTCTGGATAGCCTGTAATTCATGGCATGCGGTCAGAAATATAAAAGTTAATAAGTGGCTCTGCATTGATTAGTTTTCAGAAGGATATCCCATTTGATTCATTAATCGTCGTACATGCGAATACACAATACTTGTTCATTAATCAATTTTAAAACACCACAGTAAAAACACCCTCCTCATGTTTACCCACATTTGAATTAATTATCACGACTTACCTTAAAAGAAAGCGGAGCAAATGGAGGACCGGTCTGTTTTGCGTATACTTGTGAATGAAAAGGCTCTCTTGGTATATTAGTATGCTCTGAAAGTAAAAAAAAAGGGGGGGGGGGGGGAAAAAAAATGGGGAGAATCTGCCCCAAAGGAGGCAGGGGGAAGGGGTCCGACGTCGGTTTGGGGGTATGGGACACAATGGTGCGCCCCGTCAGACAGTATCACACGTTTGTTTCATGCGGACCCAGTATTTTCGCGAAGCAGCGCTGTTGCACGACGCGGTGCCCTTTGAGTATGCGCGAGCTAAAGTACGCCTCCTACTCTGCATCTACCTTACACTTCCAAGCATGAAAACAAAGTTATACCAGCAGCCAGACGTGTAGGGGGTACCGGTGATCAGCAGGAAAGGAACATCCTAATGCACGGAGATTTCTGGCAGTCTAAAAGTCTAGACAAAGTGGAGGTCCTAAAGTACGCGATGCCTTATTAAATCACATTAAACACATACCATAACACTAACAAAAACATAACAAAAACATTATTATGTTGAATTTCTATGTTGAATCCATATGTGTATTTATTTGACATGTACTTTAAATGTGTTATATGGTCCATAAAACCAAACATTATTATATATATTATATAAAACGAAGCATTTTGAATCATTTAATCATTAGAAGACATCATTTTCCATAAATCTGATTGTATGACAAGCCCTTACGCAGTGTATTAAATAAGCAGCACCATCCTCGTGCAGAAACGTCACGTGACGCCTTCTTCAGCGTAAGGCCCTGGGAGGGGAGCGCTATTCTAAATGATAAACGAGATACAACTAGCTGCTTGGCACTTAATGGTATTATACGTGAGCTGTAGTGTAGCAGAGTGAACGATAATACTTTTTACAGTTAAGTTACTTTAAGCTTTACACAGTTGTAAGTAACGTTCAAGTAACGTAAGTAATCGTCAAATAGCCAATCCGTTAAAGCTATTCTCCACATTTCTAGTTCGAAAATTATAGGTAAGACATAATATACAGTCGTAGTTCGACATAACGTTAATGTTTTGGTAAATGTATGCAGTTATAAATGGAAATTATACATACAAACAAAACCTTAGCGTAAAAGATGGCTAATGAAATTGCAATATTAGCATTATTCTGACACAAAACACAACATGAGGTACTTTGTTGATTGTAGGCAGTCAAAGGCTAAATGTTCTTCATTAGGTCCATTTAACTCTCTGCTTGACATCTGCAGACTGTCTCCAAAATCCTTAGCCATGTGTAAAATGTTATGGACAATACTGCTACTATAATCACCCACTATTCTTTGGTTATATTATAAGGGTGTAGTAATATACGTTACAATCTACAGAATTAAAATCATTAAAGTTTCTTTTACTTGCAGGTGGATTCAAATTGAACATTTGGTGTAGTTTGAAGTATGTCTTTCAAATTTATTTTCAATGAGAAAAAAAGGATGAATTGAAATTAAAGAATCAAGCGACATAACAGTCGATCTATACAGTAGAGGATCATAGTGATTTTTAGACATGATAAATTCAATTTAATAATGTAAAAACATATTGATATGGTATTATGAATATTTCTTCTTACTTAGATTCTATGCCAGAATTTGCCTTACTTATATTTTGTGCCAAATGTAGTTGGAATTCTATTTGCATTTGTACATTTTATTTCATGCTTTTTAATTTTATTTGATCAAAAGGATTAAGGCATTATTTTTAAAGGTAATTGAGTATAAAAAGTTTTGTTATGATATAGACTGGAAAGCTCAGACAATTATTTTGTCTTTTATATTTTATGTTACAGATTGTTCATAATAGAATACAAAAGAGATGGAAGACATAGATATTACAGAGAATAGTTATCTTGAATATGATGGTGGACCATCGTTTCCTAAACGGTCAAAGTTACTTGCACCTGAAAAATATCTTGAAAGTAAAAATACTGTACCAGATTTTCCATTGCCATGTTTTCATGGTTTTACATTAGACTGTAACAATCAGCATGTTTTATTTCAAAATAACCTGCAAGATGAAACTTCTGAAGAACAGTATTTAATACAAAAAAGTATTAAATATCCTGGATGCAAATTTGGAACTGTAGAGGCTGCAGACTTTATTAACAAGAATATGACTGAAATAAATAAGGTATCAGGCACGAGCTTATATGTAGTAAGAAATGCAAATATGTGTCAGGAATTAGAAAGCAAAAAGCAAACGTTTCTGAGGGATATAGATGTGCCATATCTGTTTCCCATTGGACGTGATACAGAACATACTTCAGAAATAGTTAACAATAGGGCTGGCAGGAAAAATGAAACTTTCACAGTGGGAGATTTTGAAATGGGTTTACTAGAGCCTGATTATATTGTGACTCTGGATGAAGTGGAGCCAATCAGAAGGATGAACAAGCTCTCCAAATCTGGATGTGACAATAAGACCTCAGACCGTGCTTTTGAAAATGTCATTCTAAATGCTGCCATATCCAGTCTGGACAATAGCTTTTCAGGGAGTCAAAGACCCAAAGATGATAGGAAGCATGATGTACATCAGTATAACAGGACTGAAAAGTATCCAATGGTGAGCACATTGTTTAGTGACCACAGAAAATCTCTGCCATCTCTCATTGAGAATGATATGCTATGGAGTGTTTCAAAAATGGAGGCGAATGGATTACAGTACAAGGGAAATGGAGATCGACTGAAGACTGATAAGAAAGACATTGTAGAAATTAAATTGGAAGCCAAAACTGAAGTTAACCATCACAA
>JAODKE010000116.1:155967-179464 GCA_026779605.1 Mormyrus hasselquistii
GGAGATCGACTGAAGACTGATAAGAAAGACATTGTAGAAATTAAATTGGAAGCCAAAACTGAAGTTAACCATCACAATATGCATCCTAAGACAACTGTGGCTGAGACATCTTACCATATCAACAATCTTATTGAAACTCTTGATGGTGGATTAAGAAATTATTTAGAAAGCAAGGAAAGTGCAAACAGTGTGGATCTGCACTATGTTGTTAGAGCGCCATGGGAAAATGCTTTTTTTACAGCTGCGGAAAGTTTGTCTGAATGCACTGAACAGGCATCAGGACAGGACTCTTGGAGCGAATTACAAAATCCAGATGATGCAATGAATGTAGCTAAAGTAACTGAGTTCTTCATCTGCAGTGAAACTGGCCTAATAGTACACAATAAACCTGTCGCATCAGGATCCACTGTGGTGTTGATGGAACATCGTTTTACAAAAACACAGGAAAAAACATATTTGGATAAACATATTTTGTCAGACATAGTGAACATTAAAACAAAGAACGTTTTAATCTCTGGTATCAATAAGAAAGATAAATTGGATGGTTTGCCCTTTGTGGGGAGATGTATAATAAGAAATAGACAGCTTTTATTGTCAACACACATATATATAACTATTGACAAACATAAGGAAGGAGAATTACTTGCTGCAGCCACTGCCAATGATGCCGTAGTACCTAAGTGGGATTCACGTCAAGGAAATGAACAGCGGAAGAAACATGCTCAGTTACCTGTGCCTTTCAGCTCTGACTTGGTTCCTGCAATTTTTGATTCCCACTTGACTCCTAAGACATCAATAGAATCCAGCCCTCTTCTCAACAAATCAACTGTCAGAGAATGCACCGTAATGTTACAGTCTCGTTCTGAAGTAGCTCAGCCTTCACAAGAGGTTATTCAGAATCACACTAAGCCACTTGTAGATTTACATAAGACTAACACAGTTGCAGAAAATGAGTGTGTTATTTTTCAGGATGGATCCACCCTTTGCAGCATCAATAATGACTCCACTGAAGGTGTCCATTATGAAGAATCCCTAAACAATGACGTTTTTGACATAAGGTCGGGGAACCAGGTAGTCAGACAAGATAGAACAGAACCGCTGGAAGGGAAAATTTGCATTTCAAAATCTGACGACAATGTCACACCCACATTTGAATCTAAGGAAAACTTTGACTTGGTACTGAAGGAGCCACTTCAATTTCTAGAAAAACATACAGACGCACATATGCTATCAAGACAGAAGCCTTGTAAAATGTTATTGATTAAAGGGCCTGAGGAGCAAGTCTCTCAGCAGCAAATTGACCCCATGCCGAGGAACCCTGTAGAGGAGAAGAAAGAAAGTACAGATAAAGAGTCGAATAGGTGTAATATGACAGCTCATAGAAGGCAGAAAAAAACTACCCCTGACAGACATGGCTGTGAATATGAGCAGGAGGTGCCTTTGGAATGTGGACACCTAACAACAGAGTTAGAAGATTCAATGTACTCCACTGGCAAGCATAACGGTAAATATTTTTGTTGTAAGAATTTTGTCAGAAAATATGTTAGATTTTGTCTGTGTGTATGATTAAATGTCTATGAACATTTATCTTGTTATATCCCTCTTGTATGAAATAAATGCAGTGATCAGTAGGTTTAAGATAATTTATTGCACAATATTGTTACATTGGGTATCGACAGTAGTGTTTTGACCAGCAAATGTCATATCCATTTGGTGTATTTTTATATGTTTACTCTTACAATTGTATTATATCCAATGAGGTTATTATGGAATGAAGAAATTATTCAAACTACATCGAACCTTTATTCAGGAACTATCATTGTTGATGGCCAATATTATATTCTCTGTATCAGGATGCAAGACGGTTTTGGATGAACACAAAAAATGGACTCCTGCCTTCATATCTCTTGACTCCTTTAATGGACAGAATCAAAGTAGGTGATGTTACTAAAATCTCATCTTGTGTATGAATGATTAAACTATTTTAATGTTTAATGAGTGGTAATTACATTAGCTACTTAGCAATAATAAAATCTAAATTAAAATTTGGCAAGGGAAGCCTTTTTTAACACAGCATGTCTCTTACTTTATATTTCCTATACTATACTTTAGAATTTCCATTATTTTTGCTGTTACAAGTTATTAGAATTATATATTCAAACATATAAAATAACTACCAATTCGATGATAAGAGCAGGTACCACAGGTGCTTTTTAAAACTCATATTGTTCTTGCCTCTAGTGTTGCCTGAACAGCCCAGAAGGCTGGAGCCTTTGAAGACTTGCAGGCGGCCAATAAGAGTCGGCCTTTCCAAGAGGGCCAAGCCCAAGCAGCTTCACAGCTATCTAAAGTGAGGTACAGTTACCTACTGTATAGGTTTGACAGGCATACTGAGAATGTTTAATGTTACTGGAATATTTCATTCTTTGTTAGGGTAACACAACAGGGTAACAAAAGTTTTCTAATGGTTTTTATATGTCACCAACCTTGAGTACTTTTAATAGTTGATGTGTTAATTTGTTATTTTTAGATATAAATGAGTTTGTAAATATAAAATAGTTTGTTAGACGGTTGTTCAATGTTTGTTTTTTTAATGTATTTGTTTTTCTTTAGTAATATTTGGAACCATATTATCTAAAAAGTTGTATTATAACATAATATTTGCAGTCTCTTAATTAAAACTGCAAGCAACAGAAAAATATATATGAAATCATTTTTGTTATGGATTTAATATTCTGGTGAAAATGATTATTTACGCTATATTAAATGCAAAATTTTAAATATATATTTGGATTTCATGACATACTTTATATGAAGTAGTTCATGTTTGGTTAATATGATTTATTAATAACAACAATCTCCAAAGGATCATTAAGTAACTGTAGTAATTTAAAACAGATTTTCATTAACTATACATAGCATTTTTTTTGAATGACATGGATTCCCCAGGCTGTACAAGAAGACACTAATTCACACGCAAGGTATTGATTCCAGTTTAGCCTGACATGTCAACAAGTTTTTAGCAGACAACCTTGATTTCTCTTATAATCATCAAAGGGACATTAATTGGCATTGCTGTCAAATTTATTTCCAATAAAACACATAGTTTGGACAGTTGCTCAATTCTTTACAGTAGATGATGGTCTCATTCGTAAAAACAGTCTTTTTGTAGTATGTATTTTCTTGTTATTTCAGTGTGCATGACATTATACCCTCAAGTTTGGAGAAACTAATAGATACTGATGCAAAATTCTGCAAGTTACTGTCAAGAGCGTATTAACTGTATTAGATATGATTGCATTCAACTGAGCAATTTGACATGGAAATCTTGGTTGCAACCAAAATATAACCATCAACCTTTGGAGCCTTACTGCTGCCTTAGGTTATGTTGAAATACACCTAGTTTGCCTTATTTGTCCCAGTAAGTTTGGAACCCTCTGTTCTAATATGCAAGTGTACTACAGTATTTAAATAAAGGCGTAAGTTGCGGTGCCTTGAGGCAGCACTGACTGTGATTCTGCCAAAAGCGATGCAGAACATAATATGTGTTTCCAAAACCTGCTAGGGTGTCTCCTACAACTGATCTGGGGTGAATTTCCCGGAGTCTTCTTAATGCTATGTCATTCGTAAGTTCTATCTTTTAATATAGAACTTGCAAACACCGTAGTGTTAAGAAGGCTTCAGGAAACTCACATTTGGTGGTTATTCTAATTCCATTAATCTTAACCAAAAATACCAATATTGATGGATGACAATCATCACATTTTATTATTCCTATGAACTACCCTTTAATATGTCTCTAATTGGAAATTGTGGAATACTAATGAAACATTGTTGGTATAATTCAACTTTTTGGTTTCCCTACGATTACACTGCTTTGTTCCATTTGCTAATAGGGGGCTGGCCATGTCGCAATTTCATTTGATTTTGATTTCATTTGATTTGACTCATATACTCAATATTCCACTCACAGAGGCTACTTTCATTTCTGAAGCTATATAAAATTATACCAAATATTCCTTTACAAAACTGAATGGATGGATGGATCTTTAGACAATGATTAAATTCACAAGCAGAGTCCATCTGAATTTCCCTTTAATGTCTAAACACTAGACATTTTTGTTTTGTTAAAACCTAGACTTTACATGTAATGATACACATAAGGAATTGTCCACATTTGCATTCTTTATAACATGAAAGGATCTGGCTTGTTTATGTAAATGAATTGTGAGCAATAACCTGCATACCTATAATATCTCAAAACAGAATATCCTGGAGAAAAATTATATTAAGGAAAACAATAGACTGAAAGTAAGTGTAAGAGCTACCTCCTGTCGTTCCCATTTGTCCCATCCATATTCATCTATCACATAACGTAGACAGGTGAAAAGCAAGAAACGCAGATACCCAGTAATGCCGAGACCAAAATAAAGGCAGCTGTTTTCCTTGCCTGTGCTCTGGGATTTATCAACATCCTACTTGATTTGGCTCACGTCATGTTTTTATGTGTCAGTGTGTTTGTAACTGAAATTCACTGCTTCTAGAACATGAAAAGAAAATAATTTTGTAAATGGAGTGAGAGGACTTCAGAGACTTTCTGGGAGCCAGAAGGTTTGTCTGGCTTTTGAAGCTTTAAAAACAAAAAAGGGATTTCCATTGACGCTGTCTACGTATAATTAATTTACATTGCTGGATGACGATGAGGTTTTGTAATTGTGATATGTAATTCAGGCCTTGTGTTTTGGTACAGAAACTGTATAGATGAGCAGATGAGAGCTTCACTCTTGACACTTGCCGATCAGTTTTAATTGCCTGCTTTTAATGTGCAAACAAAATGCTGACTATTGAAAGAAAAATATTTAATTTGTATTTAATATCATTTGTTGCTATGTTTCACTTAATACACTCTGACTTTCAAGACATTGTCTATTATTTGTTTACAGCTATTTTGGCAATAAAATTGTGAATTGTTAATTTTTTGGTATGTCTTCATTTTTTGAATACCCATCCCTTTTCTGGCCTAAAAAGTTGTTTGAATGCAATCCTGCGAAGGTGTTGTGTATGGTAATAACACTTACAGATCAACAACACTCTTCATCACTCCCACAGATCTAGATTGCTGAACTCAAGGGATGCAAATTAATTTTGTGTGATGGTTTTGATCAGTGCACTGTGTGCTATTTCACAAAGCTTCTTAGTCCTTTGAAGATAAACCAAACACAAATCATAACATAGTTCTATATTTATTTCAATATGTAAATATAAATTCAGCACACTAAATGTTAATTTATACACACACACACACACACACACAGACATATATATATATATTTCCCTAATTAAGTTGTACAGTAAGACAAATAGTTGTATGGAATGATAATAATCAATAGATTTATATTAATAGTGTATTTCCCTGAAATAAGGGAATATGCATATCATATTAATTAATCCATATCAATCCAGATGTGTGTAGATAAAATCATGGTTGTGTAGTTCGATGTCAGTATAGTTTGATGTAATATTCATTTTATAGTGAAATTTTATTACAGATAATTAGTTGACATAAAAGAAGACGACCGAAGGTTCAAAGAGCTCACTCGGCGTCTGTGTTCCCTTTTAATAGATCCGTACATGCTTTTCTACTGAGCTACTGGGAGCTGATGGACTTTGTCAGTGAATCACAGACTCATTACTACTCACTGCTCAGTTCTGTCACTTAATGTCCAGCTGACATCATTTTTAGCTCTTGTGATGATTGGAAGCCCAAGTTCATTAAAGCATCTTTGTAATTCATTTGCATATTAACAATAATTAACAATCTTAGCACACCAGAAGGATTTGCATAATAATACCTGTGACTGACTTCATGTTTGATGAAAAGGTGCCTGTTTTAATGGTGCAGATTGTTGCTCATGTAAGTACTTGTAAGCATGCAATGGAGCCAATTGTAACTCATCAGATTTTAGGTGGATTTGATAGACCCCAGTAACACCATGTAACCATTTGTATCATGCTACGCAAATGCATCTATATGGGCTTTATAGAGTACAATTGTTGCTGCATATGTAATTAAACTAACTACATTAGTGATTCAAAAACCCCTGTGATAGGAGGAACATTTGTTCTTTTGGAATGGGTTGAGGAATGGTTTTTAAAGCACAAAAGGATGAATAAAAGGAGAGGTAAGCATATGTGCGGAGATTCCAGTATAGTTCATTTAGACAGCATACAAAATGGCTGAATATATTAGCTGTGTTTTGTATAAGAAAGTGAGAAGTCACTTCTTGAAAGCTTTTGGCAAGTTATTAAATCATTGCTAGTAAAACTGTCACTTGCAAAGTATTATCCTGCCATTAACTGTGTTGCTCTGTTACATTTCATAATAAAATGTATTTCTATCATGAGGATATTTATAGTTATGTTTGTTATTAATTGCTTCCATTCCTGTTTTATTGACTTATTGAGCTGAGTTAAATTATAATTCCCATATTAATATTATTAAAACAACAGGCAGATTTAAAATTTTATGTTGTCAGCAGATATCAGATGTCCTATAAGCTGTTGTTATGAACTTATTGTAGCCACAAAGTCAGGAAACACACCAAAAGGCTTGCAGTAAGTGTAAATAAAATAATTTAGTTTATTAGTGCAATAATACATAGCAAGTACCAGATGAGTAAGCTCACTGTCAAACATAAGGGCACATTGTGTATCTTGCTTATTGTTAAGCAAAAATGTACTACTGTTGTCTGAGAGAAAATAAATGACAGCTGACAGAGATCAGTTGCTCAAACCAAAATGTACTTTCTAAATGTGTTTATTTACTTCTTAGATTTTCATCTTTTGATTTTCTCAAAAGAAATATCAGCAAGGTTTAGTCCTGCTATGTGCAGACATTGGTGAGATAAATATTAGCTGTTGTTCATTATGCTTAAATAATTATCCATTTTTTTCTCATTCTCAAATTGCCCCTTTTCATCTCACTGCAGGGGATGAAAGTATTTTCACAACACAGGAGGCAGGACTTGAGAAGCAGACAGCATGCTGATATTTAATAAGACGCAAGCCTGAGACTGAGCAGCTTTTAATGTCTGCCAACAGGGCCCATGTACCATTGTCTGCTATTCCGATAGCAGCTCTTCACCTCTTTTGCTGTCCTTGTCTCAGTACCTTTTAAATATTATTGTATTTTTGGTCTCCCCTGCATTATAATTTAGCAAAATTGACAGGGGGGGATTTGAATGGAACAAAAACTAGAGTAACCAGGGTTGCCTGTGATGTCTGTCTTGTGTTAACAAAACATTTTCAACTCATACAAGGTTTTTGGAGAGCTCAAGTCTTTTATAAAGGGCAGAGACAGAGTTGGAAAGCATCTAGAATGCTAATCCGACAGTAGAGACAGCAGATGAAGAACTTGAATTGAGGAAAGGTTCTAGTTTAAAGTGCCAGTAGAGGGCCCTGCTGTTGTACCCTTGAGATAGGTACTTAACCTGAGCTGCATTGCAATTATATAAAAAGAAAAACTGTATGCTTGGATAAAAAACAAGAAAATAGCACAAGCTTTTTAGGACAACATAACCAGCAAGACGCTAATAATTATACAATTGCTGCATGTGTATATGCATATGTGTATTACAAGGTCAGATTCAAGCCAAAAGTTACTGTGGTGCCAAATGATAATGCAGATTAATTTTCTAATTTATTGCCGTTTTAATTTATTGCCGTTTATTGCCTCCTAGCATGGTTGTTTACAGTTATAATAACATTACCCATGACCCTGATTTCATAGATTTCATAAATGTCACTACTCAAATACAAAGAAATAAATCTAGATTTAGCCTAATGCAAAGCTAGAATAAAGTGTAAATGTTTATGACTAGTCAACGGGGTAGCTAGCCTTTATCAGATGAAAAAAACATCATGTGATGCATAATTTTATTGAGAATTTAAACTAAAATGAAATGCAACAAAAAAGAGAGATCAGGGATGCATAGGTTCAGTAAATTTTTTATTTCACATTAGTGAATTTTATTCACTTTTCAGGTAAATGATCCTTGCTGGAAAAGAGCAGCCATAAGATAAAAGCAGCATTGATTCTGGTGGCTCTACGGTCTCTCATGTTTGCACCTGAGTGTAAAGTCACTAGTGCTCCAGCACTAAGGTAAGGCAATTAGCAAGGTTTCATGTACCACTGTATCCAGGGAACTCCCAGTTTTTGTTTTTAAGCATTTAAGCTCTTTTGATAAACTATTAATAATAATAATAATAATAATAATAATAATAATAATAATAATATAAAAAATAACAGGATGGAATAAAGCTATAAAGCATAACATCTTATACTGATATGTAATAACAGTTCCCAGTGTATTGTTTACTATTCACCGTGTCTTTTTTTTTTTTTACATACATCAGTACTACCATTACACTGTCAAAGGCCAAGCCCTAAATTGATTTGAATTTATTCTATATCAGCCCTGTTCGCATGAAAGCAAACAAACCCATAACAACAACAATGCTTGATTTTCTTCTCTCTCTATTCAAATGACCATGCTGGCCACATGCTTCTCTCATTTGGTTTGCGGCACAAGCAGGTTTTTCGGTGTGAGATTCGCTGCTGCTAATCTAAGTAAAATATTTCCTTTTGCATGCCGGTTCAAAATAGCCACAGGCAATAAATCACAGGAAGTAAGGCCACTGTCATCCAATTTGCATGACATAAACTCTGTTATCCAGCATTATGATGGGCCCTGATTAAGTTTTTCATCTCAGCCATTTTAATTAGTATTAAAGTTTTTGGAAAATGCAGTACTTCAGAAATGCAATTTTAATTTAGTAGGATGTTTGTGCTTTGCAATGAATGTGCTGTGCTTTATACACATCTCTCTGGATTGCAGGAAAAGATAATTGGGCAAAAATGAAAATGTGCGTGCTGGACCTCTTTTAGGTTTCCACCAGAGATATAATTTGCCAACAAAAATGTTGCCTGAACAAGAGGTGCCAGCGGCAATCATTATCATTATATCACAGAAATGCAACTGAACAAACGACGGGGATAAGGCAATAGAAATGAATACTCACCCTGTGTATGTGTGTGTGCCTCGTGGTGGACTTCCAACCTATCTAGGGGGTACTCTGGCTCGTGTAGATCAATAGACAGATCAATAGGGCAACAATCAATTAAAGATGGGAATCGATAAACCAGAATAGCCTTTGTCAAGTAGCAAAAGTGTACCACATTTAATATATACTGACCTTTTTCTTTTAAAATTACCCTGTTTCTTATGCAAGTGTATATCATCTGGAGCTTGTTTTGTGGATTTGTTGTTTTGGTGAACTTTACTCCACAAATGACAGCCTTTTCAGTCCACTAATCTAGAAACTTTTTCCCAATAAAATCTTCAGGATTGGACAGAAAACCAGCATAACCGTATGAGCCATGAAATTATTTCCCCTAACAGAATTTCAGATGCCTGGCAATATTAAATCATATGGGGGTTCATACTATTTTGTTTGGTTCCACAGTCTATCGTTCAGTCTTCTCTAGATTTTGGCATACCGCCACTCAGCCTACATTCATGTAAACATTGCAGTCCAGGGGAATGAGATCAAATGTAATGTTTAAGAAATTTGAAAAAAGAAATCTTAAATGTTAAAATCCTGCATGTTATATTGTCTGCCTGTGGCTGTGTAGTTGCTGCCTGTTTAAAATATACGAGCTGACTAGCGGCGGACAGAAAATGACGTAGCTGACGGCTAATGATCATTATTCAACACCATCATTGCCGTAGGAGTTGGAAGGACCTGACAACCTGTCGCCTTCTCCTGCTTCCATTACAATTCCACCCAGGCTCTCCATTCAAGCATGAGAGTCCCCAAGCCTCTGTGGCATCTTGCACTCTCCTTTTTATCGATGAGCAGTGAAGGGGCTCTTGCAAGGTACATGGGAGAAGATACAGGAACACAAGATGTAGCAGAGAAGACACCGGTGACCTGAGGCGTCTGTTATTTGACGTCTGTATTGACTTCTTTTTAAAAATAATTTTCTTGTCAAAACTGACAATGAATAATGTATTTCATTAAATGGGTCCGCTTTATCGACGTTTTTTGGCTGTGCCCTGATGACACAGCACATCAACGTGGAATGACATTCGATGTAGTCTGTGGGGATCCTCATCTTGATGGACATAGTATATTGTGGGCTTCCTTATTTAGTTCTCAGGACTATATCATAAAATAGCAGAAATCCTATTACTGGATATGTACTGTGTATGTAATGACTTTTTTTTGGAGAAAGAGGAGCGATGAGTAGTTTTCCTTACTGGATAAACATTGCATTGAAGCAGCACTTATTTGAAAGGGGTATTGTCCTGGAAGCACTTTCTTTACCTTAAAAGCTAAGATGTGTGTAAATCCTGAAACCTGAGACAGGGAAGTTTGAATTTTCAGTACAGCCTGAAATGTACGCCTGCATGCTACAATGTGCTGTTTGCCCATACATTTTCTATTAATTGTCATGTGAAGCAAGGTCCAATGAAATCCAATCACAGCAGGTGGATCAGCAGACATCATCGGTATCGAAAGTGTAATACTCATTCATTTATGCCCATTTTTGCTTTTTTTGCTTAATTTTCCTGAGGATGTTAACAATCAATTGTTTTGTGTTTAGTTTTCGATTTGCCATTGCATTTTACTTCTTTGATTGCGTGAAATTACCATAATAGATATGCTAAATTAATTTGCTCTGCACAATAACACCACAGGACTTATTCCATTCAGAGTTAGCACTGATCTTAACAATGAGCCCCATGTTGAAGGAATTTGAGTTTGTTTTTTGTCATGGCCATTTTGATCACAGTTTAAATTCAGCTTTCTGAAAAGCTCCTTATTGTTACACATAACCCTCTATTCAAAATCCTAATAATTGTTAAGCATTTGATAGAAATTAAAATTGTTTATATGTTGTGCTTTACAGCATTTTGGGTAAAATGTACTGTACTCATTATAGCAGACGTCTTAAGTTAGCAAAATAAAAATGAATGTACATATTCCTCCACAATTCACAAAATCACTCTCCAACATGGGCATTTCTAGGTCCCTGGCTGCAAATGAAATTTTAAAACCAATATATAATCATATTTCTATGCTTATTTTCACAGTTATGGTGCAGGCTAGTCAATTCTACTACTTTCATAGTAAGTAATAAAGAAAAGAGTATTATATTTCAATGTGAAAAGTGACAACCTAGAAATCTGTGCACTTCATAAACTGAGATCAATGAACAGCTAACCTTGTGCTGAATTATACATTTATACGAGCAGATTTTGAACACCCCTCTCTAGCCTTCCACCTCATTGTAGCCAGCAAGAACCTTGTGATATTATTTGTTAGAGATTTGATATGAAGAACAAAGACAAATTCATATTCTTGATGAACAAATACACCTAAATGCAAGGCCTCCATGAATGGCCTTTAATGTATGAAGAACATGGTGTTCATGGCATGTGTCCCCTGGCTTTCAATAGGCAGACGGTGGGATACCATTTGCCCTGTAAAAGTACTCAGTACGAACGCAGCAGTGTGTCTCCTGCATATTCCTGCATGCATTCACTGTATGGTAACACAGTGTAGTATGAAAGTCAGTATGCGGCAGAAGAGGTGAACTGGGGGGATATGCAGTGTGTAATGAATGCTGTGTGATGCACACACATGTGGTGTTTTATGTATGATTTATGATGTATTATTCTTGATGAATGGTGCACGCTGTCTGCCGTGTTGCCTTATGCCTCACAAAGCCAACAATACAGTACGATTCTCGCCACAGGCTCTGTGTGGAGTCTGCCTGTAGTCCCCATGTTCGTGCAGGTTCTCTCCTGCAGTCCATAAACATGCGGTTAGTCATCTGGTCTTTCTAAATGGCCCACAGTGTGCATGTCTCTGTGTATGGAACAAGGGGTATGGAAAATGAAAGGATGTGTAGTATGTGATTTCTGATTAGGCACTATATACAGTATATGCATTGTGTATATACAGCCTTGAATCCAGCCCCCTAGTGTTCAGCCTAAATTTGGTAAGCATGATAGTTGCCTTTGCAGAATAAAAATTGCACAATCAAAGCTTGATGCAGCAGAAAGACAACTACTTTTTTCATTACATTTTTTTTTTCCTTCTCATAAACCGGAATATGGAATAGAAATTCAGAACGTTACATAAATACCCTCTGTAGGGGAATGTGCTATGGTTAGCGGTATGTTTATATTGTCTGTTTTCTATCTCTCTCTCTTTTTTTTGATAACTGTTGACTGTTCACAGTGTCTTCACCGTAGGAGAGACTGAGAAGAGAAGTGCTGCATTGCAGCAGAACGAGTCACGAGAGGCAGGGCGGCTTTACCCGGCTGCAACTGAAATTGAAATGGTGTTATGCACTGTCTGCCCTGTGTGAGTCTATGAAATGAAAATACATTTTTTCACTTAGCATATATTTATTAATAAATAAAAGAAAGCCCAGAAGTGCAGTCATATAGAATCTGCCGATATATGAAATATGAGATCCTTGGTTACACTGTCGGTTTTTTGAAGAACAATTTTTAAGGTTCGGTGGTGGTTCTCTGCCTGGCAAGAGAGACTGGAACCCAGCTGCTCAATAACAACACAACACTGCTGGTTCCGGACTAAGCTGACAGCCAGCAATCACCTTTTTCATTCTCCTTAGTTGGAAATCTCCTTAGGGACGAAGGGGAGGGGGTTCAGGGACAATACCAGATTTGATAGATGATCATTAAATAAAAAAATCAATACTAAGGAGGCCTTTTTCATTATCTAGTGCTGCCTGACTGGAGACCGATCACCATGGCAACGGGCCATGCACACTACTTTATACTCTCTCGTTTCTCTGCGAGCCAATTCCCACCTCCCAGCGCTTTACTGATGGCTGGTTGCTCATTCTCTGACACAGTCATGGGGACAGTCAGGGATTCATATTTTTCATGAATATTCACAAGGCGACACTCGTCCGCAGCACCAGTTTCATGACTGCGGCATCGCTCCCGTGCATCTGAGGCATAATTAGCTTACGCTTAGCATCCCCTGGACAAATGGCAGCTTTGAAGGTGTCTGTTTCTGTGTTTAGCCAAAGCATTGCCAGTTATTTTTACTTCTTTAGTCAATCTTTTCTCAGACAGGATGGCTGTTGTTATTGCTTTTTTGGGGGTAATGCGTAATGATGTTGTGCTTCTGATAAGTTCAGAACTCCAAAAAAGAATAGGCCTAAAATAGAATTACATTTTAATACAATTCCTTCTATTTAATGCAGACCTTTATATTTTCAGTAGTGAAATATATAATGATCTGTACTTAATTACCCAACATGAGATGTGACAAAATTCAAGCCACAACATCAGCGCTAAATGAAGTAAAACAGCATGTGACTCGGTTGCTGATGATATAGTGGGAAAGGAAACTGATCTGTGACAAAAGTAACAAGGGCACCCAAAGATCATAGCTGTCTTATCTCGTATCCCTAAGCAAGCTACCTAATGAAGTAAATAGCTTCAGAAAATAACCCTTGGTGAACAGTGTGTATGTAAGTTCCTCTACGGTAAGAAATAGTAAAAATTATCAAAATGCTTGCTTACATATCCAGTGATCTCTTAATTGAATTGGTTGCTTCAAAAGAATCCATAGACACAGTCATGCCTGTGAATTTGTTTTGTGCTAGTAATTATTATTATTTATATTTAAAAGAAAACCATCATGAACTAGACTTCAAATTAAATTCTAAAACCAAACTGGCAAATCACTACAGATATTTGGGTGCATGAAAAATATCTCTAAGGAACATAATGAATAATGTGCCTTGGATACAGCATAATTGCAGTAGATCAGAGAGTTAATTAGGCGTCATTCTGCAGAGGACTTCTATGGTGAAAAACTACTCATCTGTGGTTTGTAACATAGCTCATTTCAAAATATTCATGCATGCAAGTCAGCTTCTAGATTTATGTTTTTATTTGAATTGCAGCAAAATAGAATTATCCAGAGCATCTAATTGATGCGCATATTATTTATTTATGTACATTTACTATTATGCGCACACTTAAATTCTCCCACAGACATAAATTTTCAGGGTGATATCGTTCCAAGTGTGGGTGAAACCTTTTGTGTTTTCCATCCTCAGTTTTCAGATTTATGATGATGTAATATAATGCCAATAACAATTACGTCCATGGAAAACTTTCTTGTCAAGATTCACCTAGACTTTGCCTGAAAGAATAATTTAAGCTGAAATCACCCAGCAAAACCCTGATAGACCACAATAACATCCACCAATATTTATCATCATCCGCCATTACTTTTACCTGCAATAAGTGTAAAAGTACCTGTACATTATCAGAAATAACTTATGACGGTAAACCCAAACCAGTGCAGCATTTTCTTTAGTCAGCCAATCTGTACCACAAAGTAGACTTTTGCCTAGTTCAGCAGCAGTCTAAATCTGCAAGATGCACGGATGCAAGAGACCCAGAAGCCCCCCTCAGTCCTCTCTTCACGTTTCAAACCAATTTTCTCCACCTGGCAACACTTTTGGAAAAAATCTCAGGGGACTACATTTTGGGTCATTTTCTCTGATTACACAAAACGAACTAGGCGCGCTAGTCACAGTTTCTAAATTGTCCGCTTACTAAGTGGTCCCCATATTTACAGATGAAGGCATCGCTGCCTGTGTTTGAAAAAGAATGTTAGATGCGCAGTGAAATTTTAATATCCCCAAGTCTACTATGACCCCACTGAAGCCATTTGGATCAATGGGATCATTCTAGTGAAAACCTTATTCTATATCTTCCATTTTTATTTCAAAATTGAAAGAAATGTGTTGCCCATCTGCATTTATCTTGCCATATAACAATGTCTATGACAGGGGTCTCCAGCTCCGGTCCTGGAGAGCTACTATCCAGTAGGTTTTCTATCCTACCTGGCTTCTGATGAGCCACACTTGTTTTTGGGTAAATACCAGGAACAAATTGTGGCTCATCAGAAGCCAGGTACTGTAGGATAGAAAACCTACTGGATAGTAGCTCTCCAGGATCGGAGTTGGAGACCCCTGGTCTATGACATATAACACATATAAGTGCAGGCCAAGACGCCCTCCACAGCATGGAAACTGCGCTTGTCAAAGTAATGTATGACTTGCTTCTCTCCTCTGACTGCAGCATCAATTCCTACACCCCTGACCTTAACAGGCACTTGTCATTCCCTACATTAACATATTTTCTTGACAAATTTGAAAACCTTGACCCCAGAGGTGCTTTTCCAGGTTTAGGTCTTACCCATCAGAACATTATGAGCCTTGTTGTTGGACCCACTAGTCTTCTCGCACTATACAGTATGTTACCTCTGGGAGACGTTATTCTCAAACAAGGTGGTAATTTCCATTACTATAATGACAACGCATAACTCCATGTTTTTGTGTACCACAAATAAATAACTCAGCTCCCAAAACATGAAACCTGTAAGAAGGACATTAGGGATTGGATGACGTAGAATATTTTCCTGCTGAACTTATATCAGCTGTCCTTAAGCTATGCAGACTATATTTACATTATAAATATTCTCTGTAAATCCGTAGTACTCAGTACTCAGCCTTAGATGCTGGGGATCCATTTAACTGCACCTATACATTCCAGCCTAGTTTGTTCACAGGATGTTAATGTGTTATGAAGTACAGAGCTCTTTTTTTATGGAATAAAATAATCTAGATGCATATATCTGGGATACAAATATAACCAACTTTTAAATAGAAGCTCCAATTTACTCTCCCTTGTAGTTAAAGGTACTGAGTGGAAAACTGGGTCACTCAAACAACAGTTACTGCTTTCCATCATCAACATGTTGACGAAGTTTCAGGTACTTGAAAGTCCCCTATGTCAGGGAATAAGTTTGGGTTTTTCTAGCATTGGGTGGTTTACTATAAAACAGCAAATTGGCACAAACTTGCCTGTAAAAATGTATTACACTAAGTAAATTCTGATAAATTTATTAGTATAGGTGAGATGGAGGTGGGGGGAGGGAAAAGGGGAGTCAGATGATTGAGAGCCTTGTGTTAATTCACTGTACCTGTTCCTAGTTTTATTGGTTCAATAAAGTTTCTTATATTAAACCTGCCCAACTCCCATCCTGTTTCCTGATTCACTGACTGTTTTTCCCTATTACCCATGCCAGAGAAAGATTTTTTTCCTCTCATCAAAACAGATTCTTTTGATTCACAGGTTTCAGCTGTAATTTATTGACCTGTTCCTGCCTGGTATCCTACAAAATGGCAACTTCATTCCCAATAAACCATCTGTTCTATGTTCCATTGCTGCTTGTTTATGGTTTGCATTGCAATTGTGAGCCAATCTCACCTTGCATTGACAATAGCTGAGTCATTGTAGTTGGTATGCCTACTGTACTCTAAGCTCATACGCAATGAGGGATGGGAAGATTGAGAACACTAAGGACTACATTATATCTGCAACTAATTATTGTGCTGAACTACAGAGTTTTGGCAACAGTTGGGTCCAATGTCTCCAAAGATGTCCCATTTCGGTGATTTCCTTTTCAACAATGCCACTTTGGGGTTACTCAGTAGTTCAATTTGTGTTCCTCGGTTTGGCTGAAGATTGTGCTGAAGGTATTCAATAAGATTGTATTTCCGGGGATCTGACTAATGATCCTTTTATGAACCTGAGGGAAAAAAGAAGGAGCAAATCGATAGCCTTGAACTGCATTTGGATCAATTTCTCACTTTCTGAGGACATGGATCAGAGGAGAACCTGCAGCAGAAAGTTAACAGGCATGAATGAATCTGACTGTAGATCAGAAGGCTGCTGATAATACACAGCTGTGGACCAAACTCAACAACAAATTAAAAGAAAATTTACAAAAGTCATACATGGCAAAAAGTATATGGTATAATTTTACACAGAGCTCAAAAATGAAACAAGGGTTTCATTGATGTCCCATTTTTCTAAAGTGAAATAACTCACTTTTCATATCACAATAAGGATACCTGAGAATCTCTCCACAATCCTGTTTTTTGTTGAAGCTCATCATTCCGCTCTCCAGATCACGGCAGGTCTTCGGTTAATTGGTCTCACAAGAGATGTGATTGACGCTAACAAGAGCACATTTTGGTGCCTCTGCTGGGAGACGAGAACACATGACCTTGAAACTCGCCTCCCACAAGTTAAACGACTATTCTTACCTTGGAAACATTCTCTACTCACAGTCAAAAAACAAAAAACCAAGCCTTTGCAGGCCTGGCAGGTGCCGAGTGAGCGCCTTTAACAGTGCTTGCTGCTTGCTTTCGAGGAGCCTTAAAAATGATTGTGATGTGGAAACGATGGAGGAACAAAGAACATCCCATGTTCACAAGCTGCTTCTGTGCTCCACTAACGACCACATGGAAAAAGGTAAGGATCTACTATATTTGGAAATATTTGAACAGAACTCCAGGTAAGACTGAAACTCCATAGTAATTATGAAGAGAAGGAGAATATGCTAGTCATAAATGAGGGAGAAGCTAATTAAAGATTTCCAGGCATGAATGAAAAAAAAAATGCCTGCAATGCGAAATGTTTCAGGAAGTACAAAGAGGCTGACGGGACACCTGTGGAAGGAGATGTGGTGTGAGGAGTGCTACATGGACTCTTATTGATCTTTTTATATATGTGCTAGCAACCATAACACTAGCTATCTTAAAATAATGGAGTACTCAACAGGTGGATGCATTCTGGCTGCTGGAGTACTTTGACATTTCTAGCTGTGAAGAAGGGAAAATGTGAAGTCATTCGAAATGGCAAGAAATTGGATTTGTGAAAAACACTTGAGCAACTACAGAGTCGTAAAGATGTGACAGCCTGTAAAGAAGACTTGTTTGGTGTGAATAAGGTGTGAAATATTTACTGGAAGCATCACCACAAGAACACGGAGGTCCAGCTCACATCGCCAAGGTTTCAGTTCCCCTGAGGTTGGACCTGGCTTGATCTCCAAGCTTCTGATTCCCGGCAACACAACCCGAAGCCCTTTTTTTTTTAAAAAAAAAAAAAAAAAAAAAAGTGTTTCCATAAGGGTCAACCAAAAATCAGCATCAAGCCAAGAAAACAAAATGTCATGAGGGGAGATGTTTTTGACCTTCTTCATAAGGCCTATAGCAGGGCTATTCAACTCACGGTCCTAAGGGGCCGAGTCCTGCTGATTTTCTAGCCTTCCTTTACCTGTGAGCCAGGTGTGAAGCCTCTGGCCAATCAGAATCAGTAATTATTAACCTAACTATCTGGGAGCCCTGGTCTATAGACAAGGAAACTTAAACCAACTACTGAATTTATGGGGGAGTTTTTGTTAATTACTAAGGGCCATTGGTATGCAGGTACCTAAACATGTTTCAACACAAGGCTGCACAGCTAATGTCAAATTTTAAATTTAAGTCTCTGGTAGTCATGAGAAATAACTGAAGGGAGCTGCATTGCAGAGCTGCAGGAGTAGACAGGGGCCTAGAGAGTAAGATAAGCCTCTGTGTATTATTCATTCAGCCTCTGGCTGAGCATTTGATCATACCGAGAAGGGGACAAATTGCAGAGGACACTGTACCTTCTTTCATGGACAAAGCACTCCTGGCATCTGGTGCTGTGAGTTAGGCTTGTCCTGGGTTGAGAGGCAGATTAAAGCTACCTCCCCACCCTCGCCTTTTCTCCATCCTTCTATCTCTGCCCTAGCCTCTAACTGCGGCGAGAAAGCCGCATGCTGCAGGTTTTCAGCCCCTTGTGAGAAGACTACATCTTATGGATGATTACATACCTATGCAACAACCGCTGTTAGCCTCTGCAAGGTCACTCGGGAGACAAAGACTAAATGAATGAGACAACAAAAACAATGAAAGTCCGATGTGCTGCTCACTGCTGACCTTCCATGCAGAATCTGCCTGATAAAAGCTGGCTATGTGATATTCATCTACACTTCCAGCAACGACAATACTATAGCTTCCATACTGGTGTGGCCTTTACTTTTCCGCGGGGACACTCTGTGTTGTTTTATTATCCTGTTTGTTTTCTGCCGTCCTGTATGTCAATGTTACTAAAGGAAAACGTCCTGCTAAAAGCTTGTGTCCTTTGAAGTAATTGAATAAATCCCACAGGAAACATCACAGCTCAATAACAGGTATCACCTCGCAAATAAATGATAAACCATAAATAAATATTTGACACAACACACAAAAGAAACATTCATGTAAAATGGGTAGATTATTATGCTGAATTTTAATCCTTTCTTATCATTCCTACATTATTATATGAAAAAAAAAACATTTAATCATCTCATCCTTTTGTAAATAATTTTACATTTCATTTTGAGGACCTTGTGTAATGCTATTTATATGTACGTGAGACAGAAAGCCTTACACGGAACACATAATTGAAGGGAGCATGAGGATGCAAGTTCCCCCCTTCCCCCCCGCACACACTTTCCTGACACTCAACACAATGCAACCGTGATGTATGCAAAAAAACAAGTGTGTGAATTTTCTGATAAGAGGCTGTGTATCCATGGCAACCAAACACCTTCACTTCTATGGTTCTGCTTTCCAAAGGTGTCTAATGGCTTTTATGGCTATTACTGGCCTGACTGCTTAGTACATTTTAACTGCCCAGGTTGGCAACATTGCCCTCTCTATCACCATAAAGATTACACCGATGTCATGCAGCGGTTAAAATGTGCATCAGGGGGCTGTTCCAAAGCTGAACCTTTCCATTTAGGTGGCAGGAATCTGGAGCAGAGGTTTTAGAAACAACAGATGTTTGTAAACCCACGTGATCTGAAGCAGCACATGATCACAGATAACTGTCATCACGGCACAAGATGCGATAAATCCCTGAGGAAACCGTAAAGGTTCTGCGTCACCTGAGCCATATTCTGACACTTAAAAAATTCAGGGAGTGGAAGGCATGCTAACATTGTAGCCAAAATTCAAGCTCTTTGATCACATACACTATATGGACAAAAGTTTTGGGACACACCACTTAATCATTGAATTCAGGTGTTTCATTCAGACCCATTGCCACAAGTGTATAAAATCAAGCACCAGTCAGGTTTACACACATTTGTGAAAGAATGGGTCATTCTGAAGAGCTCAGTGAATTCAAACATGGTAGGACACCACCTTTGCAATAAGTTAATTCATGAAAATTGTTCCCTGTCAACTATTCCACAGTCAACTGTAAGTGATATTATTGCAGAGGTAGCTTAATGGTTAGGGTTAGTGCGCTTGGAATTAAAAAATTACAGGTTTGAATCGCCAAGCACCACTGAGGTACCCTGAGCAAGGTACCACCCCCAAGCACTGCTTCCTGGGCTCTGAATTAGCTGCCCTTGCTATATCACATATGGGTTAAATGCAGAGGACACATTTCGTTGTTGTGTGCTGTGGTGTCACCACTGATCACTAAATTCTAAATTTAGTAACAACAGAAACTCCGCTACGAAATGGCAGACCACGTAAAGTAACAGAGCAGGGTCGCCAAGTGCTTAGGAGGATGTAGTGTGTAACACTCACCAACGCTCTGTTGACTCAATAACTGCAGAGTTCCAAAATTCCTCTGGCATTAACTGCAGCACAAAAACCATGTGCTGGGCACTTCATGGAATGGGCTTCCATGGCTGAGTGGCTGCATGCAAGCCTCACATCACCAAGCCCAATGCCAATGCCAAGCGTTGGATGGAGTGATGTAAAACACACTGCCAGTGGACTCTGGAGCAGTGGAAACATGTCCTGTAAAGTGATGAATCACGATTCTCTGTCTGGCAGTCTGATGGTCAAATCTGGTTTTGCCAGATTCCAGGAGAACAATACGTGCTTGATTGCATTGTGCCAACTGTGAGGTTCGGTGGAGGAGGAATAATGGTATGAGGTTGTTTTTCAGAGGTTGGGATAGTCCCCTTATTTCCAGTAGAGGGAACTCAGTGAATGTTTCAACATGCTTCAACATACCAAAGCACTATATAAGTTTGAGGAAGCTAGCCCTTTTCTGTTCCAGCATGGCTGCGCCCCAGTGCAGAAAGCAGGGTAATGGATATGGATGGGTGAGTTTCATGTGGAAGAACATTACTGGTGCATCCTGACCTCAACCCCACAGAACACCTTTGGGATAAAACAGAATGGAGATTATGAGCCAAGCCTATAGGTCCAACATCAGTGCCTGACCTTACAAATGATCTTCTGCATGAACAGGCAAAAATACCTACAGATACACTCCAAAATCTTGTAGAAAGCCTTCCCAGACGAGTGGCAGCTGTTATAGCTGTAAAGGAGTGACCAACTCCATACTGATGCCTATGCATTTAGAATGGGATGTAATAAAAGTTCCTGCAGGTGCAATAGACACGTGTCCCAATGCGTCTGTGAAAATAGTGTACGTTACACACCTATGGTGAAGCCTAACAAACAGGAAGAAATCTGGATCTGAAGCAGCATTCATTTAGAAAAAAAAGGTGGTGCCAAGAAAACAAAATGTAGGTGCTTGTACAGTAGTGGTCTTTGTATAGGATATCAAGCTTATACTTATGTATGATTTTCCCTTAAGTGTCTTATCTTGTCTTGCATTGAGTGATTATTTATACTACTGAAAATGATGGTATAGCCTACCTGATTTGTTTTTGTTCAACAGAGTACATTAATAGCACAAGTATATTATGAGGTTACTATCAAATAAACTACTATGATTAGGCATGTTGAAGTCAAGCATGTTCAAGTCAAAACATATTGAATTTTACCTGAATTTCGAGTAAAAATAAAATATCTTTTTGTATTTGAGGTAAATACTATTATCTCATTTAAATAGGTCTTTGAGAATTCGTGCAATGATCAGCAAAGTTCTAGACAGAATGTAGTAGCTATCCTCCAGAACAGAATCCCAGAAAACAGAAATCAGTTTCCACAGATGACGACTTATGGTCATTAGTGACCATCAATCACTAACAAGCCTCATTGCAGATCTCACCTCTGGAACTTGAAACTTTGCAGTAACAGTGTATATCTCCTTAATTATGTCAATAGATTTAATATTTAATACTCATTAAATGATATTTTGAATTGTGAGAGATGATGAAGTTGCGGTAGGTTGGCGCCCCATCCTGGTTTGCTCCCCGCCGTGTGCCTGTAGCCCCCAGTTTAGGAGGACCCCACATGACCCGGAATAAGGTAAGCAGTTACAAAAAAAGGATGGATGGATGGACCGATTATCAAGTATAGCCAACACTGAAGAAATGGCTTTTCAGTATTTACAATAAATATTTCATATTTAGATCCATGAAGAAAAAATTGTATTCATTTTACCTCACATTCAAGGTAGGTGGATAGTAAGAAAATATTTTTAGACAACAATTTCAAGAGAAGAATTAAATAACATTTAAGAAAATGGACCAATTACTCAACGATTCCCATGGAAGACAAGTCCACAACTAGCTGAAGATATCACATCACAACATTAACATAACTACATTAACATAACAAATCTTTGTGCTGGTTTCCTCATTTATTGGTAATTCTGCTCCAGGCCTGAACCAGTTCCATATCAGTTATTTATTTCTAACACGGCATTACTGGGAGGTGGTGGGAGTGATTCCAAGGAGATCGTGTCAAATGTCACACACACACACACACACACACACACACACACACACAGACACACACAAACTATCGCATCCTATATGAGTATAATTGCCATGTTTATAATTCTGGCTATGCTCTTGTGCCACCATTGGCTTGACTGTATGTTGTAGGGTGGGGAGGTGGGGAGGTGGGGTTCTCCATCTGGAGTTCCCCCGCAATGATCCCCGAGGGCAGCAATCTCACAAGTCCCCATCTGTGAGTACCCAAGAAAGTCCTCCATAGCCTGCCTCTCTTTGCAGCTGTAATACTCAGGAGCAGGGTTCTGCTGCATCTTAATACTCTGAGATGTTATTTTGTAGGTCCCTCATTGCATAAATATACATTTCCAATGAGAACATAGCATAGAATTAGTAGAAGGTGGAAAGTTGCAGAGCTAGAATTTACAATGCTTGGTCCGAATAAGAATTTTATCTCAACATACAACATAGAAGCACATAAATTCATACATGCACATGACGATCGTGGTAGCTGCTAAAGGCTGAGGCACTGAGGCAGTGAAGCACACAAGTAAGTTAATCTGCATCCACTAAGAGATCATTTTATACATACATTGACTAAATTGCTCTTGCATAATGGTTTCTATGTCCACTAATCTACTAATTAATCAGGCTGTATCGGTCTTTGGCATAGTGTCCAGGTAAACTGGATTAGATAAACACTCTCTCATCCCAGGTCCAGAGACACTGTCCCTCTCTAAATCCCCCAGCCATATAACCCTGTAATTCAGACTTTTACATCACAGCATGTCACATGTATTATGGATTATATAAAATATCCATCCATCCATCCATCCATCCA
>JAODKE010000116.1:179564-195277 GCA_026779605.1 Mormyrus hasselquistii
ATTCAGACTTTTACATCACAGCATGTCACATGTATTATGGATTATATAAAATATCCATCCATCCATCCATCCATCCAGCCGTCCATCCACTGATCTTCTGATTATCCTCTTAGGGTTTCGACAATCTGAATGATCGACAAATAAAATGATGGACAATCACACAATTAGGGCGCCATAAGATTACCAGTTCGCAGGAACAGCTTGGTGAAATATGGAAGGGATCCATACCACACCATACAGACTGGCAACTAAGCAAAGAGAACATGCAAACATGTGCACACATGGCTGATCCCAGATGTGTAAATATGAAATACGCAGCCCATATTTTGAAACAGATGGACTAATGGCACCGTGGCAACCTTAACTCGATAGATGTCATGCAGACCTTGTTCTGCTTGCTGTAGAATGAATCCTATTTCTTGTGCAAATATTTTTTTAAACATTTGGGTGGTAAAGAACTGAATGTGGCAAACACCAAAGATTCTAAGACCTGGCCATCGAGGCTGTGGGTTTGCAGCCGTATTGTTCCAGATGTATTCTTAATAAAGCATCCAAATATATACGCTGGCATGTTTCAGCAATCCACAATATTTGCCTGAACCAGGTTAGAGAGAGGGAATTGTGTTTTCTGCACTGACAAAACCCCCAAACTGAAAAAATCACAAAAGTAATTGTTGTTGTTAAACATATTTAAAATGGAATGTATATCAGACCCAAACACCTATGGCAAATACATAATTTTTCCATGCAGTTTTCATACTAGGATAGGTGGAAAATCACTGGCCCAAGTCTAAAGCTTACACTGCCAACAGTACCAGAAATAAGGGCAATGTGGGTGGATCATGGTGTTCTTAATCAACGAGTTCTTAATCAATTCAAAAGGTCCACTCCTATAGTGGGGGTTAATATTTTCCTTTCATGTTAACCTAATACATATGCAAAGCATCAAACGCGAAGCATCACAAACGGTACTTACATGCTAGCATACAGCAATATAATAGCAGCAGTAAGATCTACCTCTTTACAAGATGAGATGCAGCTATAAAAATTTAGCAACATGAGAGCAGTGTCAGGTGATGCAGGCACCTGTCCCTGATTGGCTGCTCCTTTTCCTGCTTGACCTTTAAAGCTGCTACAATACCCAGCTAAAATTGCAAATTTGAATACAAAATGTTTATATGTAAGTGGGGGGAATGACACAGAGGCCACAAAACATTCACTATGGTCGTCGGCCAAAGGAACTCGAATGCAATTAGCGTGGCTGCGATTTCTGTTAGCTCTGTGACAGACCAAAGACATGTGTTCGCCTCCGCTAGTTAAGGTACAATGAAGCAGAACACATATCCATGTGACAAATTGCTACAAAAGTTACAGTGACATTTGGTTGTACTTCTCGTGCAGCAGTGCTGTGATTTCGGTTAACCTTATGTGCACTGCATCATGGGAGTCGTACACGTATCTCTAGACATCTAGTTTAATGGATAGCGCTGTGTTATCCTAAGCACACACCTCAAATGTACACTCCTCTCCTGGCCTGTTCAAATAAAACCACATTACCGAAATCAGATAAAGGCCCGGTATATTAGTTTTATTGCCCTTAACTTAATCACTTATTTTCTTTTTTCAATATAATACATTTGGTCCCATCCAGCTGCCTCCAAACAGACAAGTATTGACAGAAGAAGAGCTCAGACTTAAGATTCTTTCTGAGTGCAGTCTGCATTTATATCGCTGTCTGTTATTGTGTACATTAACCATTCTACAAACGAATGAAAACTAAACAGTGAGGAAATATATTGCCAGAAGAAATGGCTATTACTCGTCATTCTTTGATTTACTATTTTTTCTGAATGGACAGACAGAAATAACTGTCACTAAATCCTGTGCCAATTTGTAGTGCATGCGGTCCGTCTGTAGTTTCATCATAAACACAAATTGTGCCTGTGTGACTTTCCCGTCACCTCAGCTCCATAACAGCAAAAAATTTTATTTGTGCTCTTTCTGGCAGCCTGTTCAGATTACCCTGGACCTTCATTCTCTCCTAAATAATGCAGAAACACGTGGGGGCCATCAGTAGAGCTACATCCCAGCTAGAAAAATAAGCATCCTGTGTGAGTTTTACCTCATTTGAGTCAAAATCACCAAACTTGCCTGGAGATACTACAGTGACCCATTGCTGGGGTTTGGTTCAGTCTCGCAAAAGTGTGCTGAAATCACATAAACATCGCTGAGTTAGTCTATCAGAGCTAACCCCATCTCCCATAGTAATCACCTCTTTCTATTCCCATGAAAAGTGTTGACTGACAGACTACCACAATATTGTTCCAGGTAACAGGAGGTAAACGCATATAAAGGTTTGTTTTTGGCCCGTTGTGTGGGGAGAGACATATGGCTGATTCACCTTGTGGCGACCTGCTTTATTTCACCCGCCTCCGCTGGCTCTGGATGACCCACTGATATCGATGATGTTAATAATGGATGCAGTTCTCACAATACCGAGACTGGGGGCTTGACAGATAACTTTCCGAAGCCACTTTTGTTCCATCGGGAGATAGAGAAGTTAACTTCATTCATTATTTATTTATACCTGTCATTCAGCTCACGCAGTGCCCATCGTCTTGCATGACTGAAATAACAGGACAAAAATGCAAAAAATATGTGTCTGTATTAGGTGCGTTGTCTTTGGATAGCAGATAACTTGTTTTCGCATCTGGATATTGAGACTCACGCGTTGTTATGTTCTGCTTTGGCAGAGCAGCTGTCCTTTTTCTGCATGCCCAAAAACCTTGGGAGAGAGATATCAGCCTTTTCAGGGACCATCCATCAAAGCCCAGAGACACCCGACTGCAGCTTGTACAGCGGCAAGCAAATAACACACTGGCGTATTATGACCAACATATCTAATTATGAAAAGGTCGTCCTGAGAATGGCCAGGGGTGAGACAGTCGCTGTGAGCCTTCAAGAGGCGAGGCACATTCTTCTGAGCCATCACACTTTTTTCCTTTATGTCTTTATCTGTTGTCACTGCCTTGTGAGGCTGGTGACGTGTGAACAGCCTCCATGTCAGTTAGCAGCTTTCTGAACCACGGAGCAGAAATGGTTTTTCAGCAGAATAAGGCAGCGCAAATTTGTGACAGCGGCCGGAGAGGATTGCGCCGCAGAAACCGTTGGGTTGCAAGTTTCGGCCCTTCAAGTCAATATGCAACCGTTGGCAAACCACCGCTCAAACCAGCAGCACTGCTGCATGTATATTCAGAAATCATCGCTACATATCAGATGAAATGCTTTTAAATACATTTCTTAACAAACCAGTAAAATATAATACCCTGTATTTAGATATTTCATATTTACCGTGAGGTAAAATAATACATCCTTCTAGATTTGTATTTATTTTATATACATATGTATAAACATATAAGGTTTCCCAGTGAGTTACCCCTGTCTTGTGTTGGGCTCTTCCTGGGGTATTTCACGACCTGCGGCGCACGGACCAGGGAAACAGGCAAAGGAAATCAGGAATGGGGTGAAATGAAAGGGTTTAATCGGGGAATGAAGGGGTATTACATCCAAACACTTCACGATACTACAATGACAGAACTCCGGAAACAAACTGAAACCTGGACTAAATACACTAATAAGGATAACTTGAAACAGCCGATAAACACCAGGAATCCACACGAGGTTAACGAGGGAGGCGTGGCGCAGGAGGAGCGGCACGATCGAGGTGTGACAGGGTACACTTATGGCCCTCTTTGACCCTGGACAGGATAAAGGGTAAGAAGATGGATGGATGGATAGATGGATGGATGGATGGAAAGTATAAGTTTTCCCTACAATATACTGCTAGATAGATGTACAGTTAGGTGTGAGGACATTGCTGCCTATTTTATCCCCACCAGGGCCTTTATAATAGGATCCACTTCATCCATCCTGCTTCCAGTAGTGCTAAGGCAATAACAAGCATTACACTAGCACTAATATTATGCTAACGGTGGAGCTAAGTGCTATTCTACAACAACTCTGCTAAGCTGAAAGGTACGGTATGAAGCTAATGCAGCGAGTGCTAGGTCAGAGAAGGACCATACTGAATTACAACCAGCTAAAAACATTCAAATAAGTTGCCTGGAGGACTTCTGAATAACGGCACTATGATTGCATTGACAGGCAAACTCCACCGTGGCCAAAATCAATGGCTCATTTTATGGGATTACTGCGCAGGCAGCGTTTTGAAGAATTAACATCTGTTCTGAATTATTAAGTTAGGATGATAAAAATAGGTATTTAAAAGAGGTTTGTTCAAATATTCAGGAGATGACCTCAAGTATTTCACGGCTGGACAATGTGTTCTTACCATTGCATGGTACTGAAAAGTCTCACTGCCTCATGCAAGTACTTTGCATATGAAGAACATTAATTTAGGATTGTAACAGAAATGAAAAGGTCAAAGTCTAAATGTTCGCCACGTGTTCGATTTGACAGGCATCACCCATGCTTTAGGATAATAACTGCCCAGCAAATCAGTTCCGAGATGCAGAATAAGAAGAGGAGTAGCTGAATCATTTGACTATAGAGGGAGACTGAGGGAGAGGGAACGGGTACTTTAGGACAGCAGCACGTGACCAGTATAGTGCAGTAAGATACTCACAACCTACCAACTTTGCATAAATTTACATATGTAACAATCAGGATGCTTTTCAAAATGTTAGAGTAATTAAATAAATAAACAGATCAGAAGATACTCTTCTTACATTCACTCATAACCTATAAAAAGCATGGAGCTCACTTATGGAGATAAAGGGGTAAATAGAATAGTCAAATTTTACATATAAATTAACAGATACTGTACTCTTTATTCAAACCTACGTGACATGACTGTTGATATTTTTTAAGAACTCACATTTTTCATTATATATCTTTCATTTCCCTGCAACTTTTTCCTTTTTCCTTGTATCTAGTTCTGCAAAACCTGCATGTCAGGCAGCTGCTCATTGTCTGAGAAGCAGGGGGAGGTTCCCACGTGAGAAACCATACGGTATACACTGCGGAGGAAACAAGCAGTGGTCAGAGGGGAGACATGAAGCAGCTCACAGCTGGCAGCCGGAGGCTCACAGGTACACAACAGGTCGCTTTGTAGCTGTTAGCAGGGGAGGTGCTGGCCAGCTGGTCATTTCTCAAAAAGTGACAGCTCTAGATTATTTTCAGGGGCGGAGCACATAAAAATGGGAGGGGCATCTGAAGAAAAAAAAATTAACTCCCAATAGACAATAAGAAAAAAAAAGAAAAAAAAACATATTTCCTCAAATTAAACAACAAATTGTTCTGGGAAATTAGTAAAATTATAGTTGCATCACATATGTGCATTTGATTAAAAACTGTGTTCTGCCTCCTATGATGGATTGACATCACTTGCAGCCAATTAAAAATGGGGGCAAATCTGATTGGACTGGAAAGTGACACAGTGATTTGAGCAGTTAGAGCTGGGATTGCGCCTGGCAAAAGGATTCATGCGATTCACACAGAGGCCTAGTCTAGTGGGCCTTCCCTTGACAAGTGACTCATTCAAGATCCAAAGAGTCAATTCAGATTGCAGTGGAAGTTCTCATGAACCTCGCCTGTTCATTGTGTCAATTGCTTTCAGACTGAAAATGCATTATATTTTTTATACTGTAGTCTTTCAGTACATTAGTTCTGTTTCAAGCAGCTACACTAAGGGTAGAACCACAGCCACGGGGTCCATTTGATGATTGGTGATCTGATAATGTGGATTTCATCACTTTGCTCACATGTGTGTGTCGGGGTGTCTGGATGGGATGTGCGGTGATAGGATACATTGTAGAGGTTGATATTTCTCCTCTGGATGCTTCCTCAGATCCGATTTGAAGAAGTCAGTCAAATGGGTGGTGGTGCTTTGTAGATGATTTCAGAAGGACTGCATTTCAATGTATGTAAAAATGAATCTTCTGAAAGTATGAGTCATACCCATTTTGATGTGTACAGGCACTCGAGTCGACTTGAGCGCTGCTCCTGAAGCTGATGTGAAAGATGGAAACAGTTGCTCATTATGCTCTATTAGTCATGACAAGTTATTGAAGTGACGTTATCATACCATCCGCAGTGTGTCGCAATCATAAAGCCATGCAGTACAGAGAGGTCCCTTTTTCATTTAATGTATCATGCTAATTGATAGTCACATGACTAGATAACTAGCTCAAAAAGCAGGAGGCAGAATATTTGCTAAAGGCAGAGAGGTTTCCCTAGTTATATTCTTACCCACAGATATCCAAGCAATTAGGAAATTGAGACATTAAATATTGCACAGGGTTTACATGTTCAAAGATGCGATTGTTTGATAACTTGCGAAAATCCTTCCTTTCATTACACACTGAAGGAGCCAGAATATGTCCGGCCGAACATTTCACTCTTTTTCTGCAGCCCCATTGCAAAGAGACACAGCCGATGCTGATTCACATTGATGCTTTTTTCCCTTCCCACAATGAATAACAGAGGGAGGGAGAGCGAGAGGGAGAGGCAGAGTGAGAGAGAGTGCGAGAGGAAAAAGTGAATGACAGATGAGTGGGGTGCAAGCAAAAAGAGAAACCAAGAGGAGGAGGAAGAGAGAGCATTGGAGAATGCAAGGAAGAGATGAAGAAGAGACCAGCAGAATCAGAGGAGGAACAAGCAGAGGTGGAAGGTTCAGAAAGTACTAATCCACACCGAGATTTTGTTTCAACCAACCAGTTGAGTACTCTGTGACTGTGGCTCTTGATACTAAAAAGGCTGGTTGTAACAAAATCTTGGTCTGGATTTGTACTTTACCAAACCTGAGCTTTCCACCTCCTGGAAAAAAGTGCCATGGAAGGGTTTGAAGGGGGGATGGGCCTGTGAGGGGGCCCATCAGGCAGGCCGGGGGATTTGCTGCTGCGAGGATTAATAGCTCCGGGTGTAATTGGGTTCAACCGACTTCAAGGAAAAGCCATCTTTAAACTGCCCCATGACAGGCAAGAGCCAGAGGCTCTCTGAGCCTGGGGAGAAGATATCCCCCACGTTCCACAGACTGAGCACCTCAAAGGTAACAAAATAATAACACGGCAGAGAATGTGAACGTGGGAACACTGCGCAATGAGGCTTAACAGGAAAGGCTGACATGCTGCCTTGGCCCTTCCATGGCCATCCAAGTGAAGCACATGTCACGTGAGGAGAAGCCTCCAGCTAGTTTTCCGACGAAAACTCAACTCTGTGTCTGTGTTTTATGCAATAGGTAAGAATAGTTCACGCAAAATAAACAGGTTGAAAGTCAAATAATGATGGCAAATCACGTTGGTGATGATAAAACATGATCATGTTATGGTTTGAAATGGCCGTCATGATGTACCACTCATTTTTGTTGAACTTACTGGCAATTCCAATTCTAGAAAATCATTATCATTCCCCAGAAATCTTGTTTATATTCACTCGCAGTCCTTTTCCAGATTTAATGAATTGATGAATCAGCAACCTGATTCATCAATTCATCAACCTATCTTTTCTTTAATAATTGCAATATTTGTCCAGTCTGCCAGAGAATATTTGTAACACTTCCCCGTATTTTCTTTTCCATGATTCTAGCCCTGTTAAAGGTTCATTGCCATTTATTCATGAAAATGAAGGGTTTTCTTGAGCAGAAACATCTGGTAAGACCAGACAACACTCAAAAAACCAAAATCTTGGACCAAACCTGAAAACCAGGATCAAAATCTAAGCTATTTCAGTGATCCCTGAATGAGTGTCGACATGTAAGAGCATATTAGCAAGGAGGGAAGCCAGAGGAAGCATCTCTGTAGTATTTCAGTTATTGCCACCTGAGCGCCCCCTGGAGACTCCTTAGACTATTGCAGGTCATGTGAACATTAATGTGCCATTTAGGTGACACTTTGGAAGAAGACATACAATACATGCTGCCTTAAATGGATTCTGGGATAGGACATTCAGAATATTTGCATCTTATAAGAGTAACATTTAACTGCAAACTGATATTTACGTGTGTTCACTATTCAAAGGACAGAGTTGTGAGTTACCGGACAGCACAGTAGCTTCTATGCCTTGTATTTGCCAGACTTCAGGCCCAACATAATGCTCCAGTGGAGTACCTGATTAAGGAGCACGGATGGAAATAGCCCTTTCTTTAACTATTAAGAAATAGTTCTCACTATAATGGTCTGTCATCACTCGGATTCTGCAAACAAGGGGAAAAGCACGGCTTAATAACCTCTACGTGACTGTATTATATGAGTGACTCAAAGGGTGTTGCTCCTAGTCCAGATCGACTGGTTTGTTTGTATGGCGCTGTTTCTGCCATTATAACCTGACTGTGAAACCACGGGATGCAACATTACTGCTGAATGCGCTATGAATCACACAGGCTATGGCAATAAGCTAATGCAGGCCCTCTGTCATAGCGCCAGAGGGTGTCAGTGTTGGCGATTTGTACCCTGGCCCGCTTTGCTCCACGGCGACTGCTGAGGTGTTATTGCTAACATCTGCCTGCCCTCCAAATCGCTATTGCCCCCTCCTAGCCAACTGTAGTCCCATAGGCTCCCTGCTGGCTTGTGTTCACTGTGTGATGGCCCTTTGGTGCAGGAACCTAATCACTGCACCAAGGATATCACCGGCAAGTGTTATGTGAGTTGAAGGGTACCAGATCCAGCATCGGATTGTTTCCTGAGGATTAAGGAAGCTCTAGAACAGCCAGCAGAAGGATATTTTAACCGTAGTTCCGATCCTGGAAGAAAGCCACCTGTGAAGTGCTGGTTTTAACCAGACTTCAGCTATTAGCATATAAAGATATTCTTTCTGCATTCATTTAAGATTACCATAAACAGATGATGCATACAAACAGAAATTATAAAGTATTCTTGGAGTTTTTATTTAGTATATTTTTATTCATGTCCTGTAATGGACTAGGCTTCAAACTTTAGATATATGGATTTTGTAATACGCATCAGACCATGTTAGTTAACAAAATGTATATGTCTATTTTTGATAGATTGTTGTCACATTGCACACCACATTACAATAATGAAACATCGTTTTCATTGGCCTTCCAGTCTTTAGATAACATCCACCTTTCTTTCAGGAACAAGCAATAATAGTAAGCAAATTTAATTTAAGCAGTAATAAAAGTGTGTCTTACAGCTATAGCTGGATCTTAATTTGTATGGTGTCATCTGATTTTATTTGTAATTAGGCATCATGATTGGCTCGTGATTTAAAGACATGAAAGCTGAAACCTTAAAGGTGTATGCAGTGAGAGCACAGAGCTAACAAGCCACGCCTCCATGCTTTGACATAGCTCAGATGAGCACAGGACATGGGGGCAACTACAGTCTCAGGTGCAAAGCTGGGCTTGTAGTGGTGTTTCTGGGGGAGGAGAGAAGCACACACACTTGTATAAGTCATTACTGCCAACAGGGATCGGGTGACATCACCTGACCCACTCTCCCTAGACAGACAGCATCCCCAGGCCCTCGCAGACAGCATGATATTATATATTACAATGAAACTGAGAAGAGTAACTCCCCAGGCTGCCACAGTGACGTAGACCGCCAGCTGGTCATTGGCGTTGTAAACAAAACATCCTTGGTAGACCTTTTCTAAATGCCTGTTTTATCATCGCTGCAGACACTGTGGCAAAAGCAGTGACAGCAGACCAAAAACCCAGAAAGAACCGATAATTGATTTGGACTCAGAGGCAGGCTGGTTCTAGAGCCAGACTGGCATTAAAGGAATGCAGCTGGTCATTCGGAGAGAAAGACAACATCCTTCTCTCAATGGGATCCTGGGAGGATTTTTGCAGCCTACTTCTGTGAGGAAACACTCGAATTCAGCCATAAGTGAAAAATACCAGTTTTATTCCCACAATGCACTTGTCCTTTTGTTTGTTCTGTCGGGACTGCTCAGGTGATTTACATAAACGGCTCACCGGGAAGATGACTTGTGGGACTGGAATCCCAACACTTATATTGTGAATGTTTCTGAATAGACAAGGATGATTGATAGACAAGGATGACTGCATAGACTTGTGGGGGCAGGGTAAATCCAAAAATATATAAAACTGCATCTCTCTGCCCTAAACAAACAGAACAGCATAAAGCAACACAGATACCATGTACCCAGGCCCCTCTCTGCAGCCTAATGCCCATAATATTTTCCCAGATAGTTGCTCCCCCCCACCAACTAATGCCATAATGGTAATGCATTTGTGTTTGTTCCTTTCCCCCAATTTGTTAAACCCTCAAAACTTCATTAAAGTGCTCGTTCCATTCCCCCATGCCTGTGCCACATGGATTTGCTTGACATTCCAAATGAAGCAAACCTTACAAGGTGTTATCTTAATAGGGTAGGTCTTTGAGTAATTCAGATATTGAATCACTATATCTGTAATGTGAACCATGGTTAACTGCAGGAACATGCATTTGTCTTGCCTTTAATATCTCTGGGAAGGTCATGCATGAGTGGTACACGTACATCTCTCATCTCTATAGTGTTGGTAAAAGCCTGGACGACTGTACTGTAATGGTTGCCATGGAAGCAGACAGGGCAGAGATTCTTGGTTCTATTGCAGCGAAGCTCACACACACTGAAATGGCATTTCCGGTACTGGTAAAAAGCATTTTCCTGCCTGGCTGGTGAGGAAGATACTGTGAATATATTGGACTTAGGAGAATGAGAAAGCCCCTCCTATGCAAGCCCTCTGCCTGGCGTTTACCAGCGTAGATGCCTGGGACCACCCACCACTTCTCTGCTATCTTGACGCATGTTCAGAAACTAGAGGCATTGTGTTTATTTTTAAGGCTGAAGTTGTGAAAATCACAAGAGGCACATCCACTGTTTTGCCAGGTTTATTTTTCAGTGAATTTCAAATAATCGGATGGTTTTTTGTCACACAGCCTTTATCTTAAGGAATAATAGCAATCCCTGTAGGTAATTCTCTTTGTTCTCAATGATAAGGCACTGTTCAACACAATATCTATCATACCCATTTTGCGTATCCCTGTTGATCACAATACGATTTTAGTTCAATAAACAATGAATAGGTTATACATAATTGGTACATGCTGGACAAACACTGCCCCCTACTGGCAAAATCAAAAGATTGTCTTTGAAGGCATATGGAATAGGGCCGAAAAAGACATATTCATTTCACTTCATTCATAGGCTAACATTTTCTGTGTTTTAAGAGAAAATAACACTGTACCACATACAAACAGAACTAGCCCAACCTTTCCCAAAAAAGCAATTTTGGTGTCATCAAGAGATATTTCTGTTTGGGCTTGTATTTGAAACCAAACGTGAGCAAAGCTCAATAGATTTGAAAATGTCAATATTTCTGTAATCTAATTTATCTCCAGGCAGATATTGTGGAATTCCCTTTGTCTCTTAAAATTTTCCATATTTTTAAAGCAACATTACTGCTCACTGATATTTACAAATCACTTCCCCATGCCTTTCCAGGTCCTGTTAATTACCATCAATCTTCCAACAACTAATTCATCACAGGGTCATGGAGAACTATCCCAGAAACCACAGGGCATGAGGCAGAGGAACACCCCGGATGAGATGCTAGTCCATATCAATGCGCACACACACACACACACACACACACACACACACACACACACACACATACACGGTCCACGTATTTGTGTTTTTGTGGGGACTTTCCATTTATTTCTATGGGGAAAACTCTACTCCAAACAATAACAACCTTAACCCCTACCCACCCCTAACTTTAACCAACCAAACAAAATACAAGACTTTTGGCTATTTTAGTTTTTTGACTGTATTCACATGTTTATAAAACTGAGTTTCCCTTGCGGGGAGAGGGCTTACAGTATCAACTTTTTATTGCATCATGGGAACACTGGATCCCCACAACACAATATATACAGAACTACACACTACATACACACACACACAGTCACGATACACACAAATACACATAATAGTACTTTGCCTAACGATGTGTCTTCGGAGAGCAGGAGGAAGGCAGAGCATGCAAATGAACATTCACACACAGCACAAGGAGAAAACTGAAAGACCACACACACACACACACACAGCAAGGGATCCCCAAATCCTACCCACAATACCACCATGTCACCTGGCCCTAATAATCCATTTTTCATGAGCCTTTGATGCCATGAAACAAACAAACAATCTACTTACTTGAGCGGAAGAAAAACATTTTAAGAGGGCGTATATAAAGTGGGTATAAACTGATTTTTACATTTTTTATTTGGTATAATATGGTAAAATGCTTTATTGTGTTAATAAATATACATATATAACTTTTTGAATGGTAATTGAACAATTTCTATTATTACTAAATACGCTATTTAAATGTAAAACTATTCAATTGTTTTTATCATGAACTTGATATCCAAATGGGAGTTTTAGGTTAAAGACATTCTTCAGCACATGTGTGGAAATGGTGGAACAAGTTCGTGGGGAAACTTGATAACAATGTGGTAGGTTTTATGAGCGGCATTACATGAGCAATTCATTTCTTTCGGTTAGGCAACTGATTGGCCAACTTAGAAAAAAAAATATATATATATATAAAATTGCATCATGTAACCTTTAGAAAAGCTTTCTGCACAGCTCATCCAAAAGACAACACACCCTGACCAGTCGAGTTACAATAATGAATTGACAAAAATGTTTTGGGGATTAGAACTATGTATATAGTAACGGTGTCCAGGTTTATCACCTAGCTTCTTCCGCCTGTTTTCTGAGTTTGAGAACCCAGTGTTGAATATTACATACGATGACCCAGGGAACAATCAAATCCGTTTCCGCGACGTATATATTTAGAGTAATGATTTGTTTTTCAGTCTAAGCTACCTATTTTGAACAATCTTCCGATGAAATACAAATACGCTAAGGTGTTTAAACAGCTAGGATTTGTTTTATCTACTTTTAACAAGCTATCCTACACAGGTTCATCACCATGATGATTTCTGACGGACATTTTGATCAAAATGCAATTTTTACCCATGGCCATTGTATTTTAAAGCGTAGCTCACACGGTTTTTCTCAGTCAAAACATTTTGCCACTGACATGCTTTTCGGTGTACGACCAGGCTGTTGATCCCTGAATACATGCAGATTTAAGTTCATAACAGGTTTGGATGGTCGTGGTTTTCATAAACAATGAACAAAGCTAAGACGACCATTGAATTTAGCTAATTATAGTACGTCATTTATAAAGCCATGCCGATGCACTGAATTGCGTAATTTATTTATTTGCCAGTGCCAGTAAGGAAAATAAAACTTCTTAAGGCATAACTCACATCAAGAACTCCCAATACCAGGTGAAACTTTCCCATTGGCCAGAAAGAACCTCCCTCTGAGGTTTAATTGGATGTTCTGGAGATGACTGCTGGCTGTATTAACCAATGAACATCTGAGCTTACGGTTAGCTTTTACTGCTTTTTGGTTGCGTATGTAAGGGAGGGGTACCGAAAAAAAGATTGGTGCGTGTGAGTGTGGTTAAACCGCCAAGGGAAAGTCTTTGGCTCTGGAAGCTTTAGGTTGATTTTCCTCCTTCTGTTTAACGGGTTCTGTCAGAAGCTGTAAATATCTCACTCGGCGGACGTGTCGGTAAGTTTTCCGCCCTCGAGGCTCGACTTTCGGTCCGGTGTGTGTGCTCGTGCGCGCCTCGCGCTCGGCGTGACGGACCGTGGCTCGGGCTCCGGTGTCACGCTGGTCCGCCTGAACCGGGCGCCTGTGCTCCGCGGCGGGCTCGGCCCGCTGGGAAACCGGCCGGCCGGGGTTTACTGACCGGGGAAAATCGCGCTGTATCGTGGGGGAGAACTTATAAATATGCGTATAGTGTGTGACTTAGTGGCAGAATTTTGATTTACGGCAAAAGGTGTAGTGATTTACGGTGAGGTGCGTACCGGCAATAATAAAAGCACTTAATAAAGATAGTGATCAAGTTTTCATCATTACACCTACGGCCGTATCAGGCTACCTAGCCGGTTTAAGTTAGGTAACTAAACTAGGCGGCTGGGTTATTTCACGTTGCTGAGAGCTATGCGGATGATAACAGGAAACGAGTGGCTTGCCATCCGTTAAAGTGGATTCACCAGCACGGTAGAATTGAGTCATTTCTTTTGGGTATTTGAACATCCTAGCCAGCCTGTTTATTTTTTTTCTTTGCTTCCTTGGCTTTCTTACAATAGCAGTTCTAAATGATGATTTATTTTTTTAGCTATTTGCAACCGATTCTGATCGTATTCGTGTAACGCTGCCGGTTATCCGCCTACCGGGTGCTTAATATTGTGGAGCATTTTGTCTCCCTAAATAAGGATGTACGTGAACACACAGACGCAGATAATCTTGGATGCATCCTTCTATCTATGGAACCCTTCCTCATGTGCTTGTTGATGTGTGATGTTATGTGACCCCCCCCCCCCCATATGCTTTGTATGTTTAAATGTCAGAGTCCTTCGCAATATAATCATCAACAGGGCGGCAGTGACTGGTCGTAAAATCTCTTGTTTTTTGTTTTAGTTTGTACTGTAATCCAGGCGATCCACGTAGGAATTTGTGTGGCTGCTGCTGCCAGGGTTAGTCCAGAGCAGCTGTTCTTTCCCTCAAATCCCCCTGCCAGGGAACGGCTGCGGCCTACCAGTCCTGGGAACGTGATCGGCACGTTACCCTGGAGGCCCATCATTAGGTTCAGGACAGGCAGAACAGTGGGTTTGTGTGTCCTGTTTTTTTTAATTGTCGCTTGAATGATGTAGACTGGCATAACACACTGCAATCACTGGCAGGTTGCACATGTTTTCAGTTCTGTCTCAGAAGTCAGATGCTGTTGTTGATCCTCTGTTGTGGAATGCTGTCTTTGGCTGGGGAGGCAATTATAAGCACAGCTGAGCCCCCCCCACACACTCACTCACTCACTCACACACTCACTCACACACACACACTCACACACACACTCACTCACTCACTCACTCACTCACTCACTCACTCTCCATTTTTTACTTTTGTTTCAAAAGTAATCAACAAAGTTAGGAATCTCTTGCAGATGCATAGTTGTAGTTGTCTCCTGCTTTGTCAGATAAATTATTTTGGGGAAAAACATGGACTGACTGTATTTAAGAAATCCAGGGATGTTTGCTTGTCCCGTTGTGATCGATGTAAACATTCGTGTTGAACTAGTTCCACGCAAAATCAAGCATAATGTGTGTAACATTCTCAAATTTAGTTTAGCGCTTGACATTTTTAAAGACTTAAACAAGGCATTATCTATTAAAAACTAACTACATTTATTTTAAATGTACACCATGTAGGAAGCAATTCAACATAAGTATTTCTGAGTGTGTGGGAAATAGCTTCTCATGGTTTACTTGTGATTAGTCTGGGTATGCAACTAGCAAGTGTTTTTATCAGGTTTTCTGTCTGGTCTCAGATTTCTGTAGCATAACAGGATATGACATTAGAAAAATGTGATGCCTGACAGTGATGTTTTCAGGCCACACCTGAACAGATGCTGGGTAGCAGCAGCGCTCAACAGTTGCCTACAAAAGGCAATAACCTTGTAGAAAATCTGATTTAACTTGATTCATAGGTTGTGCTGTTGTATACAATGCACATATGGTGAATTTCTGTTAAATATTTTCCAGAATTTTGTTATCCATCCATCCATCCATCCATCCATCCAT
>JAODKE010000116.1:195377-208294 GCA_026779605.1 Mormyrus hasselquistii
AATGCACATATGGTGAATTTCTGTTAAATATTTTCCAGAATTTTGTTATCCATCCATCCATCCATCCATCCATCCATCCATCCATTCCTCTTCCATGGCTCCTTATCCAGTACAGGGTCACAGTCAGCCGGGAGCCCAACTTTAATGGCACGTGATATGAAAATGGCTTTTAACCTAGGCAAGTAAATGAAAGAGATGTTTCTGCAGCATATTATTTGGTTTTAGCATCATAGTATAGTAGCATGCATCAGTTTCACATCCAGAACTGCCTTGCTGTAGTCTGGCTCATTAAGGCATTAGTTCATCAGAGTGATGATTATTGAATCTGCCGCTTTTTATAGCTGGGATAGATTCTCTAGGGAACTGAATTTCCCATCGAGTTTTTAAAAGTAGTAGATATGGGGGCTGTCTGTTATATGGAAAGATGGTATTAGTTATGGGCTCAGAATATTCTCAGCAGCATTTTTGCCTGATATGTAGAGTGGTTCTGGGTTTGTCTCATGCTTTCTGCCATCGGTTGCACTGAACAGAACTGTAATTGTGAAGTTATTTGGTGGGAGAACTGCAGGCCTGCCAGTCAAGCTGATAACTGGGACAGATGAGAGCCCTTACAGCTCAGATGGCTAAAGCCGACCCCGGTGCTTGATGGCGTTTGCTGCGGCCGCCAACCAGAGCCATCTGGATGATGTTCTAATCCACAGAGAGCTTTTCATTGTAGTCTCGGTGCCATTTCCTGATTTGTTTTTTATATCTGGTGTGTGGTGACACCCTTTGGTGTTTGTTTCTCGAATAGTTTTACCTGTTCAGGCGGAAATAACTTTCATTTCGGAAGGTTTTGCTTTAAGCAACATCTGAGCTTGTCCTGAACTGGAAGGCATCCATAATCAGATGTGAACTTGCAGCGTTATTGGCTTCCCTTGAGTCAAGATTCATACAAGTTTATTAATTTATTTATTTATTAGTAGAGGTAAAAACGGAAATTAGATGAGGCACATTTTCCAAAGATAATGGACGGCCTTGCTCCTCTCTAATACCATACTTCTCCTGTTTTTCTTTCTGCCTGTAGATATTTCTGCGAGCTTCCTGTTTTATGGTTCATTTTTTTCTGTCTTTGGCCTCTGCAAATCTTTTGTGTTGAAATGTCAGGGTCAATAGTAGGGATGTGCCCATCGACATTTTTCAGTTCCGATCCGATTCCGATACAATAGCTCTTTTTACATGAAGATCTTATAATAAAAATCAGTTTTACATTATGAATATTTTTAAACTGGTAAATACAGATGAGGAAATGTATGCCAAAAAATCTTTAATTGGCCTACTAGAAACATGCATATCATACTGTCCTACATCGTGTGTACATCTTGATTTAAGCGTTTTTGAGGCAGCTTTCGGTTCAATTTTGAATGTATTTTAGGAGACTATACATAAGAGATGAATGCTTAAAATTTCCCAAAATGTTTCTCCCGTTGGCAACAGCGTCACTTACACTTTGCTGCGATCGCAGCCTCTCGTGTATCACAATCTGTAGCAAGTGCGCAAAACAGCCCAAGCTAGTGACTCCCTAATCATGCATTGCTTTATTCATAGCACTCGTGTCTACCAAAAAAACTGAGTGGCAGCAGTAGTGTTCAGATTGAATGTCGCAAAAACACAACTAAAATATGAAAAAGCTGTTGTGAGATTGTACAAATAGCTCCCATTTCATGTTAAATCTGTCTTTTGATCTGTCACATATGGCTGATGCCTGATCCATCAAATAGGTCTGGATTGGCGCCGATACCTATTTGAATAATGGATTGGTGCATCTCTAGCTAATAGAGTAGGAAATGAGTTTTGTACAGTGGGTATTTGTTAATGTATTATTATTTGAATTACATGATGTTATAAAATACTTTTATATTTTGTATTGAAATACCTCGAGCATTTCAGAATTTTATGTAGTGGTAATTTATAAAGCTTTGGGTGATTTCCAGATTTCACGCATTCACTAAAGTTTTCTTTGAAGTTATTGTAATTCTAATATCTGTACAAGCATTAAGCAGTGAATCTGTCTGGAGGCAGGGTTCTTCATCTGATGGCATTAATGCCTTCATTGGAATCACAGCGTTGGGTGTGAGATTGTTTGAAAAGGGTTCCCACTGGCATTTGTGCGTCTGTCATCCTCCGTGCGACCATGGGTCTTGTGCACCCACGCCTGTGAAACAGAGCCCGTTTCTATGTGAACAGTCCTCTTTTTTTTTCTTTTTCCTTTTTTCTCTTTTTCTTTAAAGAGAACACCAGGTCATCCTGTGAAAAATAGCTCAGTTCTTCTTTTAAGGTGCTATCAAAATGGTTGTGAAAGTAATCTCTCTATGAAAACATCTCAGTTCTTTTTCAGTGCAGTAGTTATGGAAATTAACAGTGTAGGCCTTTGTTCCCTCATATATGATTTCCAGTCAACAACCCATTATTAATTTCTGTTCCCCTGAGCCTGCTTTGGCAGTTGAATAACACAGTAGTCTGCCTTTGAGACATTTTATTTTATTTAGTGTGATTAAGCTGAAAATGGGCTCCCGTTCCTCATGTCTTCTTAGAAACTCCAGAATGGTCATGGTATAGTGGAATTGACACAGGCCTGGTTTTACAGTCTTTTTGAACAATATGCATGCGTACTCGCACAGTCACACATGGCCCCTTTGTGCTGGCGTGTTTCTGAGGCCTTGAGTCCCCAGAACAGAAGCACTATTGAGGCCCATTGTGGAATGTGGGCGGAGTCTTTCGACCAGGAGCGCGGGCACCGACTGCGGGCCCGAGCATGAGGACAGAAGCCCTTCACTGAATACCAGCACTTACATATTCAAGTATTCTGCATGTAGATTTTTAATTTTTTTTTTACTGCATGCCTGCCCCCACTTTGACTCCCACCTCCAGCTTCATAACTTTTGTAGGGGGTCTTTTTCCCTAGGAGGTAAAATTGTTTGTGGTCATGACTGGGGATAGTAATAAGTTCCAGCGGGTGTTTTTGGGGAGAGTGGGTTGGTGTAATGGCAGGCCAGTGATGGTGGAAAGTATTTAGGGGTTTGGCCATGTTAGGGACAAACTCCACCCATATGTTTGTTTATTTGGATGCAGTTACTGTCTTGTTTCATGAAATGTGGAAGGGATTCTGCTTTTAACACTGTCAAATGTGATTTTCAGCATCCCTCTAGTGAGGCCTTGTTGTGTCACTGTTTGGCTGTGAGTTTAGCATAGTGCATGAATTGAATGCACGTTAACCAAATAGAACATTTAGGTAACCCATAATGCTTTTATGGAGGGATGCATATTAAACAGCCTGTGTGTTATTGGTACTCCATGTTAACAATGAGGTTGCATTTTGGTCACCATGCCGGGGTCGTCCTTGCTCGTGGCCTGCCCCTGAACTTGTGCTCTTTCACAACCATTGCATTTCCCCTGAGTGGCACACTTGAGCCACATGGCATTGCTCTTTCGTATGTCGTGCATATTTGAGCTGTGAAGTAACGTGCTTCAGCCAGTGTGATTCGCAATGGCCTGTGCTTCTCTACAATATAAATTGTTTCAAACCGGTGTCCTGTAAGTGGAGGGTTTAGCTCAGGCCTTCTTTCAGGAGTAATTCTTTGAATAAAGAAAACAATATCTGGCTAACAGCAGCTTTTTTTGTCTCTGTAAAAACCGCAATAGGTGTTTTTTTTTTTTTTTTTTTTTTTCCTTCTTTCATTCTCTGTGAAATTACTACCAGTAAGCGTGATGCAATCGGACAATGTCCACACAGGCCTTTTTGCACAGGCTGCTCTTGTAAAAAGATTCTTTATTGCATGGTTAGAATTAGATGGTAATTATTTCATAGAAAAATAGTTCTTTTGGGGAAAAGCATCAGTTTATATTCTGCACTTGTTTTGAATAACTGAATGTGTATAAATTCTTTGATTTGTAGTGACAGCTGCCCGCCCCCTACTTTAGAGAGGACCTTGATGTGTTGTGCGTCCTGGGTTCAATTTGTAGGTATTGACTGGACACACTGGAGCTAATCAGTCTGCTAGTAGAAGCAAAAACGTGGACTGTTTAGTGTTCCCTGGGGAGCATTTTGAGGACTGGGTTGGGGAAACACTGCACTAGTATATGCTATCAGTGTGCCAGGCTCTGCTAATGGGCTTCAGATGGACATTCAGATTGGCTTTTGGGTGGTGTTTCTGTTAAGATCCTACCTCATATCCATATGTGTGATATTTCTCATCAAAGGTGCACCAAGCCCTTTGCTGTACTCTCATCTGTTAGTCTTATTTCACTAAGATTAAAATGGGCTGCCTTGTTCAGATGTTTATGCTGGCCAACTCAGGGTAGTACATCTTCAGTATAATTTTTATTGGCCTGTTCTTTTCCTCTGATGTGAACGTGTTTTGTTTGTTTAGAAATGACAACTTCAAGTAATGTTTTAGTCAGAGAAGTTACGGAATTCCCAATTCTCATGTTGACTGTGAAAATCAGGTGACAGATTTAAAAGTTGGTGCAATAATGTGGAATCTTTGACCAATACCGATAACAGGGACGGGCATTTCAGGTAGTATTATTAGTTGAATTTCTCCTGTGATAAATTTTAAAAATAATTTGATTAACCCCACAACCCACAAGGAGCATTTTGTGTATGGATCAAAATATTCATTTTTTCCCTTGTGAAATAATGGTTGTCACTGCTAACGGATAACGTAAAACATTTTTTACAAGTAGCTTGAATAAATTAAAATGAAACACATCAAACTGAATGGATAGCTCAAGGTGCAGTAGCATACAATATTGCCTTCAGCAGTTACGGCGAATGCCTATTTATTTTTAACAACATAAACCTAACAACACTTATCTAGCTTATAGATTACTTGGTTTATTTCCATAGAAAATGAGATACCGCTTGCAAAAGGACATTAAAACATTAAAAGTAACCATGAAACTAGGGTGATTCAACCATACTAGGAAAAAATTACTTTGACATGAAATCTTTATCATAAATACTATAATATTTGTAAAACATAAAAGGAGTTAAACAAGTTATATTTGGCTATACATTTATCAATTGATTCTGTCTAATTTGACTGACGGTCAACTTATGTCAAGAATGGTGCCCACACAAAGCGGTTACTTTTTCTCAACATCGTCTTTGTGGAATACAGAATATTTCTATACAGGCAAATGTTTTGGTGACCAGTTCTTCACTGTTTTATTCCTTACTAATTATGTTAAGTTTCTCATAAATGTTCTACACTGTCTGAGTGAGTACAACCACAAGGATGAAAATGATATGATTGGTCTGGAGAGCATATGAAGAGCTCATGCAAAAGCAGTAATAAACTTCAGAATGAATAAACTACAAACAAAGAATGAATCGGTCACATCTACAACAATTTCAATTAACACAATTTTGCAAAATAATTTTTAAAAAGGTGTTTTGTTCTGTTACCTTTTTCCTTTTAGATTTTTTTTTTTTTTTTCCTTGAATAATTCTTAATATTGACTCAATGATAACATTATATTTGTCTAATGTCATTGATACCAATGACTAGCTAAATTCTGAGCCACTTGCTGCGTTGACGGTGGGGGTTGTCCGTCATAAAACTGCCGGTGTAGATTAGCAGAATGACGTAACATTGTTTTTTATTCTGTGGGAAATTAACCAAATTTAATAATTAATTAAAAACATGTTGTAGGCTGGTACTTAGATTTTTTCTAAGTGGTGAATGAGTGACATAATTCCTAACTTTTTCTACTGTGATAAAGGTTAAATATTGGCCAATTCTGACACTTCGAGCCAATGCTAATGTCTTGATTTTTCTTTTTTTGCAGATATCAATCTGTACCAATATCCATCCATCCATTTTCTATACCCACTTGTCCAATGCAGGGTTTGCAGGGGTCCAGAGCCTATACTGTTTATATTATCTGATACTGTGCATCTGTGTGTGTGTTTTTTTTTTTTTTTTAAGGATTCTCATGGGATTGTTTTGGTTTTGCTTTCTTTTGTCCTTTCGTTTTGCCTGCCCTCTAAGTGGACCCTGTGGCCCAAATGAAGATGACTGCTTCTGCAGTAGTTTGTGGTTAATATTTAACTTGTTCACTCCATTGTAGAGTGCGCCTCATAGCTGCAAGGTCTGTATCCCAAGGGGAGACTTTAAAACCTCAAATATAAAATCGACTTAAATCCATATCCACCACAAGTATATTGTAGGAGTGTTGTGTATCATACAGTACATCTGAGTGGACAAGAGTCTCCCACCTGCAAAATTAAAAGCATCATTACATATCGACAATGTTAGCCTAAATATAGCCAGACTTGCCACTTTTTGAACCATTCATGCATTGCAGTAGACTGCAGTCCCATGGTGACCCTACCATCCTCACTGTAGGTCATTTTATTGTTGTAGGTGATTAGGCATATGATTGTGGTATCAACAAATTTGATGAAACTATGCAGTAATAGGCTGGAGGTGTCTGGCTATGCAATTATGAATGAGCAGTGAGTCCAGGCAATTTTGCATATGTGAACTTGTCTTCCTCATGCCATCTACAGGAATAGAGAAAATGGGGTTATGCAACACACTTGGGGCTTGCATTATAAAATGCTTGCTGGTATACTTATGGTGCACATAAGCATAGATTATGTCTAAGAGTAAACTCACAATTCTGATGGTTGAAATTAAGTTGAATTCTGGATTGTAATTTGTTAGTCTAAATCCCCTGCTGCACCTGATGAGCATTATAATGGTTTTAAAGTTTTCAGCAATGTTGAATTTTTGTATGCTGTATTAGAAATTATATCTATATTTCTTGTATTAAGAAGTTCTTGCATTTAAACTTTGCTTTGGAGTTTTACTAGATGCCAGGGAATGAGTGGTGATCTTGGATCCTAAGTCAGACAACAGGGTACAATGCTTTGGTTTCTTAGGAGTAGAGATGCGCCAATCCGATATTCGGATTGGAATCTGAACCTTTGTAACACACATCTAAATATGGAACAGCTTTAATTAGAACTCTGAAAATTACCAGTGCTGCCATACTTTTACACTATGATGTTTGTCGTGCTTCTTTATGGAGCTGAAGCAGCAACCTCTCCTGTTCCCGTGTTTCTGCTTGACGCTAAGAATAGCGAGCACAGCTTAACACAATGTGTACTTAAGCACATATAGAACACACTAAGTTAAACATTCTCCGCTAGAATGACTGGGGATGTTTATAGTACATAGTTACCACATGCATACACTATCACTGTCTGGGAGTAACGTCTATTAGTGTAAGCTATAGCTAACGCCAGCCACAAAGTTGAACGAATAAGACTCCCCTGCATATCTGTGGATGTAAGACAAGGCAAACATCTTAAAGCCCTTCTCTAATTTACTCGTTCGTACTTTGGAGAAGGGTTTACAAAAGCGATGTACGTCATTGATCATAAGTCCTGTAAACGACATGTATAAACCAAAGCCATTTTTCACAGACTGGAAATGAGCGAGCCGCATTTCCATGAACGCGGAAGCTGACGAGCAGAGAGCCCACTGACATGAGAGTTCACGCCTCATTACTAGTGATGTCGTTCGCGAATGAGACGGTTCTTTGAGCCGACTCTTTTTAGGGAACGATGGGAGCCTGCTCCTGTTCAACAGCCGTTTTATTAATGCTTATAGAATTGTCCAGGTTTTTGAGCTGCCTCAACATTAAGGACGACATTGGCCGGAACACGTTGTCTTCCGAAAAAGCCCGCCCACATGGTGGAGTCTTATTTTTAACAAGCTCAAATCAGGTCACGTGAATCTGCATCAGGTTAAACGAAGAGGCGGGTTTTTTTAAAAAGAGCCATTTAGGAGCCAGAAGAGCCGAGACTTCTTGGTGAGCTGAGCCAAATGAGCCGGTTTGCTAAAAAGACCCGATTATTCCCATTTGGTAGAGAGAGACACGAGGAAAACGAAGCGTGCAAATGAAATTTTTTCCGGCCCCGATAATTATCAACCTCATTTTAATTATTGCACAATTAATTGATTTATCATTTATCGCGACAGGCCTATCCGATACATACTTATTTAGGTTTTGGTAGTCTCTAAAAAGAGAGCTCCTATTTCATGTAGATTTTATAGTATATTTGTACAATCAATCGCACAACAACTCTTTCACATTTTAGATGTGTTTTGCGGCATTCAAGCTAAACACTAACGCTGCCCCTCAGTGGGTGTGAGCGCAGTGACTTTTGCCTGCTGTGACGTCATACCCTTTGCATTAGGGAGAGCATAACAACATCAGATAAGAGGGTATGTGCTGATCTGGAGGTATTTTAACTGCAACTAATAGCACCGCAATTTGCAGTCTTTATAAAAACAAAGTTTTAGGAGGTAAGAGTAGCATTTAGTGGAAAATTTCACTAAACAAAGCACATGCAATTGTGCGAGACAACGAGAGTAATATGGACAAAGCAATGTATGATTTGAGTCTCTAGCTTGGGCTGTTTTGCACACTCACAGCTTGTGATACATGAGGGGTTGCGATCGCAGCGAAGTGTAAGTGACGCTGTTTCCAGTGGGAGAAACACTGTGGGGCATTTTAAGCGTTCGCCACTTGCATATTCTTGCTTGGAAGATATTCAGATTTAACAGCAAATGCCTCAAAAACGCTTAAATCAAGATGTACAAACGCGGTGGAACAGTATGGTATGCATGTTTCTAGTAACATAATTAAAGATATTTTGGCATGCATTTTTTCCATCCGCATATATAGTTATAAAATATTAATGTATAATATGTTTATTAAAATTTTGAAGTAAAAAGAGCTCTTGTGTATCAGTATCGGCAGTTGTGTATCGGAATCAGATTGGAACTGAAAAAATGTGGATCAGCCCATCTCTCTTTAAAAGGAAAAGCACCAGAAGCGTGGCACTGCCAAAGTTTACCAAAATTTGCTATCCGTTTCAATCATTGAAACTAATGAGGGTCACTTTTATAATAAGAATACACTGGGATTCAACACCACAACTTCATGCAGCTGGCTGCCCCCACCCGCCCACCCCCCTTCTCGGACCAGTTTCCTATTCCAGCACACCTGCCCCGTGCAGCCTGGGATAGGGTTCAGTCTCCACCACCCCCATACTGGATAAGTGGTTGGAAGCTGGACAGATGCTCATACCTAAGGCAAACTGAAGGTTGTCAGAAAATTCCTATCCATTTCATTTTCCAGCACATGAAAGTGGAAACTCTCGCACTGGGCTACTTTCTGACTTCCTCCCGTCCTCTGACAGGCAGGATCTTAGGGGGAGCGATCGCAGTAGAGGCATATGTGCCGACGGCTCTGAAATAGGGCGACGTCCTGTCACCGATGCCACAGAATCGCGGGAGAAGTTGCTGCAGATCTAACATTTAACCGGCAGCATTAAAAACATCTTCAAAGCTGTCCCATTTGCATTCCTTTGAAACTGTCAGCAGATCCGTTCATTTTCATAGCATGCGGCTTGGGCCTGGATCAAAAGACGGAAGATGACAATTTTTGGGTGGGAAACTCGCAGACCTTTCCTAGGTTACTGATGAAATTTCGTCAGAGAATATTAAAAAAGCCACAGGAAGTATTTTGGGCTCATTACAGACTCCTGCCTCCACACTGTTTCCATATCAACTCCTAGGATGATGTCTTAATGTGGGAAGCAACACTCTCACCATATCAGAAATGTATAACTCATGTCTGCAAGAGTCCAAGTCATAGCATATCTATCACCAGCCACATAAAGTTTCCTGCTCTTCCGCCACGAAACCTTTTACGTCAAAAGACAAATTCTACCTGCTGAAATTTAAGCTATAAATGGTGCCGGGATGATAGAACTGCGGCTTCAGAACCCACTGTTAGCAGAAACCAGTGGGAACCAACAAATTACCCAGTGGGATGTGGGCTATACAGTCCCACCCACAATGGATCCCTACCACCAATGTTCCCTGCAGAGTTGAGATGCAGACAAGTGTAAGATATTTCTGATATGCTGTATCGTATGCGGGGCATTGTGAAACCAGGAGATGGTGCTTCTGCATTTGACAGACATGCCGTCGTTAAAGCTTCGTAAGCAGAATGGTGAAGTCTTTGGACAATGTCAAATCGTCAAGAAGCCTTCATCTTACCAGACAGCTGAGGGACCTTCTACAGACTGCTTCTGCAGACCATTAAACTTAGACCTTGGGAGCTGTTCTACACATCAACCTGAGTAAGACTAGGGCTGGAGATGAAGTTGGTCCATTTGCCGAGGTAGGGAAGAGGGCGAGTACAAAATACTGAACACCAGTCCAGTGGCTAGTAAAAAATGACATTTTATACTGACTAGCCCAGTTGACTGATAGCAAAAATTCTTATTTTCCGTCATATCCAGCTTATTGTTCCATCTTATTAAGCATTAGTGAGAACTGTAAACAAATGTACCTACCCCTATTTTCACCGGTTCAATTAAAGCATCTCTTGACTGCCACACTGCTTTCTAAAAGTATTCTGTCCTGTTAGGCTTTCCATGTAGATGCCATTGCTCAAGCTTTAATGTTATCAAAGACACTCTGCTCAGGAAACCCAGGCCTCATTTTTTCGTGTTTTCTGCTTCGCTCTCTGTCCCGCAGTATTAACTGGACGGTGTTAAATGATGCAGAAGATTGAGCTTTTTGGCACTGAACCCTCCAGCACTTATGTCCCGCCCCACCCCCCACCACCACGTCCGGCACGTTCTCAGCCAATGACCGGCGACAGGAACATTTCCCAAAGCTTAGTGCAGCCGGGGCCATCCAAGGTCGTGCCGGGTTCCCCCCTAGCGGACATGTGACTCAACAAAGGCCGTGGATTTGTGGGACAGACGCCCGGATGAAGGGTCACATAATACCAGCAGCGGGGCATCTGAGGAGCCGTTATCAGTTTGGGCGACGATTTCAGTAAATGGTACACTTGGGGGGGGGGGGGGGGGCTGAGTGACGGGGCCGAAGCCAAGGCTGCCTGCCCACTGCTGGATGGATTGGGCAGGACAGTCTGTGTTTGCCAGTGATGTCACTGCCTTGCCAGGTGGGGGGGTATGCAGAGAACAGGAACACTACTCACTGCCGTCTTCTCAATCCTCCCACGCAGGCTGGTGCTTTTTCTCAGGAAAATACGGATTTTCTGCATAAATTGCATATTTAGGACACTGCAGCAAGGCAGGGACAGACACATATACTGTGGGACACATTTAAGCTGCATTGGGAGACATTTCACATGTAAATTATTGAACCTTGCTTTTCTCTTAATGGCTGAAATCCATCCAAAATCCAAAGGTATACCACAGATCCAGGCTCTTACAGTTTACCATAACCATATGGTTTTTCAGCATGGGGGTGGGGGGGATTAACCCTGGCAAGCTCAGTCACCCTACAGAGAAAAGATCTGGGAAATTCATCAGTGATGCGTACTGGATGGTGTGAAGCTGTGCTTTGGAGTTTGTGTACAGTTTGTGACTTTGGAAGGACACAGTCTAACAGCATTTATGTGAAGTGGCTACAGATATGAAGAGCTTTAATTCTCTGTGCTGAATGTGTTAAGCCAGTGAGGTGAAGCTGAATGCCCACTGACCAGAGTAGAGAATGGAGGCTGACATTTAGAAGAACAAGGATTTAGACAGACACCTGCAGTCCTGTGATTCTTTGACCTTGTGTATGGTGTTGGGATGGTACAATGGTGCAGTGGTTACCACTGTTGCCTTGCACCTCTGGGACCTGGGTTTAAGTCTCTGCCAGTGTTCCCTGTGTGTGGAGTTTGCATGTTTTCCCTGTGTAGTTGTTGTATCTCCCCCCACGGTCCAAAAACATTGGACCAAATTGTCTGTAGGTGTGGGTGTGATGGGTTGATGCCTGCCTTGTGCCCATAGGCTCTGGCCCCCTTGTGACAATGAACAGGATAAGCAGTTTCAGAAAATGGATGGGTATACTGACAAGGTGCCTGTTCCCCTTTTCTTCAGAGCTGTGGCATTCATTGTTTTCTTGCAACAGACATGCAGCATCTCACCGGAAATCTGGTCATGTAACGTCACTTCGGCCTGATGCACTTTCACCTGAAACAGCAGATGAGCGGGAACAAGAAAAAAAATGAGATATGAAAACTTTGGCCTGCTCATTTCTGACCCATGACTCTTGGAATAGATATGGTGGGTTTGGGCATTGGGTGAGGGGTGAGCCTGAGTGGTCTAGTGCTGCCCTACATCAGTGCTTACTGATTTATATAAAGAATTAATTACATGAGCCGAGCAGCAGGTCACTCTGTCAGGGATTATTAGGGAACTCTTTACCCCTCAGGGACCAAGGGAGCTAATCCGTGAGCAAGAAACCCACTCTTTATCTATGACTCACCGTTCATTGCTGCCACCTGTCCCATAAAAACGCAAATGAGTGCATTTGATTCTGTTACCTGGCAAAGTCACGCTCATTATGATGCACTATTCTGCCTTAACCAGTGCCCCTGTTTAAGCCGGGTGCCTGTGCCGTGACTTTCATAAGATGGGGCCCTTTTACAATCAATAACGAGGGAAAGCTAACAGGCTGTGCGATCAGGTGCACGGCTCCGAGATGCAGTCTAAACTCCCAGGACAGCGTGCGTATTGCAGGTTAACAGAGAGGCCTCAATGATGCCAGGACAGGGAAAAGGGCCCAAACTGCAGATCAGGGCTATGGATCAATGGTTCTGTCTTTCCCAGCCGCTGGTCCTCACCTCCATCATCTCCTACTTGCTGCTCGATATCAGGAATCTCAGCAATGTTTCCATTCAGTAAGACTTTGTCTGACATAAGCAGAACACAAGTGGGATAGGCAATTAATTAGGTTTTTAATATAATTGTACATAAGAACATAAGAAATATACAAACGAGAGGAGGCCATTCGGCCCATCAAGCTCGCTTGGGGAGAACTTAA
>JAODKE010000116.1:208394-225506 GCA_026779605.1 Mormyrus hasselquistii
AATTTTAACATCACAGCACCCCCCCCCCCCCCCCCCCCCCCAAAAAAAAAAAAAAAAAAAAAAAAAAAAATAAAAACCCCCCCCTTTTCTCCCCCCCCCCCCCCCCCAAAGTCGTATTACCGCAGCGGCTCGATCCCCGAGCTGCTCTTCTCGCTGTTAAGCACCTGGAAGCGGCCGGCTAAGGCGCGGCGTGCCGTGTCCTACGGCCTTCCCGGGCTCGTCCCCACCGCCACTGTACGTGCCCCCCTACTCCCTCAGCATGCCGCCCCCCTGTGTGTCCCGCCTGCGCCGTTCCCCTCTCTGCTTTCTGCTGCCTGGACCCTGCCTGATAGGTGGGGTTCATGCTGATTGGCTGTTCTGTCCCAAACAAGTCCTGTGTCCAAGTTCCACCCTCATAACAGAGTCACTACATCCTCGTTAAGACCGTGTTGTGACAAGGTGACATTTAATGGCTCCGTGTGGTAGCTTCTCTTTTGGGATGCGAATGAGCGGTTTCTGCTGTCTTGGAATTGGGAAAGGGTGTTAATATGGTGAAGGGGGGGCGTGGATGGTGGGGGGGCAGCGGGTATTCTCCGTCGCTAACACACTTAGCGCACTTACACCCCCTTGCTGCCTTGCCAGTCGGTCACTTGCACCGTTTAATGCCACCGGAAGCGGTGCGGGTGAGTAGTTTTTGCGTCTTTTTGCGGGACCCGCGCATGCGGCACCCCAGCACCATGACGATGGCATGCTGACATGACTCATGATCTGTGAAACAGGTCGGTTGGGGGGGGGGGGGGGAGGTTAGGGCTGTCAGTCTGGCACACTTGACTAGAGAGCTAGGAAGTTGGTTTCTAAGAGGTGAGCATGCTGTGGTGTGATTGGTGGGTGGGATTCCAAGAGGGATCCCCTTGGAGCATGCTGCGGTCTGATTGGTGGGTGGGATTCCAAGAGGGATCCTCTTAGAGCATGCTGCGGTCTGATTGGTGGATGGGATTCCCCAAAGAGCCCACTCCTACCATCATCTCTGTTCCATGCTGTCCCCTTTCTGCCTAGAAGTTTGGAGGGAATCAGTCCAAGCCTGAGTTTACGGTGGACCTCAGAGGTGGCTCAGTGGATTGGGCTTCCAAGGACAAGTCCAGCAAGAAGCATGTCATTGAGGTGAGCTGTTTAACTTCCCTGCTGGCTGAAATACTCATTAGCTTTGTTTAGAGGGATTGCTGATGGGACTGCTCTCTGTCTTCCCCTGCTGGTTAAATTGTCATGTTCTTCTCAGTGTTTTTTCCTTAAGATTTAACTCCAACAAATGAGGGAAGCCTATTGCGGGTGTGAGGGACAGTCATGCCAGTAGTCATTGCATGACTCTCCCATCCAACTTGACCTTTGGCCTATGATTCCCCCCCAGCTGAAAACTCGCCACGGGACCGAGCTGCTGATTCAGTCGGAGATAGACAGTGTTATCAATGACTGGTACAAGGCCCTGGTTGAAACCATCAGTGCCCATGTGAGCCTGCCCTCTGCTTTCCACCATTAAGCATTGAACATGACTTGTGTGACTGACCTACATATCATAAGACCCTTATCGTGGAAGTAAATAAAATTTTGATAATAGTTTTAATTACTTGTTTAATGCTTATAAATTATCAAATTTTTGCGTGCATGAGTAGAACTTGCGGTACATAAAGTTAAAATATGAAGGTAGATGATGTAATTCTTTATCTGTCCACTTAGGGGCAGACTTGCTGTACAGGGGTCAGAGTTTTACAGGATTTTCATATTAATGAGATGTGAGCCTGCTGCCAGAACTGATTGCCTTAGGAACAAGATGGAGGCCTGATGCTGCCCCTCATGAGTGAAATAACTAAAGTCTCCCCCTGACACAGGCCTGGGAGTCAGATGAGGCCATCGAAGATGACTTCCCAGAGTCTCCGGGGGTCGAGAAGCAAGATAAAGAGAAGGACCACCGGGACTCCAAGAAAAACAGAGGTTAGAGCCTGTTCCTCATCGGCTCCTGGGGCTTAACCCTCTCCCCCCCAGGAGGCTTGCAGGATATGTGTATTTGCGAGGGCACACCGTACCCAAGTTTGAAATGCAAAACTTGCTTTCTAGCCTTGAAGAGCTCTTCCAGCATAGACTCGGACCAGAAGAAGACCAGGATGAAGCTGAAGAAGTTCCTCACACGCCGTCCCACCCTGCAGGCAGTCCGAGACAAGGGCTACATCAAAGGTGAAGGGAACCAGGGTTTGATCAGGGCTACAGCAGAGGTGCCGGTGAACTTCATCTGCTGAGTCTGGTTTAATTGTTAGAGCTGCCGTATTGTTAAATAGGGTGGGGGACCCACTTTCTAAGCCTCATTTCCAAAAACAAGGAGATGAAAGTGCTCTTCATGTTCAAAGGAACCCCAGAAGAACCTAAATCTGAAATGAGGGGAAATAAGGAGCACTCTGTGATGAGTATGACCGAGTTTGGAGTTTGTACTTTGTAAAATAATGATCTCCCCTGGCTCCCCTGATTTATTGACACTTATGACGTTACCCTGCTGTTGAGCCTGAGAGAACAAGATGGCCAAGTGATTTTAGAGGCACTTAAGTGTCCTGTCGCTGCCATTAGCTTCCTGGGCCTTTGGGAGTGACACCCACGTGGCAATCTTTCCGTTTTGTGTCACTTGGCCAAACGACCTCTGTGGTGTTTAGCGCGTCTCTTTGGGTCCTTCCTCAGATCAGGTATTTGGCTGCAGCCTGACCAGCCTCTGCCAGAGGGAGAACACCACAGTGCCCAACTTCGTCTGCACTTGCATCGAGCACGTCGAGCGCACAGGTCTGTCCAGCTACCGTCAGGGTTCCTGACCCGAGAATCGGGGGTGCTCTCTGGCTGTGGCGTTGTTCTCGGATCCAAAATGAGCTGGCCTGCTTTCTGTGACCCCCCAGGGCTGAACGTTGACGGCTTGTACCGAGTCAGCGGGAACTTGGCCGTCATACAGAAGCTTCGCTTTGCCGTCAATCACGGTACCTGCCGCCTCCCGCTGTCCCCAGCGATGGCCAGATTCCATCAGAGTTGAAGAAATGGGGAGGGTCTGAATGAAAAGTTGCTCTCTTGTTCCTCATCAGATGAGAAGGTTGATCTGAACGATGGCAAGTGGGAGGACATCCATGTCACCACCGGCGCTCTGAAGATGTTCTTTCGGGAGCTTCCGGAGCCCCTCTTTACTTATGGCCAGTTCAACGACTTTGTCAATGCCATCAGTAAGGAGCGCGCTGACTCGGACCTTATACCGCTGTGTGATTCAGAAATTAGTCGAACTTGTGCATTTACTTTTTTTGTCCACTAGGTGCCGACATATTACAGGAAAATACATTTTTGTTATATCGATGTGTGGCAGGCTTAGGATATTGTCTCGCATAATGTAATATGACATTAATGCATTTTTGCCTCTGTCTTTGCAGAATGTTCCGACTACAAGCAACGCGTGCATTCAATAAAAGATTTAATCAGGCAGCTGCCGAAACCGAATCAGGACACGATGCAGGTGCTCTTCAGGCACCTCAGAAAGTAAGCGTCCGACTGGGGTGGGGGAACAGTCCTTGCTTGAGCTCATCACCCAATCAGATTATTTTGTTATGTCTGTTACCGGGGTAAAGCTGGATTCACACCAACAGCGTCATTAGCCTGAGACCTTCCCAAAGGCGGGGCTGCTTCCACAGGTAGAAAGTAGATAACAGGATTGAGGTGGGGGAGGGGTACTGTTCAAAGGGGTGTGGCCTTTTCTCTACAGCTGGGGGGGGGTGGTAGATTCCCCTAGTCTAATGAACTGACTGAAGCTGATCACCTCTCCACAAGGGCAGGTTGGACAAAACAGCATCAATCAAGCAGAATCAATACTGAGCTGCTACATACTGCTATGGGGGGGCGGTGTCCATGGTGATGCGAGGAGTGTGCGCCGTTTGTCCCAAATTCCGCATGCCATCGAGGCTTGTAGCCTTCCTCTGCCCCCCCGGCAATGTTAATGCCCGGCTACAGTAACTGAATTATGTATCTGTGTGTCCTTACTGTGGGGTCATTGGGATGAGTAATGTGGTTACGGTAAACTGATTAGCGACGCACGGTGGTGCAGAGCGGGGCTCACGGCGGCGGCCTCCTCCTGCTCTCTCCTCGGGCTTCTTTTACACGCTACTTATCGATCGCATTCAAATACACGGCCGTATTAAAGGAAACGGGAAGTGTGTGTGTTTTTTTTATGGTGTGCGGCTCAGTGGGTTAGGTCACTGTACCTGTGACCAGAAGGTCGCCGGTTCAGATCCCGTAGTTGTTTTCATGATTGAGCCCTTGAGCAAGGCCCTTAACCCCCAGTTAAATATTTATTTAATAAATTGAATAAACTCTCTGTGGTTTCTTAGCCCTGCTTTCCCAGTGCAGGAAGTCTCTCCATTCCTTATTGACATTCCCCCTCTCTCTACCTTCTGCATGCCTCCCAGGGTGATTGAGCACGGTGATGCCAACCGCATGACGACACAAAGCATGGCCATCGTGTTTGGGCCCACGCTACTGCGGCCCGAGACCGAGACAGCCAGCATCGCCGTGCACATGGTCTACCAGAACCAGATTGTGGAGCTCATTCTGCTGGAGTTTGACGGTATCTTCGGCAGATAGAGCCCCTCCCCCCAAAGCACCCCCTCACCCCTCCTCCTGCCGCCGTGGGATTGAAGCTGCTGCCTCGCCGGAGCCAGACCCCACCGACCAAAGCCACTGATCTTCGTCTGAGGGCAAAACTTGTAAATTAAGGATGAGAGTGACTGTGATGATGGGGGCGGCTGGCGGCGGTCATGGCTGTGGTGATGAAGTAAAAACACAGAATTGACTTTGCACTTAACATTTTGAGCCGCGTTACATATGGCATGGACGTGTCCGGTTGCAGGTTTCCGGAGTATTCCAGATGACTAGACACGTGGCTGGCGCTGGGCACAGATAGGTCTGCATGTGCTGTCTAAAGAATGGGAGAGGATTATGGGATGTTACCAGCAGGACTTGACCTTCTTGGTGGACAAGAAGAGATCTGCGACCGCCCAGGCTGCAGGAGAGGCCCGGTAACCCCAAACTGTTAGTGTCTTTAATGTTGCGACAAGATGGACTAGATCTCTCAGTTGATGCTATGCAGATAAAGTCGACCAATCGGATGCAGACTTGACTGGGGGGGAGGCGTGGCTGACTTTCTGGTGGTGAGCTCTGCTGGAACGGCCTGCCATGTGGTATCAGTATTAAAGACTCCCCCCCCCCCCCCCCCCCCCTTCAAAAAAAAAAAAAAAAAAACAGAACTGCCCTGAACAATAACTATGTTCTGGAATGTAAATGACCTGGACAATACACAAAGCCATTTGAACGTTCTCAAAGGCTAGTTAGATGGGCTGCTATTCACAGGTTTTCAATGTGGCCCATTGTTTGGCAGTCGCAGGTTTGTCTGTCGCCATCTATCTGGAGCTTTTTGCTACCTCAAGCGAATGAAAGCTGTGCGTCAATCTTTCGTTATGCTTGAGGTGACTTATCACATGTTTTAAGCAGGAGTTACTCTGATCTGATGATGTCATTTCTGAAAGTTCTCTAAAGATAACTGACGGATTTTGCATATGTAAGATGACCCTACTATACCACTTGCCGAGTGTCATGTGGTATAGTGACAGGCCAATGGAAAGGTCTCTATCAGCCTCATTTGAAACTGTACTCGAGGCATTAAAATTAAAGTTTGCCTTTCTGCAAAGATGTCTAGTATGTTTAACATAGCTATACCAGCTAAGCAAAAGCAAATAATTTAGAAATTGGCTCACCCTTGTAAAAGTGTGCTTGACAGCCCTCCCATACTTAATGTTACATTTTAAATGAGAAGGGCTCTTGTTGCCATAGAAACCACCAGCTCTTCATAAGGTGGTTGTGTTTACAGAAACAGAACTGGCTTGGCCAGTCTTTCCCCCCACCCCTCACTGTCTCCCCCCCCAAACTCACCGTCAACCAATCTGTTACATCAGGTGCACTTGGTCAGGTGACATACTCCGCAGATTAACAGCTTCTTGAAGTAGTTTGTGTACGGACTTCAGTATTATCCTTTTGATGAATTTTATTGCCCCTCCGTTAAAGATTTAATTAGTGTGCTGGTGGAGGCAGTTGCAAACAATTAAAATGAGTAAATGAGACTAAGTTATTCTCTGTGCCTTATTCTATCTGCTTTCATCATGGGGAGTGCTGCGGTTGTGGTGACCCTTGTTAGCAGCTAGGTAGGCGAGTTACCGTGTGGCTTTGTAATATATACTCAGTGACAAAAACCCAAAGTGAAAGGTCATGTGACTGTGTTGTAGTGATTTATAATATCTGATCAAACTAACAGTTGGCAGTATGAGCCCACTGCTGGTCCCATGTCAGTAGGTTGTAGCATGCCCTCGGGCCTGAATACCTGCAGTGTTAAGGTGAGGAAGGGAGTCATACAGCCATTGTATCATCTCCTGCGGCAATTTGGCCGACAGCTGTTGTAACTGGCCCTCAAGGTCTTGTAGATTGGCACTGGGTCTGAGTTGACGTTTGAGCTGTTTCCACGCATGTTCGATTGGGGAAAGGTCAGGGGACCTAGCTGGCCACGGGAGGCCCTCAACATGACGCAGGCAGTCCATAGACACATGTGTGTAGATGAGCCTTGTCTTGTTGAAGGACTGTACCTGGGTGCTGTCTCAGGCGGGGTAAGATATGTGGACGCAGGATGTCACTGACGTAGCGCTGTGCTGTCAGAATCACTATCTGAGATGACCTGAATTTATACCCTATGGCTCCTCACACCATGATGCCAGGAGTAACGTAACGCTGATGTGTGTCTCTACTACATTGGCAGGATTAGTCCTCTGCCCTTGCCACTGCCATACGCACACATATGACAGTCATCTGTGGTAATGCAGGACTGAGATTCATTGTTAAACATGGTAGGACGCCACTCGTCATCAGTCCGTGCCTCCCTGTTATTGCACCACTCCAAACGCAGCCATGTCTGCACTGGTATTAACGGCGGCCTACGCATGGGACGGTGAACCCATAGTCCAGCTGATATCAGTCGTCGACTGGGGGATAACACTGGGTGTTGAGATTCCAGTATCTGTGTCCGGATGGCAGGCGCATATGTCATGGGGTTCTGTAATGCTTGGTGCACAATATGACGATCCTCCCTCGGTGTGGTCTGTCTTGGGCACCCGGAACCTTCCCGACGTGTGTGGATCCCTTTACATGCCCAATGATTCCAAAATTGGATGACTATGACATTTGCATGCCTCACATTAGGCCTGCACAAAATATATCGTTTTAGCATCGTCATTGCAATGTACACACATGCAGTAGTCACATTGCAGAATGTGCGATGTTAAGTAACGCAAATTAAATTAAGAGATGTGGACAACACTTTTGGTGTTTTTGCTAAACTAGCAAATGTCACGCTGTTCTTATTCTTAAACAATCCACAAAAGTCTGTGATATAATTAAGGTTAATTTAAAGGTTTCTGGATAAAAGGCAGACACACAGCTTTGCACCGGCAGCTAACAAACATGTTGATCACAGAACGAACCACCAATCACAAACATTCTCGATCCCAGCATTAACCATTTTTCCCAATGATATTTTGTCACTCATGTTAACTCCCATATGCAATAAGCTTCCTTAGTTTAATGTTCATGCATTGTTTAGTACTGTCAGTTTAGTCATTATTATATTTGGGCAAAATCAATTCAATCTTTATAGAATGATTAATTATACCAATAGAGCAGCGGTCACTAGCAGGTGGACCGCGCTCGGGTCTGGACCCAGAAGCTGTCCCATACGGACCCGGACCAATAGCCAAAACAGAAAATTATGAGTTTAAACCTGATGGGACGCTTCTATTTTAACCGGTGCAGCGTTTGTATTCTTTTCAGTACTGGTTTAACACTAGAACCGTCGCTTCCCACCACAATGAATGTCAAACGCCTTTAACCGCGAAGCTTAGTTCGGCGTATGCAGCGCTTTGCATTGCGCTAATGTGCCGTTACTGTTAATAACAGCAGCGACGCGACCAAAAAGCTGTAATGTTCCTAAGAGTGGCTGATCTGTCCTTAAATCATACAGCTGAAAAGTTTTCAAATACAGTATGTATTATACAACATCTTGGACAAATAGAAATAGTTTATTGGTGATTTTCATGTTTCTAAATGTTCCACTCTTACAACTGTAAAGTATTATCTGTTATATAAATCAACTCGGGTGAAACACAAAATGTATGTTTTCAGCATCTGGCATGTCACTCATGATTTCAGACTTGCGCAGGAAATCTTATGGCAAATCTATATTGTTCCATTATAAACCTAGAATAATCTACATCGAAAGTGCATTTACACGATTAAATACAAAAGCAGACTATTTACAAGGTAAGAACTGTTACATATGTATACAGACATCTAAAAATGAATTGTACTGAATTAACTTGATTTAACAGTTAGGTACTGATTACATGCTATGTTGATACAACTAATAGGCTACTTAAATATACATCACAGTAAATAGACATTATGATCTTCCGGACCTTTGCTTCAAGAAATTTTCTCTAATTGGACCTCTTTAAATGTCAATATCGCAATATATATCGCAGAAAGAATAAATATTTCAATGTGCAAGCCCTACCTCACATGCTGAGCAATTGCACTATACGACCACCTGGCCTCATGCAAATCCACAATGGCACCCATATCAAACTCTGTCAAGTGCTGGTAATGCTGTCTAATGCCTCTACGAGATGTCCTTTGTGTTTGACTAGACGCGCCAGCTTCTTGCAAATTGAAGCATTTACATACCCATCGTTGGTCTGCACATATACCAAATTACATCCAAATCAGACCATTACTTTTTATTTTTTTTGTCACTGAGTGTATAGAGGTAATATGTTAGCAATTAGTCAGCAGAAAATACTTTTTCAAAAACTGGGATGTTTTGCTTAAGTGCTAGACTTGCTTAAACTAGATTATTAACCAAGAACTGTGTTTATTCCAAAAAATCAATTGCTCAGCATGTGGACCATGCTGATGTCACAGTCGCATTATGTTGGAACCACCGTCATGAAGGTTTATCCCATCCTATGTTGATGGACTCGTGGTTTTCTTTGGGATTTGAACCGGCAAGCTTTTGATCCAGTTTCTTGACCACTGTTTTAGGCAGTTTTGTGTTGTGTGATGTGGGAGGTCTGACTGGCTGTAATGTCACCCAATAGAAAGGGACGATTCCATATAAGGAAGCTGCCCTACTAGCAGTGCTCTTACAGGCTGGTTGCCACACAATCCGTTTGCCGCCTTTGTTGTTCTGTGGTGTGCTTTGGTGTACCGTGTGCTGTAGTGAGAGTGTGGTACTTCTCCATTTAGAAATTGTGAGTGAAGGGGGGGGAAGTGGAGCACTGCTTTATATTATGTTGGAAATCATAATATTTTTGTAATGCTTTGTATTAAAACACTAAAGAATTACAGGTCCCATCATGCTCTTTGGTGTCAAGGATTTTATCTTGTGTATCAGTGATAATAAACTTTCCACAGAGAATTGCCATTTTGAGAAGATACCTACCAGAGAAAATATAAATCCAGTTACATAAATTGAAGGTGTGAATATTGCTTTGGAAAACATGTCTGAGCATCTGAGCAGCAGCAACAATGAGTTGTCTTGTAGCCCTGCTTGAACAGAAATACCAATACGGATTGTCTTGCTGCTTGTCAGAAGTTGTTGTTAACACTTGATCAGTTTGTGCTGCTTGTCTGTTCAGCCACATCAGTCTTTGGTTTAGTTGAGCTGGCATGTCCCTGTATTACCTTCATTTATCATAGTCTAGTTCAGAATGGGGTTGAAATCCTGTAGCTGAGGCTTGCTTGCCTAGTGATTGGTGGTATCATTGTACTGGCAAATATAGCTTTGAAAACTTTCTTGATAATCAGCCTTTGTCTATAATGCAGTGGCTGTCACGGTTTTTTTTTTTTTATTTTAAACCTGTATTTCGTTTTGAAAAGTCTGGAACCAGAAAACATGCAGAAAGACTGCAGCACATCTAGCCTTTCTGTTCCTTTTGAGATACCCAACACTGTTGATAACAACTGTAAATCATGGTATCTGACACATTTTATGTTTGTGGGAAATCTCGCTAGAAAATTGATTACAACCTGTGACTTTTGAAAACCACTTGTGTTTTGTAACCGTTAACTTCGGTTCAGTAGCCCCGACAGTCATTTGATATTCGGTATGTGGGTAGGCTCAACATAGCCTAAAGAGGACGTGTTTCTAATCATCTTCTTTTGTCGGCAAGGACAGCGATATCACTTACACGGCATTGAATAATTTAGCAATGTGTTTAACCCGGAGGGAAGGAAGTCAAAGGAACAGCACATTTTGGTGGATGCGTTCCAGGTTATAAATTATTCCATGTGGTAATGACTGAATTAACAATTTAATGTGCACTAGTGTGTAATGCTATTGGAGTGGAATAACTTTATTATTATTTTTTTTCTTTTCTTGCAGTAAGACGGAGCAAGCGAATGATATAAAAGAGGACCAGTTTACCAGATAAGGTAATGCTATTTTGTTGTATTTCTACAATTTACGTTATTAAAACATGGCATGGGGTTGATAAGATTGTTATGCCACTTCTGGCATTCATGCAACATGTGACCAGGATGAAAGTTGTTCAGTGGTGACCAAAAGTCCATTGGCTGATCAGGTTCCTTACAGCTTGAGCTATGCATGCAGGTGTGATGTGATTTGAGATTTTTTTTTGAATGGCAAATTCAAAAGGGAATACAAGAAAGCGATGTTATTCTTCTAAAGGGGGTCCACCGGTTCAGCTAACAGGTCATTATCAGGAGTTAACTCATTCAGCAAAGCACTGATTTAAATAAGGAATTGTAGGTTGAATGTGTGTCAACTTTGCTGAGATCATAAGGGAATTGAAAAGATTGCAACCGTGTAAAATGTTTTGTTCCCAAAATAAAATGTGTACCTCCATAGTAGGGACATGTGTGGCTTGTTTGTTTATGACATATCCCTGCTTTTTACGCTAAATCAAACCCCATCAGGTTTGATTTAGCGTGTTTTTGCCCTGTGTCATTTAGCGTGTCAGAGTGTTTTTGTCACTTCTAAGTATTTATGAGCTATTACGAAAGGTTGGTGCTGTAACTTTTTGGACAAGCTTACGTGGCTCTTTCCAGAAAGGGTTGGGTGATTTTTTTTTTTTTTTTTTTTGCTTGCACCTTGGTGGATCCGGGCTTCTCCAAGTTTCTTTGGTTAATGTGCCCTCATCATACTAATGGCTGTATATGCAATTTCTCTTAACAGCACAGCACATGGCAGTTCCACCAGTCTTTCCTCTGATTTGCAAGGGCTCAGTGCCATCATGAATCATTTGGAAGAAGGCTTCTTAAGAGTGTAACCTGGGTTGTTGTCCTGTCTTTCCATCTTATGCCTTAGACTTCTGTCAGCAGGTAGTCTTGCATTGTTTTAATTGGTATGCAATACAGGAAGCCGTTGTTAATCTGCAGTACTCATCTAAGCCAGCTTAACCACACACAGACAAAATGCTGTTGTTTCCATTTCCCTTTCCTTTGTGCTTGCATTAGAGGCACAGTGGCACCAACTTTTCTCTTGAGCTGATCCTGAGTGCAAAGCAGAGATGTGTAAAATCATTTAAGTCCTTTGAGGGCTTGGGTAAACATTTAATGTCTTTGTCATTTTGATGGTTTTTTTTTATATCTGTAGGCTCATGGAGCATGGAAAACCATTGTAAAGCTTATTTGACAATTGCATTGGCACTTGCTGTTTGGTGGAAGACTGCAGAGTACATTTTGTGTGAAGATGCTGATAAACATTCCTGTATTTTCTTCTGGAAACAGTTCTTGTGTAGAGTACAAGGCTACCTCTGAAAAGGGTAGACTAACAGCCCTCACAGACAAAATTAGTTTTAGAATGTGTATTTTTGCGCATATCTCCATCTGGCCTCAAATTGAGCTGGGACTTTCAGCTGTCAGTGATCTCCATCGACTCTGATTCGGTTCAGACTACTGTTTTTCTACAGTTTGTGGAATCTCAGCAGTGCCCTCTTGTGTCTATTCAGGAAAAAGAGTCTTTAAAAATCTTTGCCTGATAACCATATGTATCTTCCTTTTTCATTTGTGCTAGATTTTGAGATTGAGATTCTGTAAGGTTTAGTAGGCTTACCTTTTTAATATTTGACAACACAAGTTACGTATTGTACAGTGAACCCTGCCATGTCATAGGGGAGGCATCCCGTGATCTGTAAAAACTGTCTTAAATTCTTTGGTACCTTTGATCCCCTTGGCAATTGAAGCAAAGGCAAATGCAAGATACACAGATCACTGCAAGATATCACATGACAGTCTGCCATAAACACTCTTGGTGTCCTTCAAACCTGCACTGTACACTGCAATCGAACCTGCACTGTACACATTTTATGCAATCGTGAGTTACTAAACTTTGTGTCTGCTGGCCTTTGTGTGTTGCCTGCAGCTTTTGTTGTGATACAGGAGGGTCAACTGTATCTGTATTTGGGTACTTCTAGGAAAATTTGGCAGTAGCCTGAACTACATCGAGTTACAGTATACTCTTGTATTACATTTTCTCTCTAGATTCAAATGACAAGCTGAGTTTGATAATGTGCTTTCCTTAAATTTAGTTTTTGGACTTTTTAATTACACTTAAGAGTTGCATCAGAGCTATGTGGAACAGTTGGACGACTTGTGTGTGTTACGACCTTGTTTTTATTCTATAAATCCCTTCTGCGGCTCACAGGTTATTTAATAAAGGAGAATTTTCAGGTGCACTAAAGAAGGCGTATTGGACATTTTCCTCTATGATTTGCTTTCCCGTTGCTAAAATTGTACATTCTGTTTACACAAAGTGCTCATCTGTTATATACCTGTCAGTTGTGCACATTTGTACCTGTGTGGAGGGGTGGGACAGACTGAGATGTGGAATTCCTTCTATTAGGGGCAAGTCAGACGAGGTTACAGTGGAGTTTTTCATGTATGGAGCTGCATACTCCTGTTTTTATTATGATTATGTCGTCATCAATTCATATCATGGGGGGGGGCTGGGATTCCTGATTCTTTGTGGGATATTTTATATGACAATTATGAATGTATGTATGTATTTTGGGGTGAAATTTCCTAAATTTTAAGCCTGAGGCTGTTGGATTAACAGGGACAAATTTTAAGTCTTAATTAGCAATCATATATATATTGAGTGCACATGAACTGGAAATGACAGGATATGAATAAAGAAGGCTGCGTTTAGGTACCTGATGTGTAGTGGGAGAGCTGCTGGCTTCAGAAGTAGCTGTGGTACGAGTGGTGGCAGGTTGGAGTGGACTGAAGGTGCTTAATCGAGTAGAAGTACAGAGGATCTCAGTTTTTAAATAAACTTGGAAATCATGTGTCGTACTTCCTTCTCAAGCATCTTGCACCCCAGCATGTCATTGAACATGCCCTTGATGTGTAATTATGAGGTATGGCAATCGCTGCAATGTGGAAATGGGTACTGAGGAAATTGCAGCCACTCTAACCTTTCTGGTGAATTTGCAGTCTTCAAGGCATCACTGTAACATCATTGAACTGCACTTAGGATCTCAGTGCCAATCAAAACCAGTCACTTGGGGAACCCCCCCCCCCCCCCATCCACATGATGCAGAAAATCAAGCGGATGGTTTTGTCGTCTTCCTTTTAAAGCTTTCATTTCTTGAGGAAAGTTTGCGAGTGTGTGTGAGCAGGGAGGTTTCAGCACATGACAGGACTTGATGGTCTGACTCAAACTCTGACCAGCTGCTCTGTGGCAAAGTGGGGGGTGGGGTGTAGTGTGCCAGGGCAGATCCAACACTAGGAGTTCTGCCAGGAGTGAGTCCAGGCCAGCACCGGCGCCAGCCGGCGGCTTGCTGGGGAGTCTGCTGTTGGCTCTGACCACCCGCTGAAGCTGTGAAGCGGGTCTTTGACAGGCGGCCTGATTGACCCAGCCCCCTCCTCAGGCCCCATTGCCCCACAGTCATCTGAGTGAAGCGTGGCGGGGCTTTGTCTGCCAGCTTGACCCAGTTCTATTTTAGCTCGAGGTAGACAAATGTGCACACACGTTTTCATTAGATGTTGTTGTGTTTTTTTTGGTTTTTTTTTTTTTTTATCATTGAAAAATAGTCAGTGTAGACTCTCAAAGTTTTTCAACTTATTCATGCATTTCACCTTTTTTCTGGTGATCTTCTTAAACAAAATCTTTGCTTAATAGAGCAGTTGTCATTTTTGAAGAATCCCTTTCAGATTGGTTATTTGTTTTTTTTGTTTTTTATTTTTTTTATAAAATTGCTGTCCCTGAATAGCACTTCTTAGTACCTGTGGACTTGTAAGCTTCCACACACATGTAAACTTCTGTGCCTGGCCACCAGAGGGCGAGATCAGTCAGCAAATTGTATCACAGAGAAATCCCATGCAAATGGTACAGGATTTATATCTGCCATCAGCTACCTGAGAACATTTTGCTTAATATTTTAAATTGCTGCTGTTCACAAATCCTTATACGAGGCAATGTACTGTTACTCTTGCTCCTCAAAATATATTAGCTTAGAATGTAATTTTCTTGTCATTGAGTGGAAATCAGTCACCAATCAGTTTATTTGTGTAGCACATTTTCAAAGACAAATGTATTGACAATCACAAATGAAGGATACATCAAAGCTATAGAAAGACTGAACTATAAAAACGCATAAAATCATAACTGAATATTAAATGAACAAAAAGACACACATATTCAGTGTGAAATGGTCAGAGAGACAAACGTTTATAAGGACAAACAACTCAAAGAATTCAATCGATCGGTGCCTTGCAATGACTAAAAACCGAGGGGGCAGTTCTGAGAGTTAGGGGCAGATCGTTCCAAGGTTTTGGTCCAACAGCAGCAAAAGCATGATTCTCAACAGTCTCTATATGGAATCAAGAAATGGCCAGTAGTTATTGGTTGCTGGACTGGAGAGAGTGGGAGGGGACACATGGAATAAGTATCTCAGAGATGAAAACAATCAATCAGACTTTGAATTTGGGTGATATGACGAGATTATTTTTTGCTATGATAGACTTTTTCCTGTATGCATTATTGTTCCTGGGATAGGCCACAGGCAAACGGCAATAAGCGATAAATGCATGGGGGAAGATGAATGGATAGAATGTGTTTTAAATATGTATTAAGCATTTAACTGAATTTAATGGGTTTCTCGGTACAAGGTTTTGGCTCATCAAAATATCCAAGATTTCATTCTAAAAATTGTGCACTTAATGCACCATGTTTCATATATTAAGCTTTTATTATGCGTGGTTACTCAAATTTGAGTGAAAAATACAGTGGTGAAGTGATAAAGGGAAGGTAAGCCTGTTGCATTACTAAAATATCCTGCAGGGGGCAGCGCTTTCCTTCTAGTAGGGTAGTCCCCCATGCCGCTTCAGACTAAATAGCCTAGGCTTGCATTAAGTGACAAAGATGGCAAAAAAAAGAGAAGCTGCCGACAGCATAGGAAATCCAGAGAGCTGCACAGCGAGGTTGTCAAAACAAGCACACAATGTCCACCTTCACGCAAGCGTTCTGCCCCTGCCGTTTTGGCTGACAATCCCCCGTGTTCGGCACACAATGCGGCTTCTGTGGACAGAGCGTCACCCCCTAATGAAAACGGGGAGGCCGCAATCAGCACAGCATGCCCGCGCCCTGTGATAAATCACTATGTAAATGCAATACGTGCTGTGTGGGATAGTTTAGGGGGGTTGCCGAGAGGGGTGCTGAATTTTGGCCTCGTGTCACGGCGGTACATACTGAGGTCTTCTCGGGGTCCTTTCTGCTTTCAGGCCTTGCTTATTCATAAATGTCCCCATCTCTGAAAATGTGGGTCATCTCCGGTGCTTTGAGCTCAAGCATGTGAAATGAACAAGGTGTCGTAAGGAATGGAGTGATCTTTATTTGTTGGTACAGACTTTTTTATCCAAAGACAGCCCCCCCCCCTTTTTAGTTGTTATTATTAGAGCCATGACTTTTAATGAAGCCAGTCAGGTTAGGTATCTAGCACCTAATAAAACTGATCTGCAAAGCCTGTTTGCGAACTTCCAAGGCGAGGCAGTTAAATACATGGTAATCTGGGGGAACTACCATTCACCATGGGTGAAGTCTTTTTTTAGGATGATTTTAGCAAATGTTATTGTACCAAATGAACTGTCCAGCCAAAGGAGCACATTGACAAACCTATCTCCATTTGGTGATGTGTTCTGTCATGCTCATGTATTTACAGCCTTCGTGTTAATCATAAGTTGAAACCTAAAATCTTAATTTCCGCAAAGGTCCAATGTTTGTACATCTAAAATGCTGAGAGTTTGAATGTCACTCGGGCATTTTGAAGAGATGTATCTCTAGAGAAACGGATTCCGTGGGTGTGTATGTTCTTGAACAGCTGTTATTACTATGAAAATTTTATTATGCTGTCTGTTGCTATGTTTGTTTCTGCTATTGGACCCAGTGTTTCCTCATTTTTCTGTTCTCGTCTCTCCCCCTCTAGGTTTGCTGGGATGGGTAATCTTCTGAAAGTCCTAACAAGAGAAATAGAAAACTATCCTCATTTTTTCCTGGACTTTGAAAGTAAGTTTTCAGGAGGAACGTGTGCATGTCTGTACGTGTACGGGGGAGGGGGGGGGACCTCAGGGTTCTTCCCATTCCTGGTCAGCATGTGGTCGGTATTTACGGCTTTCTGGAGGGCCGCGCAGAGAGACCAGCCCGTGGACGGGATTTCCGAGCCGCCGTGGCGGACTCTGCTGATTCGGGATGTGTGATTTGCATTTTCCTCCTCTCCGCTTCTTGTCTTTCAGAATCCAAATGGGGAATCTGTTAAAACTTCTCACTTGCACAGAGCTTCACCAGGGGCCAAACTTTTTCCTTGACTTTGAGAGTGAGCAGTGGGCCTAGGCCTGACGTCTTTCTTTTGGTCGTCTGGTTCCCCACACCGCTCGGACCCCCCCCCGCCCGCACCCCCCCCCCCCCCCCCCGCCCCCCCCCCAACGGCCCCGAGCCGCCCGCCCGGGCCCCCC
>JAODKE010000116.1:228056-250371 GCA_026779605.1 Mormyrus hasselquistii
CACCTTGGTCTGTCCGCGACCCCCTGGGTGACAGATGCACAGCCAACAGAGGGTGAGAAGGAGATATGGAACCAGGTCAACGCCGTGCTGCAAGACTCTGAGAACATCCTGTCAGGGCTGCAGGCATACAAGGGAGCGGGCCAGGAGATAAGGGAGGTACGTCAGGCTTAAGCACCACGCGTTCGTATAAAAAAGAGAGCATGGATGGGCGCATGCACACACGGACACTGTTGTAACGTGTGTGTGCCGCACCTTGTGCCAGTACGCTTGCATACAGGTAGAAATGCATTTACCTACAGCCAGTGAGACTGTGGGAAATGTACGAGGCCACACAGTTTGAAAAGAGCAACTGGTTTTTACATAATTATAGCTGGTTTTGTTGATCAGATTTATAATTTATGATTGCTTCCCTTGTAGCTGAAGACCATCCTGAAATGTACCAAGTGTTCCTAAATGAGTGCTGACCTGGTGTTGCATCCGGTCTAGGGCTGCAGTGTGTGTCATTCTCCTTAGGGTGCTCCTCTTTCTGACCTACGTCTACGTGGAAACTCCCATGGTATTGATAGGGTCAGAGGGCACCTGATCTGAGATGTTTCCCCCCCAGCCACTAGGATAGCTGCCATTCGGACTGAATAGATGGACAGGAATGTGGATGAAAAATCCTTTTTGGGATGGCTGAGGTCCACAAGTATACTTACGAACTGTGTTGGAGGGCATGGCGGACGTGCAATGAACCAGCAAAGCGACTCGTATGTTTTTTTTCTTGGTAGCCTGTCGTCAGCTTGCAGACCTTTAAGCGGAACTCTACGCCAGCCGGTCATCCACACGTGTGTGGAGTGAGCAGGTCGACAGGAAGGTCTAAACAGCTGTCGTATGGTATGGAGAATAGGCGCAGTGTATGCATTTAGAAGCTGTGAGACAGAGCTCATATGAAGCACACATGAAGGAAAAGGACAAGCTTCAGGGGTGCTGTACTTTTATGAGTGTTTGGAGCTACTGTGCACGGGAAGAGTGTGTGTATGTGTGTTTAAGATGTATTTACTTCTGCAGTTTTTCTTGCTGAATTATATTAAAACGTACTGACAGTTTTTCTGGGGTGTGAGATATAAGGAGGCCAGCCTTAACTATGGGGGGAAATGTCTGCTCAAGCAGAAAAATGTGGAAATAGAGGCGTGTAGAGAGGTCACGTCAAGGTCTCGTTTAGGTTTATACAGGCCTTCTGTCGTCTTGTAAAATGCTCCACTCTTCTTGTAAATTGGTTCAGGGGATGACACCAGAAACACCCTCCGTGTGAAACTTAAGAATGAATGGCGAGCAGAAGTGAACCATTTAACTGTAGGCGGCCCCCAAAGGTTTATGCCCGCCTTCAGCACAGTGAACTTGACCCCAGCAGGAAGAAGGAAATATTCCAAGAAGGGAGCTTTTGTTTTAGGGGGTGTGTGTCGTGAATACTGCTCATGACTGCCTCCTGCGGGTGAAAATGCAGTTTGGCTACAGCCTTAAGCTTTTAATTGCGTTAAACTGTTTCCTCCCACAGCATTGCTCTGAGTATTTGTTTTGTGCTTTTGCCTATTTATAAAAAGCTTCAAGATGTAGGTGTATCACCAGGCCTGCGTTTTCCTTTCTATCGAAAATAGCTAAATGTTTACCTTTGTGCTGCAGGCGATACAGAACCCGACCGACTCGCTGCTCCAGGAGCGAGCCTGGAGCTCTGTATGTCCTCTGGTTATCCGGCTGAAGAAATTCTACAGTTTCTCTCTCAGACTGGGTATGTTTTAGTCAGGATGCCCGTTTGTCTGTCTGGTCCGGTCTGGTCCGGTCTGGTCGAATTGAGGGATGTATAGTTGTGTCCCTACAAGGCAGAACTCAGTTTCATAAAAATTAGTGACTGCAACCAAAAAAATGAAATATGTGAAAAGTACAGTAAAACCTCGGATTGCGAGCATAATTTATTCTGGAAACTTGCTCTTAATCCAAATCATTCATATATCAAAGCAAATTTTCCCATTAGAAATAATGTAAGCTTGGATGATTCGTTCTACAACCCAAAAATATTCATATAAAAATTAATACAAAATATAAAGTAAAAATGCGTAAAACAAATTAATCTGCACTTTACTATTGAAAAGAATCGTGGATGGTGTGAGGGAACACTGCTATCTGTTGGCTCAGTGGAATCTTTTTCTGTTTGTGCGACTTCTTTAAGAAGGAACCTATCCACTGACAGCCGCTTTTGCCTCCTTTTCGATTTTGCGGAAATGTGGGCATTGCATAGTCGTCAAACATATTCATCGTCTGCACTGCTACGCCCTTATTCAGGTGGTGCTTTTCTACTAAATTTTGTCTATACGAGTGAGGCACGCTGACTGACATTGTGTGAGAGAGAGAGAGACCCATCGGCTCAGTTGTGATCATGTGAAACATGGCAAACATGGCAAACATAGCATATACATGATACTCGTATCGTTTAAATACTGAACCTCGACCTCGCTCGTTTAAAGTTAAAATTTATTTTCAAATTTTGCTTGTCTTGCAAAACACTCACAAACCAAGTTACTCGCAATCTGAGGTTTGACTGTATTTTGTTTGGTTATTTATTGTTAAGGTTAGGGCTGGGTAGGGATTGGAAGATTGACATAATTGAGATTGTCCGTAGACCATGGAGATTGTCCATGGAGAGTCCCCATAGAAATATAGATGCATAATCTGCTTGTCTGTGTGTGTGTTTTGTGTCTCTTACTCACTTATTGGACTTGATGATGGTGACATCATGTTCAGTTTGTCAAGTCTTTACCCAGATGTGCTTGGAGAGCTTGCACATCTTCTCAGCAGTCATTTTGCTTCTCTCTTGCTGGGTTGCAGAGAAGGCCCTGCAGAGCCTGCTGCTGTCGCTGACGTGTCCCCCGTACACACCGACACAGCACCTGGAGAAGGAGCAGGCCCTGGCCAAGCAGTTCGCCGAGATCCTTCACTTCACACTTCGCTTCGATGAGCTCAAGGTCCGGCGTCATTTTTCCTTGGAGAAATCATAACCCTGTGAGCTCTTCGAGCATTATGGGAGATCTCTGTCACAAGCCTGTGAATTAGCCCAGAAAACAATTAACTTTATGATTGCTTCCATTTGGCTCATCTAGTTCTGTTGTTACCCGTCGTGTCTTCGCAGATGAGAAACCCAGCCATCCAAAACGACTTCAGCTATTACCGGCGGACGATCAGCCGGAATAGGCTGAATAACATGAACGTGAGTTGGAGTAGCAGGGTGTACGCTTGCCACTCTCACCGGGATTCAAACCCCCCCTCCCTTTTTGGGACCTGTGAATCATTTGAAAAATTCCCCCAATTCCGTTAACTGAGAGCAACTGTAATTAAAAGTAGCAGCAGTCCTTATTCTCCCTGTTCCTGTTTTTTTTTTGTTCTTTTAACTCTTAAGCTGGACATTGAAAATGAAGTCAACAATGAGATGGCAAACAGGATGTCCTTGTTTTATGCTGAAGCCACACCAATGCTGAAAACTTTAAGTACCGCAACGACTAACTTTGTGACTGAGGTAAATGAAGCTGTAATTAATCTTCAGTGATAACTTCCCCTATTTTGGCCAGTGTTCCCGCGGCGTGCTATGATCTGTTGTGATTGGCTGTATCGTTAGTGTACTGTTTTGTCATATTCTTGTGCATGTTAGGTAACGCATCATATATTCATCTCTCTCTGCATGCAGAACAAAACGTTGCCCCTGGAAAACACGACAGACTGCTTGAGTACGATGGCCAGCGTATGTAAAGTCATGCTGGAGACACCGTAAGTTCCCCTAAATTGGAATCGATGCCGTGGCCACCTAATGCGGGGCCCGCAGGTACGGCTTCAGATGCCGAAGACTGATGGCGTCGTCTCTGCCCTCCCAGGGAATACACGAGCAGATTCAGCAGCGAGGACACGCTGCTTTTCTGCATGCGGGTGATGGTGGGCGTCATCATCCTGTACGACCATGTGCACCCTGACGGCGCTTTTGTAAAAGCCTCAAAAATTGACGTAAGGCCCATTGCTGCTTTTCTGGCTATCAATTCCATTTATTTGTTGAATTTTTCTTTATACGTAATATTGCACCCCTCCCTCCCTTTTCCAGATGAAAGGGTGCATAAAGGTTCTGAAGGACCAGCCAGCTGACAATGTTGAAGGTCTCCTGAATGCCCTCAAGTAGGTCGTCTTGTGCTGTTTTATCGATTTTTAAGCAAGGTTGGGTGCACTTCCTGAATGAGCATTGCCTGCGCAGAGCTTGATGCCGCTCTTCCAGCCTGGGAATTCTGAGGTTTCGTTATGTGTGTGGATCTTCTTTCCATCTAAATAGAACAGAACATGCAATTCATATGCCTCCAGGGTATTGCCGCCAATGACTGCCGCTATTTTCATTTGTATTTATCATTATCATCTTTTCATAATTCTGGTCACTGAAAAGTCTGATAACACTCTGACTACTTCACAGGACTGTGAATTGTGGCAATATGTGGATAATCTGTATGTCTATGTAAGCCGTAAATAACATTAGAAAGGTTTAACATAAATGCCTCTGGTTAGTTCACATGCTTATTTGTGGAATTGGGACCAGAGCATTTTACAAGCTCATACTACTCCTCATCGGAACTGAGTGGCTTACGTAATCCTCTTTCCTTTCATCTGTAATCGTTAGAGCACATTTTACTTTACGTTTGGCAGGGTGCTTACCAGAGTTGTATCATAAAGATGTGTAAAGCTAACAGCAATTAACATTTTCAGGTTCACCACAAAACATCTGAATGAAGAATCGACTCCGAAAAACATCAAAGCAATGCTTCAGTAATGCGTTCTGTATGAAGAGGATCAATGCAGTGACCTCAAGTTGTATATGTTTACATAATTTAAGGACTTGATGTTGATACTTGTCTGTATTTACAGTCATTCCTTCTGAAGTTACTGAAACCTATATAAAAGAATTTCTTAGGGGGAGAAATCTATTTGCTATACCACTGTCTATTGAAGCACAAATTAATGACAACTTTAGCCTTACAAACCTGAAACATGCAAAATGCTCAGCTTGTGTTATTTGAGGTTTACAGAAAGGGGCTAAAATCACTGGCTGTTTCATGCATTCAGGGAAGCGTAGTGACTGACAGCGAAAGCATCTGTTCATTTTATCATTTAAATCATGTGTCATTAGAAGGAATTAACAGGAATTGCGGGATGTGCATGAATGCCAAATGTCTTTGTGTGTTTGGATGTTTTTTTTTTTTAACTGTTATGGCGAGATTTCGGACATTGTGCGCATGTGCACGTTCCTGTTCAAATGGTTATTTGTAGTATGTATGCGTCTAACAAAAAGCTTTGCTGAAAATATAGCTTTAAATTCAAATGTGACGTTAAGAACTTGCAAGGTGTCAGTAAGTGGGCGAGGAATGTCCTGTTGTAGTAAAGACCCCAAGGTAACTCTGGAGCCCAGACTGATAAGAACTCAAATTTACCTGCACCTGCCTACCAGGGCCACTGAGCCCCCGTCAGCCCATGAAGTCCTGTAGGGATAAAAGATTGGGTTGTTTTTTAGAACACGCCTAATGTGTGGAGTAGTAGATTTCTTTGGAAGAGGTTTGTGCTACTGACCTTGTTTTAAAAATGTCTAGCATATAATAAGCACCCCCCCACTGCGAATTTCAGCTGAGATTGTGACTTTGTTGGCTTGGCTTTTGAAATGATGATATTCTCCTTTCTGCCGTTTTATTGGGGGCACCAATGTCCAACAAGGTAAAACAAAAAAGTACTTTTATAATCATAAGCTTGTATATAATTCTCCATGGCATTAAGCAGATTAATGTGTGAAGATGTCACCTGTAGCTCACAGGGACGGTGTACATGAAGGGTGCTCTTCTGTTCTAATCTCTTCTGACCCTTCTGTCGATGCTAATATATGCTTATCTGAAATGTATCACGAGTCATTAAGGATGTTTAACTGCAACAGCTGTCTGGCTGAGTAAAATCATGGATGATTATTGTGTTTAACAATTTAACATGGTGAATTTAGTCCCCTTAAGTAAAAAGCCATATATTATGAGTGTCATGCTTATTTTGCCTGGTGTGTGTTTTGTTTTTTTTTTTCCTTTTGGTATTGTAATATTGTACAGCGGTGTGATTGATACTGACGGTTAAGATTGCTCATTAATGAATTTGTTTCTCTGATACTGTTATTTCCAGCTGAATAATACAATTGAGGCTTCAGCCAGTCCTCTTTTCAATACATTTGGGCTCCTAAGATCTTCAAATTGGAGAGTTATGTGGAATTGAGCCGTTCTTAATTTTATTAGGCTGTATGTATTTAAAAGAAAAAGTTGTCCAAAGTTAAAAACAAAGCTTTGAAATTGAATTTAAATATATCAAATGTTTAAATCATTATTTATTGAAAACAAAAGCCTAATCAGTTGGGGAAATATTTCAACGTTAGAACATAATTTAGAAATCCCACCAGATAACCAAAATGCTTATGTGGGTTTTTTGCTTTTTATTGTTTAGTGAATGGGTGTGTGAACAGAGAATAAAGTTTGGAACAATGTTTCCTTCTGGAATGTTTTTTTAATGTGTTCAGCGTGCCCCTCCGTCTGTCGCACATGTGAAACGGATACCCCTCGTACAACATATGGGGAACAACAGGCAGTATGGAAAATCAATATGGCCGTAAGACAAGGTCCACGGGTACGGCTCAGGTTGCAGACTTCAAAAATCTCTGAATGGGCCCAGTATGTAATCGTTTGATAGCTAAGGGGTCACTAAGGGGTCTTAGTTTTGCTGCTGTTTCCCGTGGCCTGAAAGGCATTCGGGTAACCGTTCCATCACGAGCGTCCCGCCACTGCGGAGCTGCTTCATCGCTCCATGGTGAGTGTGGAAATGAGTCATCGTCTTTGGAGGTCTGGTCAGGCCCCCTTGGGGCGGCCTCTCGTGAGTCTGACCCACCCACCCCTGCAACATGGGTCCACCTTTGCCATCCATTGGGCTCGTTGCCATCTGTTTTATTCAACAGTCCGGCAGAAAGCTTCTTTTCTGGGTCAGAGGTTATTTAGATGCCACATGGTCCGTACGCACTCCTGAGAATGGCTGTCCAGAATCCCCTTTTTGGCCCTACTCAGTGAAATATTCAGTGCTGTTGATGGCGCTGCGGTAAAAGGAAAAAGTGAGAAATTGTCCTTATAAATCGTCGGAGTCACTGGGTGCCTAGTGTCGTGACCTGCTATTCTACTCAGAGGACGTTTTTGTCTTTTGCTGGAGCCGTAATTTCGGTAGGTAGGTTCTTTGGATAGAAGGATACCCTGGTGTCTCTTGGCTTTATGGCTAGCGGATGTTTGGCGTGTCGTCTTCCTGTCCTCAGCACCGCAGGGTTGGAGCGGTGGGTCCCGGCTTGTGTTCCCAGTCGATAGGCTAATGCTTGGGACTGCTGCTTAGCCTCTTCAGTTACTCGCTCGAGCTGGAGTTGGAAATCAATCTAAGCGCTAACCTTCTTGGTCTCTTCTAACATGATGTAAATAAGAGCCTTTGAACTGCCACATTACTGCAGCCAGTAAATATCCTGTTGCATAGTTTAAATTTTTTTCATTTTTTAATTTTTTTTTCCTCACATTTTTCTCTTTTTGGTAGCATCCGAATAAGAATTAGCGAGACATGAGTGGTCATGAACTTTCATGAGTTCACCTTGCCAGCATGCTTGTCTTGGCCAGCGCGTCTGTTTGAAGCCTTCGGGGCACAGGACCACCTTGGACTCCGACATAAAGTGCTTGTGGAGCTGGGGGGGAGGGGGGTCGTCTTTAGCCCCTGTCGTTCATCAGGTCCTGGCTCGGGTCCATCTGGAAGCATGGATCACATGAAGTCAAAACAAGGCCGTGTTTGGTTTCCGCCGCCGTGCACGCTTGGGTTCTCGTGGAAAAGCTTCTCCTTGGGGCCGATAATTTGTTGCCTTTGCAGCTCGAAATTTTTGTCGAACTGCAGAAAACAAAGGGAGCACAGTCTGCTTTATTTTGAAAACTTATTTTTAAATTTTTTTCCCTTTTTTTTTTTTTTTTTTTTTCCTGAGGAGTATTAACAATCACTGTGAGGTAATCACAAGATTTTACAGTAGGCAGAAATACCCTGGAGGACTTATTTAGCACGGCACTATTTATTTTTGTTAGTTGGCTGTAGCTAGTGTACAGTATGTGAATTTGCTGGTTTGTTTTGCGTTTGCTGGCTCATCTGATTGTGGGAATCCTTGCTTCTGTGCACCGGCTGATTTTTATTTATTTATTTATTTTTTATATTTTTTTCCCCTCTGAGCATTAATCTCGATAAAAGCCCGGCATTGCCCAAATTTGTCTGATGTCCAAGTGCTGACAGCTTCAGCCTTAAATCCGTCTGTACAACATATGCTACCTGTACGTTCCTTTTTATATTTCAAACAGAGCTTGTGCCCTCTGCACCCCCGTCGAGGGAAACTACAACCCATTAATCATCAAGTCAGGCCCAGACTACTTTTGTTTGATATGCCAAAACAGTGATGCACTCGGGGTAGCCTCAGACGACATGAAAGTGAAATTATAATAGGACGTGAGACGTTTTGCCCGTTCAGGAAGCCGGTGACGTTGCCTTGATGTGAGACCCTGGAGCTCTTCCAAGGATAATGGGTATTTTTAATTCTGCTCTTTTACATCAGGACCCTGGAATTCCCTCCTGCGGCTCTTCTGCTTTCCATTACTTTTATTTGAAATTCGGATCTATATTTACTTATCAAAAACACATGTCTGTGTCGGCACAGGAAACTGCAGGACCAGCCGTAAAGTGGAACGGAGGCATTTTATTAAGATACCGAGGTGAGGAGTTACTAGAAGAGTTCAAATATGGAGTTAGCAGTTGTCTTTGGGCCGTTCTTGGTTGCCATTTTGATCCGGTCACACCACTGAGGCCAGTACAAACATTTGATCTTTATCCCCTGCTGGAGCCTCAGCAATACTGTCATTCGTTGAGATGCACTTCGACTGAGTGCCATCAGTTTGCACGTTTCTATAACTTGCTCACGGCGGTGGTAGAGAGAGCTGAATTTCTTGAGAATCCATTAGCGGCCACAGAGTATGCTAATGGGTAATTGACCACCCGGCCACTATCAGACATACGCTAGTAGTCTTGGAAGGTCTCTTTCTTGGATTCTCCTTGACAAAAACGGACATAGACACTTCGTATCCGGCCTGTTTGGGTGTTCGGGTGCTTTGGTAAGGCTTTGGAGGTCCTGAGAAAGACACTGGTGTCTGACTTCCTCCAGGATATTCCTGGTGATGGGAAGCCCGTGTTCAGCAATACGTATTTGCATGGTGCAGTTATTTTTTCCCCTCACAGAAAGTCATTATCCTGTAATTTCCCACTTTCAGCACGGCCTTCGCAGTTTGCTCAACTCATTGTCCCCTTAAACCAGCCCTGCCCCAGGATTTTTTTTTTTTTAAATCTGTGAATAGAAAGGGGGTCTTACTGTGATGTGGGAACATTCTGGAGATGGATCAGTCATATTCTCACATGACGACCTCATGGAGTCGTAGGGAATGCTAATCACCATGACAACTGCCTTGGGATGTCTCTCTGCTGATCAGTCGGGGCATGTTTCCAGGCGAAACTAACACCAAGTTTCGAGGCGTAATTGTACAACCACTTCTCTAAGAATGATTTTATAATAAAAGGTGACTGAAATAAATGCGATTTAAAAGCCTATGGGCTCATACAAAACCTTCTAGGAGAGGGTTGAACTTTGCATATCTTTATTTTGCCCTGTTTAAAAGCCAGGAGTGGGATTAAACAAAGAATGAACTAGAGCTATATGATTGTTTTGATTACTTATGTTTTTTTTTTTTTCCCCCCCTCTCTCTCAATTTTTTCCGTTTTTTCCTCTTTCTGTGCTTAAGGGTCTGTACCCAAAGAAAGGTACAATTAGCGACCTATTGCACTTTCTGACAGCTTTGTTTAAGGCACCAGGCAGGATGTGCTGTGATCACTTTCTTTAGAAACAGCTGCTGGGTTTGGGGTTGGGGGGAGTGGCTTGTATAAGTCTGGACTTCATCTGCATTGTATTTTTTTGCCGTTTTAGACTTGGTCGAAATAAACTGGTATTCCAACATGAATTTTTTTTTCTTTTCTTTCTTTTGTTAAATGTGACACGTACAGCGCGCATAAATATCAGGGTTTCCAAAATCACTTGTGTCGAAGTAGGAGGAAGCAGCTTTTATAGAGAACGTCCCATTGTCAACATCCCTGATTTAATGGTTGACCCTTCGCCATAAATAAACTGACTGGGATTTATTTAAAGTTTTTATGACTCAGTCATCTGGCTGCATCACTGTCTCAATGTGCTACAATTCTTTTCAGTGACAGACAATTTTGTCACTGGAAAACCATTGTCCAAAAAAAGGATATCTTCAGATATTTCTATTTATTCATATTCAAGTGTCAAAAAGTTTCATTGTATATTGTTTTGGTTTTTTTTTTTTCCTGTGCACAGTTATTTTCGTTTTAAATTTCATTGGTCTTCTGACCACCTGCACTCATGTCCTAACCCTCACCACCTTGACCTTCGAAATCACCCATGTGATGGGCTGTTCGGAAGGTACCTGGGAACCCTGAGTGTGTCTCATGCTCACTCTCTCCTTCCTGTGATACAGATCTGTGTGATGTGCAGCATCCTCTTCCAAGTCTTAAGATCGATTTGTGAAAGGGAAAAAAGAAACGATTGCTTGTTCAAGAATGGATGCATACATTTCGAAATGTCTGGTCGCCTTTTTAAATGCATTTTAAATTTTTCAGTTTTTTTTTTTTTTTATTATTATACAGAAATCCTGTTGTGGTGTTTAACGCATGCGGAAAACTGCAAACATTCGTGACATTTTATAGGGGATTTTAAAAGTTATTAAATGGAAAGAATAAAAGCGCCAAATGTGATGACAAATGTGACAGAAGCGCGGTAAACGAAACGAGAGATGCGGACAGAGTGACCGGCTGTTTTATCAGCAGAGCGCAGACGCAGGCTGCGTATGCAGAGTCAACCTGAGCACAGCGCTCGCTCGAAAGGAAAGCCACCTCCGGAGTAGCCGGCCTGTTAGTCCGTGAACGTCTTGAATGTAGCTGTCTGCATTCTCTGCCCTCTACATTCTCTCGTGCTAGATTAACACCCCCCCCCCCCCATTCCCTATTTTCTTAGATATTTCCTTCAGTCTACATGGGAAGTCTTTGTTTGTACACTGTGGATTAATAAAAATGTGCTCTTTGTCTCCTCCCCAACAATGATCACACTTCTTGGCCTTTGGATCACAAGGGATTTTTGCCTTTTCTCTGCTGCTAAATACTATTGGTTCCCCCGAAACGACACTCGAGGAGAATGATGGTTGCTTTAATTGTTGGTTATCGGTATCAAGGAAGCGCATTTTCCCCACGTCGTCGTCTCGTAATAAAAGGGGGCATGGCTGGGCCTGGCTGTGTATGAACAGCCCCTGCTAATCTCAAAGAGCAGAGTGAGCAGCCTCTATTGCACTCACATGGAGTTTGCACCTCGGAGAATCTTCGTGGTGTGGCGTGATAGTAAGCAGAGTCTGGGACAGAATCCAGGTTGGTGGGGGGGGTGGTGGGGGGGTGGTCCAGCATTTCCATCCGTCCCTTTGACACTGGGGAGATTTTATAACAAGGTGCCCTAACCCTGTGGGGCTGGGTGATCTGAGCGGATGAGTTGTGACAGTTGCTTCCCCCATCGCAGCTGCTGGCTGCCCCAATGCACAGAGCCGCATCGCCCGTGGCTGACTTTCCCAACCCCGCATCTCCATCCTGTATCCCACATATAGGGTTTCCACGCTTCCTAACCAGAAGCCTCTCCCTCGGGGCAGTGGAAAAAAATTGCACGAAAGGAGACAGAGAAGGGGAGAGCAATGTTCCCATCTGATGCAGACCCTTCATTTGTCGAAGATAGTGTGACTGGGCAGAACGTAGGGAAACCCCAACACCCATTGGCTGTTTAATCAATGCTCGTAGCCTAAGTGATTTATACAGCTCAACCTCTGGATGTTTTGCCTATTTATACGGCTGGACATTTCACTGACTCGGTTAAGAATGCAAAAATTTGGTAATGAACTCTCTCAAAATAAATGTATCTCTGGGCACCGGGGCTGCTGTTATCAGAGTCCAAACCAGTGATGGAAGGCAATCGACCGAGAAATGACACGACTGAATACTTCGGTGGCGTGAAAAAGCGTGTCCACGGGGGCCAGGGGCACCGGTGCTGCCCCTCTGGCGGACAATACCATTGTTCCTCTTTAGCCCTCGAGTAATTGGAATTGTAGGTGGGGCTGCCACCCGTCACTCTCGATTCTGGCCGAACCCTAACGCTTCCTGCGGCGACGCAGGACGCCGCATCCGTGCCGCTCGTGTTTATTGTGGCCACGCTAATGGCTTGTCATGTGGGATTAGGCCGCTGTCGTGGTAATAGAAAGGGGGTTACATTCCTCTCGACAGAGCCGGACAAGTAAGGACACCGTTTGCACGCTAATGATGTGGGAACCTCGGTAACTTTCAATAAAGCGTCTCCTTTAAAGACCCTTAAAGACCCCACATGCTGTGCTGCCCGAAATACCGGAACCCGAATGCGTCCCAGTATGACAATGCCTGAAGTGAACACCTTCTGTTGGACCCTAGTTTGCCATTTTGCTGTATTTACCAATCCTGCAGGCAAAGTTTGGCAGCGTTATTTGTCAATGATAAATAATGACTAAATAAATAGATCCTTATTAAAAGTTTTATTGCTTCATTTACTTCAATGCATAAATGCTATATATATATATATATTTTTTAAATTACGTAATGTTTCTTTTCTGACTAGTAAAATGAATGCTTTTCTCAACGGAAAAGTGGGTTTGCTGGCAAAAGCATTTTTCATTTTAACAATTGTATTTAAAGTGATGCGCACTTATTTGAGAAGTCTGACGGGCACGGACAGACGCGTGCACCAATATGGATGAAGCAGCCAGAGGTGTCACATATACCCCAACCTCCCCTGGCATTCAGAAACGCACAGGCAGATGATTTTAGTCCTCTTCTCTTTAAGTGGAAACATTAACCACTCCAATAAAAACCAACGATTCCTTATGATGCTTGTCTCCATGGCAACTACATTTTCTATTGGGAAGAGAACACCCCATCGTTAGTTAAAAAGATACTGTTGCAAATGTGCTGAAATGTGTTTGTTATTTTGATAGATGTTTACATTTATAGAAAGAACTCCATTTAACTAATGACACCCCCCGCCCCCCCACCTCATAGCCCTGAACATCGACCCGCTACTGTAATGGCTTCTTTGCCTGCTGTAAGTGCGATATGGCAGTGATCTCATCCAGCCAGCCATTACTGAAATATAGCCAGGATTTCATCATCCTTCTCTCTGGTTCCCCACCCCCCCAGCCCATCCCAAAAACAATCCTGCTATGACGATACCCTTCTGCAGCCTCTAGGTGGCAGCAACAGTCTTTGTGCAGATCTCCATGCATATGTCCCCTGTTCTTGGAACTGGCTGGCACCAGCTGAAACAGCCGGCCAAGGGGGGGGATGCAGTTTTGAGAGGCACAAGCGCCACAAGCACAAGCTCAGCGCAGACAAAAGAAATGCAGAGAGCAGCAACGCAACGGGCCAGCCACTCGCAGTTAGCGTCCGCGGCTAATCTACTGCGGCCGATTCATTTGCAATGCAGATCCTATCAATTTTCCTGCTGTGACAGCAGCTGGCTACACGCTGATTAAGGCCGTTTGGGGTGTGTGCGTGTGTGGTGGTGGGGGGGGGCCTTAGCCCAGGGGGTCGCAGGGGCCGTCCGACGGGAAGCGTCGGCGGTGGACGGGTGAAACGCAGGATTAGAAGGAAAGCCAGAGAGAAGGGCAAAACATAATAGAGGCTGTGTGCCTGAATAATGTACCGTAAAGCCGCGTAAAAGGACGCAAGGAAGTCAAGACCGCCGCTAAGTCGCTAAGTCAGCACCTGTCGTGAGGTGGGGGTCCAGTACGACCCCGGGGCACCGAGGAATGCCCTATGCTGCTGGCCAGTGGTGTCAGGCGATGCCCCCTGGGGGTGTGACAGTGTCACGCCGCAGTATATAAAACGTTCCACCCACCCCCTTTCGGCATGGGAATCTCGAAATTCAAACGTGACACCAGAGCCCATTGTGCATGCACAACTGCCTCCAGCTGTTCGCTCGCTTCTCCATCGGTGTCGTCATTTCAGTAGGCGGATCCCTTCTGGTTTATCTATTTCTATGCCCCTGCTTTCCTTGGGTGTCTCCCATGCACATGTAGATCCAGGTTTTGAGTGATTTCTTGTAAACCAGTATCTTTCTGGACCCCCCCCACCCTGTTTGTTTTCTACTTTTGGGCAGGTGTGTGATTATGTAGGGGGGTCAGGCAGGTGGCATGATGTCCTGCATAGGTACCGTAAATTTATGCACTCTTTTTCCTGGATTGGCTACTCTCCAGTGGGTCAGAAGTGGGTGATCAGCATCCTATCCAGTACACAAACAGCTCTGTCACAACAGTAGGTGAAGAGTGTGAATGTTTTCAATAAATATTTAATCTCTGGTCCCTGAATTTCATTAGTAGACCAATTGATTGAAGCGACACGGATAATAGCACTGTCAGAGACGGGGTTCGCTTACACAGATAAATAGCACAGCACCTCCTGCACATGCTGGTTCTGTCGTCACTCAGCTGAATTTGCTAGCAGCAACATGAATGGGGTGCAGAGCTAAAACTTGTGTCGATTGTCATTTAATCTAAGTATACAGCTTTACTAGGTGTGGTGACCCTTGACAAATGCCGCACCTGTAAGGCTTCAGTCAGTTTGAATGGCAAGTTGACAGTATCACCCAGGTAAACTTACCGCTAGGTCCTGTGCCCTGTCTGTTTAAATGCACTCGGACTGTCTGCATGGAAGTAACTAGTGGATAATCAACTGACAAATGAGTAAATAAGGCAGATTTTTCGGAGCCGTGACTTTGCCTCTGGGAGAGTGTCAGGCCACAGCAGGATGATTTTGATATTCTGTTAAGCCATTGGGATGGTTTTAGGCTTCACTGGGACAAGTGAGCCATCAGCCGGCTCTTCCCAAATCTTCTGCCACAGTTGACCTGACTTGCTTCCGGAAACTTTGCAAGGGTGTGCACTATATGACAGGGCAAGGCAATGGATGCAGCTAACCGGGGCACGAAGGGGAGCGTCCAAGGTCAATTACTTTATTGCCTGGGAAAGGCCTGTTTCACTGTCGAGTGAAATAAAATGAAGGAAGCCCATGTAAAATTCAAAGGATTTAACAAGGCAACTATCTTGATTGAATCTCAATCACCTGTGCCAGTCTTTGTCCTGGTTTTCATTGTTTTGTAGGAGGTTTCTTTTCAAAATCCCTTAAGTTATTACAAAATTAATTACTGCCCCAGGGAGGCGGGGACAGGGGGTGGGGGGTGTATGGTTTCCATTGCATGTGTTGACTGCATAAAACCTTTGCAGAATGACACTTGTGACAATGAGGATGTGTGGTCATTTCAGATGGGTTTGATGGACTGACCTTATATGGGGGGGGGGGGGGATGTACTGGAGAATCTTGTTCCGGACCGGTTGTGTTTGTGAGGTTCATGGACGTGTGCGGTTAGCAACAGTAGCCTCAGTCTCGACCCATCAGCGAGGCAAAGTAATGTTCTGTTTATGAATCCGTTTTCAGTAAAAGGCATGACATCATTGACATATTGACAGAAATAACGATCACTGCTTTTGCAAGGCTTACAAGAGTTTTTGTGGCCAGTGGCAGAATATATAATTAGTCACACTCATCACACATCATTTCACACTTGGAATTAAAAAAAAAAAAAAAAATAAGAATAAACCATGTTTAGCTTCCTGCTGTGATTGCTGCTTGTCAGTCACTGGGGCATCCAGCAATATGGCCGTTTCTCTTTTAACATCGCTTTTTAATACCTCATCTGTTAAAGAAAATAGGTGGAGGTCTCTAGTTCTTTTTTTATGCTCGTTTTCCCAGTTTTGTCATAAAAAAGGGGTGTTGTTGAAAAGGACTTGTGATACGTCTCAGAAAAACATTGTCAAATTTGAATATATTTCTGGTAATATTAACTTAAAATACAGGAATCCGATGCCATTATGTGTAATTATATTGTACCTCTTTTTGAGACATGGGGCAATTAGACTTTCAATTAGGCTCAGGCAATAACCGTCCCTGTCTTCGTGAATAGCGTTTCTTTTGTATGCCTCTTTGGTTTCAACCTTTTTGTTCAAATCCCATTTCAGACTTCGAGCACGAGAATAATATCAGCAATTGTTCTACACGGAAGATCACAGAACAGATGCATTTTTGTTTCATGAATTAATGCTGACGAATGGTTAAATGTCTACTTTGTCTTAACTAATGTCGACGTCCCGCAATTTATCTTCCACTGCCAGTGGCTCCAGTGAAGAGTGCATCGGTGGTGGTCGGGGGTGGGGTTGTGTTTCGGGCAGAATGATGGACGACTGTTGTATTCAAATGAAGATATAACATACAAACTAATTAATCAGATTGGAAAGCATTAATCAGCCTGGCCTTTTTTGTGCGCTCGTTACTTTTGTGGAGCAGGGACGTTTGGTGTGTCCGTGGTGCGGAGACTGGCCATGGATATGATTAAAAAAGAGCGATGAGGGCAGGGAGATGATGGAGAGAATAAAGGGAGCTGAGGAAAAGATGATATCATCTTGAGATGGCCATTTGAGTATCACTCATGTTTATTAATGTGTATTTGCCTAAGCAGTGTGAGACCCTCTCAGCAGTCCAAGGGACAAGTGTACTTCAACCCACAGGAGGTTCATGGCTAGACCCATTGAAGGTCTACGGTGACAGCAGTGATTTGGATGCTACAAACATACTGGAAAGCCTACATACATATGCAAACGTCACCACAGAGATCAGGAACTCATCCCCACATCTGGCCCACTTTCCCAGGTTGGAGTATTATCCTACTGAACTTCAAGCCCGAGTCCCCAGCTCCAGGACTGGAATGGATCCGTTCCTGGGAATCCAAGCCTTGATGTCACTTGTAGCGCATTGAACATCGCCACATGGGTGAGTGACGGTCACATGAAATATTTTGACAGGTACTTTAATTAGCTTTTTGTAGAACTGCAGAAAACGGGTTTATAGGAATTTTTTGGTTTTCATACACCCCATCTTGCTCTAACATCATGGCGACGTTTAAGGTCAAAGTCTACAATAAGTCCCTGCAACAATTTTGGGGGTTAAGGGCTTTTTGCTCGATGGCCCAACAGTGAAACAATTGCTCTACCAGCCACGGGTTTTGAACCTGCAACTTAACAGCCGGAAGCCCAGACTCCGACCCTCCACAAGCATTTGTCAAAATGTTGTTCTTGGCGAATAAATCAACATGCAGATACAACACAACAGTTATCAAAAGGCTGATCTCATTATAATTAGGATTTAAATTAGTTAAAATACTCCTCGTGTCAGTGGCTCTGCAGCTGTGTGTCACATTTACATTTTAAAGAGAGGAAACTGAGCTGTGTCAGAACTGTAAAGTGGAACAAAGTAAGTAACGCAAGGTTTGTCCACATTTTCATTTGGTCAAACAGTGGACATCTCATTTGCATAATTCTAGGTAAAGCATTGTTTGTATGAATACAGAGGTAATTAACGATTACCATTTACAGTTTTTTTTTTTTTTTACTCCATTGCTGTTTATCTCCAAAGTACCAGAATCATAAATTAATCACCACCGCACCTTCCGTAAATAATTGTGCTTCGCGGTGCAAAATTATGGCATGAAAAAAAATTGTCTGCTAAAAAATAAATACCTTAAATCGTCAGTGCACGTACCTACCGACCACCTAGATGGGACCGAAATTTCCCTCCTCTCTTCATTTTGTGATGTGGATGGATATGGTTAAATCTGCCTTAGTTTTTTTTTTGTGTGTGTTTTCTGATGTGCGCTCAAGCATCACCTGCCTGGTCCCACAGAAAGCCTTAATGAATACTTAAAAGGACGCTCACTCAGCATAAGATCTTTGATGGAATTAAGATGTGACTGGTTTCTTATTTTTCGTAGGAAGCAAGAGGAGTGATTGCTTAACTCATAAAAGATCTGAGAACTTGTGTTTTTATCCTTTTCTAACGAAAACAAATAACCATCCATCCATCTTTTAAACCTCTTGGTCACAGTTGCAAGGCAAAAAACAAATATATGCATGTTTATTTAAAGTGCCTGCTTAAAGAAATGTTCCCCAGACAATTGTAAATAAGGTGAGGCATTACATTTCGAAGAGAAGCTAAGCATGGATCGTTCTCTATGGTGTAAAAATGTGTTGCTGTCAAATTTACAAAAAAAAAAAAATCATTCCAAATGTGTGTCAGACATTCCTCTACATTCTATTATATAATTCTGTAGCAACAGATGAACAAATACCTCAAGGGAAATCCCTCAAAACATGCATAAAATGACATATACAAAGGTCACATAAAAACAATAATTAAAATTACAAAAGGTATGTTACGCGTCCTTTTTCATGAAAGTACACACGCTTCCATTGTGTTCTTTGTTTAAACAGGCCTATAAATACACTGTATATGTAAAATGTCCCCTCTAGCGTGGACAAAAGCCGCAGCCGTGGGCGTATCATAAACTTGGACGCCGTTTCAAAGGGACGCGGTTTATAAACTCGAGCCGACGCACGGCCGGCGGCCCGGATCGAACATGGGCCGCTCTCCCGCCGAAGCTGGGAGCTTCCTGTCGAGCACGTCCGTTTGATAATTCGGCTCAGCGGTGGGTGGGCAGCGGGGGAGAGCTGTCACAACAATCGAGGCTCATCGCCCCCGTGAAAAGCCACTCCATGAAACAGAACTTAAAAAAAAAAAAAAAAAAAAACTCCACCATGGACTGAAGGAAGATACTAAGTGTTTGTTTATTCTCTGGCATGGGGGGAATAAAGGAAGTAGCAGAAACGCACAATGCTGATGTTAATTTTACTATTAATGTACTAACCTCAAGTCACATGGAGATCAGTGTTTTAGGTCTTTTTGTACTTCCAACCTGTTTTCATGCCATCAAGTCCCTCCGCTTTAATATCTTTCATATATAATTTACACACAATAACATATCCCAGTGCGTCCTCACAATAACAAATGAGTGCAAGGCTCCTAAATCAAGAATCACATTGCTAGACAAAAATTTAAATCCAGTAGGTGGAGGTTCAAGTCCTTTTAAAGTCCTTCACAAACGATCCCTTTGTGACGAAGAAGGCTAATTGCACATGAGTTTGCGGCGCAAATTCTGATGTGAGCCATTTTCAGTTGGCTGTGGAAATCCCGCAGCGGCAAGCATGACCAAGAGTCACTGGGAACCGCGCGCGCCCAAATGAATCGATGGTCATCATATCACACATGCAGGTCAGAAGGCTAGGCCTGCTACAATAGCATTACAAATTTCCTCGCAGCCAGGGAATGTTGAAAGTAGTCCTATTCACTAGACTTTCTATTCACAAAAAAATAACATATAGAGAAACCAAAACAACTTCAAAGAATCATGTGCAAACTTCTCGTCAATGGCCCTCATCCCAGGGAGGTATTTTAATGTAAATGTTAGAGTGTTAGAAATAGAGTATGGCGCCGCCCTAGGGGCCACTTTAGCCGTATCTTCCAGCTGTTCCACATGAATGCAGACCTGACAGTTGGCAAGAGGCCACAATCCACACAAGGTCCTGTGTTTCCGAGCCCCTGCCATCCTCGGCCACAGTCCAGCTCTGCCGCATGTTGTCCTGCACATTCCTGGGCCCTGGATGTTTAACTTTAATCCCATAATAAGATGCTCAGCTGTCCAGGAAAAAAAGAGATTTTTTTTTTTTCCTGGTAAGTTCTTTTTTCTTTTTAACCTTATAACTGCAAGGAAGATGACACTTACCCCATTTGGCCAGAATCCTTTTTCATTCTCAGAATATGGTTTTTTGTTTTCTTTTTTTATCCTCTTGAGGTGGTTGATTTAGGATGGAGAGAGATCCTTTTGGGGGCACTGTGGAGAGTTTGCTGCAATTGTGTGCTAAAAGCCATTTGTTGAGTAAGGAAACCCCTGACTTAGGAGAGATGGACAAATGCATGGCAGGAAGACAGCCTTTTACAGTAAAGTTACATTTAGCAACGCCATCATGTTAGCAAAGTCTTTTTGCTAACATGATGCTAGATATTGCAAGGGCAAACCGATGAGCCATTTGTAATGATTTGGATTAAAAATAAAATAGCCACTTTGTAAATCGCATGCCAATTATGGTACCCTGACGAAATGCTCAACAGGATCACTTAGTAAAATGTTGAAGGTTCTGTGTTTTTAAGACGGGAATCTGCTGAATAGCTCCTTAAGCGGTGCACATTGTTCGCTTTTTGCCATCGTTTTGTAGTTCGAGACGTGTGTACTTCGTAGGGCAAGAATGTGAGTTGAAGTTACTCGATAAGTTATCTGTTGCCGGGGTAGGGGTGTGGTTGGGGGGGCTCAATACCACCCCCCTCCACCCCCTCTAAACGGCAGTAGCCAGGAGGGTCAAACTTCCTCTGTGAAACTCAACCTCGGCAGCGTTGAAAGGCTGGGTCCTCACTGACAAGCAGATGCTGTTGTGTAAGAAGCGGCAGTGAAGATCGACAGCTGAGGCCTTCCTATCAGCAGGACAAAAAAACTTAAAGGATAAAACATCAATGCTGGAAAAGGAAGGCCTAAATTGCTCAGTTCCCCCTCAAAATCCGATGTAGTCAAATTAATTTCGTCTGCGGACGTGAAAGATGGCAGGACCAATGAGCCTGAAGTTCAATGTGTAAGTGAGGGCAAACGTATCTGCCCATAGATACATGACAGTATTGCAAATAATGAAGAGAATCAGAGCAGCTGTAAGTGCTCTCTATCACTCCTGATCTTTCCCCTGATCATTCTCCTGCATTAATCTTTTGGGGGCTCCTTCAGCGTGTGGTCTTGCAACGCCACACCGATCCACGCAGCCAGGCTATGCTGAGCCGGTTCTCAGTCATGTGGGTTCCTCCTCTTGGCATCCTGGTCCCTACCCAGAACATCACTTCCTGTTGTTAGCATGTCCGCGGTGTAACCGCTTCTGCCTCACACACAAGCATCTGTCACCTTCTCAGAAGGTGGGGCTCATGCAGTGACCTACATAAAGTGACCTTCACGGACCAGAAGGACGCAAATATAAAGTGACAGAACGGGCGTAATGAACTTTCTGCTTAGTTCTGGAAAGAACATCAATTACCACCAATTTAACACAAAAGAAGTTTTTGTCCCTGTCGAGATTAGGTGGTCTAGCGTGACACTGCCGTACTGAGACACCGTAAAGCTGCCTCACCCTATAGATCCTGTACAAAAGGCTTGTCAGTAGACGATTTGTTCATTCAGAAACTCATATGCCGCATTTCCTGTTTATTTTCCAAGTCCTGCTTCCCCCATCGTACTATGTCCCATTTCCTCGTATATACACCCAGAACAATGGCTTATAAACATTGTCACATGACCCTAAATGGCACGTATATAAAGGCACACTATAACACAAAGCGTTGCCGCCGCCCCCCCTCCCCCCCCCAACAAAGGATGGAGGAATTTCCTGACAGCTCGTACAGAACCGACACCTGCTGCCTAAGGGCTCGACAGCCCTGGGGAGTCAGTGGCAGCAAGATCGCAGGGCGAGGGGGGCAAGGAGGGGGGTTGGGGGCAACGGAACCACAGCCCCGCTGGCTACGCGCTGGAACATCTGCGTTCTTATGCATAAAACACACATTCCAAAGCCCGGTTCCAAAGCAGGTTTTTTTACCGCTCCAGTTAATTAGACACGGGACACAGTAGCCAGGCAAGAATTCTTTGCTTTGGGGTGATAATTGGTTTTAATAGACTGGTGCTTTTGGACTCACGGTGGAACGTCATGCTATAGGACCTGGTTTATAGATACCTTGTTATTATTCTGTCACGCTGTATAATGCAGAAGCTGTGGGTTTTCGGATACTGACCCGGGGAAAACATTCCGAGCCAAAATAAATTCTGCGGTAGGCGTTTATTCACAACATGTGTTAGTGAAATTTTAACACGGGTCCTCCTGTGCGCACGCTTTTACAAGTGATTCTGAAAAAGACAAGCCTGAAGACATACATCTGAGTGACTCAGTGGCTCAGGCTGCTGTTAGTGTGATTCATGTCTGAATTGTTCTTCAGTCGTCCTTTCTTCCCCCCCCCCCCGGAAATCCAG
>JAODKE010000116.1:252404-280838 GCA_026779605.1 Mormyrus hasselquistii
CCTCCACCCTGTCCGACCCCACTGTCATTGCGATCTAGGGTTGTGTCATTCCATCATTTTTAAAGCTCATGAAGCTCAGCTTCCGGTCCTGGGAGTAACTGGGTGAGCAATGACCTATTCGGGCTCAAAGGAGGGTCTGGAGCCGATCCCACACAGGGCACGAGGCTGTGGTACATCCTGAATGGGATTTTATTTATATAGCGTCACCCAGTGTGGGCAGTGCAAAAGCCACTTCCACCATGTGGCACTGTGTGGTCGCTCGCCTGCTGCTTTCTTGTGGTGGTCACCCGTGGGCCCGAGGGAGTTGGGGGGGGGAGTCCATCTTTCCATTCGGCTGACCGGGAAACAACACAGCCAGGTCCAGCAGCCAGGGAGCCTCTCTCTCCAGTGGCAGCCCAGTGCTCCAATTTATTTGGTGAACAGGCATGTGCTTCTACCCAGACTGATTCTCCCTGCGGCTGGCATGCTTTAATTAGCAATAGTAAAAAGCTTAACCGCAACATGTACCCACCCAGTTAATATAACCATAACAGACATTTTTTAAAAAAAGACCCAGGCAGACTTTAGCATCTGCTAACACATCTAAGCAGCAATACAGAACATTTAACATATGTCTAGGCAACGGACCTCCCAAATACAACAAAAACGGCAAAAACCACAGGGCAGTCAGGGTTAAGAATTGAAATTGTTTGGGGACAGGCTCCTTCAGGCAGCGTGTACAAAACAGCAACCGCTTCAGAGATTTCCATCTCCTGAGTGACATCATCTGTCTGAGCCGAGACCTCAAACTTCTCCTCATTTGCACAGAAAAAGCAGGTAACTCTGCTGCTGGGGTCCCCCGGGGGGGGTGCTTCACTATGAGTGAGAGAGACGCCTTGAAAGGACAGCTAATGAAAGGAGAATCCCGTAATTCAACTAGGGGCTTACGGCCACAAACTCGTGTAACCTATCTCAGTAATTGTCTTGGCCTGACACTCTGATAAGCTGTGTGTCTAGTTTTGGTGGAGTATTTTGGTGGAGTATTGTTTTTTTAAAACTTTTTTTCTTAAAGGCTGCAGGAGATATCTCTTTTGAACAATCGATTTACATTAGTCCAGTGAGAATCATTTAGACGTGCTGCACAAATACCCTGTTTCCTCTTAGTATTGTCTTTTACGATCGGAGCGTTTAAAAAAAAAAAATAAATCCAGTCTGAATCCCTATAATCTGGCAGGGTGTAATTAAAGTAATCAGAAAGTGCGCCAGACGACATGTGGGGACGACAGGAGCTAAAGATGCACACGACAAGCACGCAGTAATTGCACAAATTAAAATCTCCGGGCCGGTGTCTTTACTGGCATCCGAGCTTGAGGTTCCTGTTCTGCATGAGGCTTGGACCTGCCTCTCGTAGGTTCTGTGCTTCTTATCCATCGGACTGTTACCTGATAAAGCACCCTTCTCAATCCGTCAGGTGATGCAGTTCGGCCGAACGAGCCCTCAATTGACCTAGAACTGTTGTATCTGCTTACTGTACAAACATCCAACCCCACAAGCAGCGTTCTGAATTTTTAATTTTTTTTCCTGGGATACTTCTTAAAAAACACTGAGTCGCCACCCAGGCAAACAACGAGGGCGAATAATTCATAAAACACGAGTCTGTAAAATATGAATTATAAATGACATGCATGTCCTGAGAGCAGCGACAGTCCTGACGTCTCGCTGCCATCTTCGGGGCTAAATCATTCATTGACCCTGTTCCTGTCGCTTCACGCCTCCTATGCCGTGACCGGCTGGGCCACTTATCTGCTGAGTAACAGCTGAGAGTCCAAGATTTTGGGTTTGCATGACCCCCCCCCATCCCACCACCACCATGCACCCACTGCTTATATCTCCACAGCGATGCGCAAGCCACACTCGGAAGAGGAAACCAGTGCCGTGGCAGATTAGGAGCACAACGGCTTTATCAGCGACAGCCACGTTACTGCTGATCCCTGCTGCCTGGGCAGGGACTGGTACCACCTCTGAGCCTGTAGCGGTTAATCACGTTTAAGGACAGCCGGCCATCAGAACCAGCGGTTTCCTGCTGTGGACCACCATCCGCAGTGTTGCCGCTGGCCCAGTTTCTACTGGTCTGGGCTGTGGTCTGACACGGACTCTTCTTGCTGGAACGGCTGAGAGTCTTGATTTATAAGCCTAGGGTTAGCGTAATCACACGCGGCCAGAACACTGGGGAATCATACTGGGACTCACATATCTTTACTTAAAAAGTTCTAGATGACTTGAAAACACAGAAGGAATATAAGACCAAGACATTAAATCATCCTACAGCAATAGCATATATAATGATGCCTGTTCAAATATAGCTTTACTCTACATTTAATTTTTTAATAATAATAATGATAATTACAGTGAGATATCTCAGTGCCTTGAAACTGTAAGCTGGTAAGCAATAATATTTTGTATTACAAGTAAGAAATCGGACCCACAGTCACAATGATATATGTTTTTTTTTGTTTGTTTAGTGTTTGAAAACCAATTAGGCTGTGACCTGAAGAAGCAGTGAATTTGATGTTTTTGTCAGTGAATTGGTCATTTAGCCTTAACGGGATTGGGCTGTGCTGTTATTAACTTCGTGCTGCTCCAGTCAGATGTGTGAGTGTTTTGAGGTGGGGGCCCCTGCGTTAATCATCTGGCAGTCCCTTCTCCCCAAGAGGGACTGTCGAGGTCCCACGGCTTACTGGCAAGACAGGTCAGCCCCCGCCTCGCCGGATGAGAAATCAATGTCAGCGAGCCGTTGCTTGGCGCGGGCCATTTAGTGTGCGCCCAGGCGCGACGCTTCGCTCAAAGACGGGCCGTAATCCGCTGTAGCGATAAGGTCAGGCGAAGGCGGCGCTCAGGTATTTAATCGTCTTCCGCACCACCCTTCAGCGGCACGGGACAGAGCCGTAAAAGTCCCCTCAAAGCAACAGGGGATTACAGCAGTCACTCACATCCAATTTAGCACAGCGGTGGGGCGGAGGGAGGGCTGTTCCGCCGGCGAAGACAGCTGAATTACCGGTGATTAGAGGTAGCGTCCACGCACGCCTGGGAATTCCTCGTCGTTTCACGCCGGTGGCGGTCTCTCGAAAGGGTTGACGTCCTGGTTTCCCCTCCAATACCTTCACTGCTTTGAGATGATGATTGGGGTCACTTCAGGTCATTTCATGAACATGCACGTATCATAACAATTAAATATACAGTAAATAGGATTGGGGTTTTTTTTGGGGGGGGGGGGGGGTGTTGGTTGCTGATCCAAAAGCTCTGGTCATTTTCCGTTCTGCGCAAAACCATTTCCAATGTAATTCCGTCATCACAAGAAGACCCTATTCCTGTATTGATTATGCGTTTCATACATTCTGATGAGCTTATTCAAAATAAGTGCAGAACTCAAAGATATGATAGCTATCTGCACTACAATAACTTTTATTTTGAAAAAATTACACATTAAATTGCTTTTCATACTCATATTCAGCTGACTGAAAGCCTAAATAACGTGATTTAGAATAACAATGTGCATGGCTTGTCTTTTTAGCGATTTCTTTGTTATACCCATAATAAGGGGAAAAACAGTTTGGTGTTTGTAAGAGAGGCTGGTCACGTCCCCAGGAGGCTTCTGTAGTGAGATACTTACGGTCACACCCCAGCCAAGACCATCTGGGAGTAGCTGAGTCTAAATATAGTGTAAGCCCAGATATCTTGGTCCTAAGTAGGTCTCCTGCCTTTATCACCATCAGTATTTATCCCCTATTTCCTTATCTGGCATGTCCCATGGTTCGAGGCTTTAGCGTTAACCAGTTACACTCAGATCATCGAATGAATTGCCAGGGGTGTAGGACCCAGGGGAATGCGTACCCCCCAAAATTTTATTGGCATTCATTAACCCCCAATACACAGACCCGTAAATCTTGAATTATTAAACTGTGCTGCCACCAATATCACTGTTCCGTACGTCGTCGCAAATCATTTATGGAAAACAGCAAGAGACAGCAGTGTGTCTCTCCCCGCTTGCCGCCACTGTCGCTTTACCAGCCCTTTCGTCGGCAGTATCATTGAGCTGGTCCTTACATTGTCTCCATCTCACCCCCCCCCCGCCTCCCAGCACCACCTCCTCGTCCCAGTCCAGGGCTGTCACCACCAAAGTGTGCTCTCCCGCGCACGTCGAGGTCACCTCTGCTAGAGCTAGCCGCAGGCGGCGTATTAAAAGTGGACTGCAGAGACGACAGAGAACGGAGCAGAAACATTAATGCGGCGGCTGCTAAGGGACAGGGCCCTCGGCAAAGAGTCCCAGCTAGGTGTTGCTGTCGTACCCTAGTGTCAGAAAAAAATATACAGCTGTATAAACAAATGTAAACCTGCTCTGGATAAAAAGTACATGATGAGAAGCAGAAGCTCGTGTCTGAACCGTATACAGTTTTACAATTTTTGTACAAAAAAAAAATATCATCAATATCAATCATTCACTCCATTGCACACATATATACAAAGATATAACATGAAATAAAACTAAATTGAGTACGATGTGTCAGATTGGAATATAATTTATTTGTTTGCTTCTCCGCCCTCCTTCCCTAATACATTTTTAATACCGTAACCAAGTCAGTGCGTATCTTCTAATCAGGCTTAATAAGCTCATAAATTAGGGATTACGCACCATTTAGGAGCGTGTTAAGACAGGATAACAGTGGCAATTCGATCAGCCAGGGCGCGGTCGATGAAAGCCGAACATGTATACCGCCAGGGAGCCCTCTACCCGTCGCCACGGCGCCACGTCCGATCTCCTTGGTAAGATGGCACTTAGTGACACGTTCAATATGCACCTTCAGTCCGCCATTCGATTAGGGAATTCTACTATTCCACTATCTAGCGCCTCAAAGAATCTCTGTCTGTTATAATAATAATCAGAATCAGAATAATTTTATTATCCTGGAGGAAATTGTTCATAATTACCGACTCCACAGTAAACAACCACGCAAAAGGACTGAAATAGACAATAAACAGTACGACATCCGACAGTCTTTAACTAAAAATAAATGAATTTAACATAGAGAGATGGTAATAAGTGGGTGAATACAAACACAAGTCCAATAATAATACTAATAATAACAATAATAATAATACTATGGCTAAATATAGTCAAGTATCCTAACCTCAAGTCAAACAAAACACCCCGAGAGGTTGTCAACAGAGGGAACGGACAACAATAAAGACAAAAAGGAGAGAAGCCAAGATGAAGCGTATCGGATGTTGCCGGCGTCCCCTGTGAATGCAGGTGTTACAGGGCTGTCCTGTTAAAGCCTGGTTGTTCCCCGGGAGCGAGAGTGCTGAGGTCAGCCGTGCCCTCGTCACGTCTGACAGGGGTCCGCCGCACATTAAAGGATTTCCGACAGCTCCCTTCGGGTTATGGGGCTCCATGGATTTGCCACCAGGGTAAAGAAGAAAGCATCTGAGCTGAACCGAGGGAATTTCCTTTCCAGGAGATTCCAAGCATCCCTCAGATGACAGAGAGACAGGGTTTCACAAGATGCAGTGACTCGTAGGGCAGGAGGTCATGGGCAATATACACAGACTTTGGACTTCGGTAACCTTGTGAAAAAGGATTAAAACCAAGCATGCAAAAGTGAGCTGTGATCCTTCACAGCGATTGGACGTCACTGGAGGTCGGCATTAATAAAACATAGACAAGAGTATAGAAGAGAAGCCTCCATTGAGCTGTTACTGCTTGTACAATATTCACTTGTTTAATAAAGTGATCTTGGTCATTTCACAAAGTATATGAAAGTGTATTTGAGGACCGAGAACATCAGCTAAGACCTGAAGATTATTAATTGCATTTTAATAGCGTAGAAAGAGGATTTTTTTTTTTTTGTGGTCGGGGCTATTCAATTTACTTTTTTTTGCACTGAAAGTCACTGCATTCCACTGATCATATTACACATTCACAAGATGACTTATTTACTCAGCAAGTCTGCAGTTTCATCTTGACATTATTAGGCTTTTCAGGGTCCATTACAAGTTTACAATGCAAGTTATTTACTCTGTAAATTTACTGTTTTACACGTTTATACATCAATAAAGGTGCTGAAGTTTAGGTTCCTTTGTCTGATAAGTTCAAAAGGACCAGTGCGGGCCCCTAGCTAAAGGGTGTGTTAAGTGCAATTTCTATATTGTATTACATAAATGAAGCAGCAACACAATGACACATGAAGTCACCGATTTGTCTGTGAAATGTTACATTATTCAGAATATGGGTCGTCTGATAAGCATTGTTACGGCCATTAACTGCTCCCAATTACCCATTCATGAAGTGTGATGGATGTTTTTTATAGAGTGTTTAAGCACCGTTAAGTTGCTTATGGTTACAGCACCGTCCTACCCGCTAGGATCCAGCTCCTTAAACACTGCACCACCCGCTGCCCATAAACAGGCAGGCTTTCAGTTCCTGGTGCCACTCCTCCCCCAGGATCTGAGCCACATCCATCGCAGTTGTCGCACATCCTTGCCAAGGGCCAAGCTATGGCAGGAATGCTGCTTTTTCGCAGAAGACGGCTCTGGTGTCACCTCCCCCCCACTCCCCCACCCCACCCGAGTGGTACTTTGTGACCATGCTGACAGCCGTTTTCTTTTTTTATGGAGGGGGGGGGAGCAGGCGGCATTTGGGATGGAGATGCTGCCAGAGCTTGAAAGCCACACAGGCCCCCAAGTCGTGCCCAATTGGAACGCCTTCACACTGGTGTGCGTGACCCCCCCCCCACCCCCCGGCACCACACAGAACGACCACACTGTAAGGCTGAAAGCTGCACTGGACTTACCGCTAATCATTTTCCAGCGATTTCTTTACGGTGCCATCTGGTTTTCAGCAGCTGTTCCCCTCCATTAGAGGGGCCACCCACCTGTTGGCGTTTGTAAAAAACGTCCAGTTTGGGACAGCGCTGGACTTCCTAGGAGACACAGGCCTCGTCCCCCAGCTAATGCCTGTATTATGTTACCTTATTACGTTATTTATTTTCCTGCTGCGCTCTATTTTTTATCAAACGCAACTGATAGCCTTTAAAAGATTTTAAACAATTCTTCTTGCGTTCAGACAGCTGGATGCTTTGTTGGATGAATTTTTTGGTCCTGGCAGAAACGTGCAATGATGAAGCCTTTGCTGAATACTCTGCTTCCAGGACATGACCTTAAGTATAATAAAACTCTTCTCTGGTGTCATGCTACTGTTATCAACCCAAAAACAGACTTTTTAAAACTAGAAAATAGGGTGACTAACACCCACCTCTCTTTTGGATGAAGACGATCATTTCTAAATGTTTAAAGTTATATGAAAAGGAGCAGAGAATTCTATGTGACACAACAAACTCAAGTTAGAGGCACTGTATCTAGCAGTTGTTTCGTGTTTTTTTTTTTTTGTTTTAATGCCCCCTCTTCCACTCAGAAACACAAAGCAGGGGGCACTGCTGGTTCATTCTAAGAACAGAAAGGCAGACCCGAGTGTCACATGATCACAGAGCCCACTGACCATTGGCTAAAGTGTGTTTCTGGTTTTCAGAGAAAACACTACAAAGGTGATGCTGTATCAGGCAAAGATACCAAGACAGTGTGTCGAAGGGGGTGCAGAAGGAGTACTGGTTCCCAAACCAGATGTGTGGTTGAACAGGGCTATGCCTGCCCTGTATTCTGCAGCTTCCCCATCCAGTGAATGATCCAGTGAATCCAGCCAACAGTAATTAACATATTCAAAGAAACTAAGAAGTACAACTTTTTAGTTTTTCTTATAGTTCCCTCTCATGGGAAACAGGCACATAGAAATCATGACTAATTGTCTAAATTTATAACAGAAAACCCGATTCTCTTAATATGCATTACACTTTATAAAAAATAAATATATAGAGAACAAATGGACATTTTTGCTCAGTGAAATGACCGTGTGTTAACTGCCGGCTATTGAATACATTTTGAATCAATGTGCCGTTCGAAACGATTCTTTTTTCTGCGCCAGCTGCAGGGAATTGTATTTTCATCCTGATTGTCTTGGTTAGAAGTGCCACTGATGTGTAATTTAACGTGGAAGAGAAGGGGAATGAGCAGTCGTGAGTGCCGTAATGAGCCGACGCTGCGTTGGCGCGGTCAGCCTCCCCTCGCCGCTCTTTGATGTGACTCGCTTGGCCCCGTTCCCCGGCTCCTGTTGCGTAACGATCTCTGGGAACTGCCTGCGTGAGGGTGGCCTCTCCCTCGCCTCGGTGCGCCAGGCACGGGGTCTGCGACCGGGCGAACAGGCGGTTAGCAAGTTCCTCCGAGTGCATATGCGCCATCAGAAGTGCTTTCGAGCACGGTGCGGAAAACGCACAAGAACGCTGCAGCCGCGTGGCTGGGAAACCGGACGTGTTTGTACCTCTGGGGACTGACTTGTACCAGCACCATGTAATCCCACTCTGGCTCAGCTGTGTAACAAGTCATAAGACCCATTTAAACCCTCGATTAATGCTGCCACACCTGGTTGCCGCTGAGTAAGTCAGCCGGCCTTGCTTCAAGGGAATATTTCCATTTGCTTATCTCTGGAATGTGGCCGCGCTCTGAAACTCATTAACCTGATTGGAAGCAAAACTCTGGAGTTTTTCTAATTAAGGCATTTAAAGTAAATCTGTCCAAATAACATACCGGCTTACTGTCAATGCAGTGGAGAGCAATCTTATCAGATAATTAGTTGTAGACCTCACTTGAATGCCTTGAGATGTTTATTTACTTGTTTCTTGGGCACGTCAGCTGATACCCTAACACTGATTTTAAGCAGCCGAGATGGACTTTCGCTGATAAAGACATTATTGGGTGTTCATCACTCTTATCATCTGTTAATTGTTCCATGTTGACCATTGGGATAAAAGAACCAAAGCTTTAAGAGGAGAGATAATTTAAAGACAGATGACTTTGCATTTTACACCCCACTGGAGTAATGGCTTTATGTTTAAATCTAAGGGCGCTTTCACACCAAAGTTATGGAACCTGGTTCCTGGTTCTAAGTTCTTGGGAGATGAAAAAAGACTGTAGGTAACTGCACCACCATCCTAAAACAATTGAAGATGACATTGTTTTGTTAGTTATATGTTAGCTATTGGGGAATCAATCGTGATTAAAAACGGGACACAGCTGTCAATTTATTTATACAACCTGTGACTTATTCATACTTTGTTATTAAACCTGACTAACATATATTTAATTTTTCCCAGAATAAAAAAAAAACAATGCATCATTATTTTTCTAAAAAACGCATAATTTCATTGCTGGGTGTCATGGTGGTGCAGTGGTTAGTGCTGTCGCCTCACATCTCTGGGACATGCGCTTGAGTCTCCAGCAGGGTTTTATGTGTGGAGTTAGCATGTTCACCTTGTGTTGTTGTGTGGTTTCCTCCAAGTACTCTAGGGTCTCTCCCCCCCACAGTCTAGAAGCATGCAAAGGTTAATTGGAGTTACCAAATTGTCCATAGCTGTATTATGATGACTGACTGAATGGCGTGTGAGTGTGCTTTGTAATGGGTTCACACCTCATCCTGGGTCACTCCGTACCTTGTGCCCATAGGCTCTGGACCCCCCTGCAACCCTGAATAGGACAAGCAGTTACAGAAGACTGATGGAAATTATACTGCTGGCACCAGCAAAGTTAGACCAAAGTATATTGGTTATCGATCACATTTTTCAGTGCATAAATATGGAGCAAGAAGATATTCAGTAATGCATTAAATGTCAACGAGGTACACAAACAATTCCATCCACTCAATTTTTGCTCTGCTGCATCTCTTTTCTTGCACTTCCATGTAACTTCTATGTCAGCGCCGGTGCTTGTGGTCAGCCAATTGCAAATTATAGTTGTAAGCATCACCCCAGTAGTTCATGAACAAAAAGTACCTAGTCTGGAGTAGGGATTAAGGAGATGTTCCGGAACTGCCTCCGAGGGACTACAACCAGGCTGAGTTCCAGGAACATGAACGTGAGAAAAGTTCCTGGTTCCAGAAAAAGTCTCTGATTCCTGAAAATATTCCAGAGTTCATGTCAAGCAAGAATAAGTTCAAAGATAGGAAGGACATATAGCATGTTACACTCTGATTATTACTACATACAATCAAACCTTTCTGGAAATTAAATAATCTGTTAATTTTGAGAATTAATTTTCCTATTACCACTTTTCTAGGTGTATAATAATCCTGTAGGCTGTCCTTGGACAGGAGTTATGGCGCATTATGACAGTGGTAGGGACCAAATTGGCCCCGAACCCCCCACCCCCCTGAACACACAGGGCACTCCCACAACATTGGTAGAGATATGTCCTTACTGTCCTATAGAAGCCCACAAAAAGACATGGAGAGACCTGGAAATTGTACGTGCAGAGAGCCAGGCTCAGAATGAAGCCCCCAGATGCCCACAACTCTCCTCCCACCACGTTACCCCCATATTTTCTAGTAAAATCTTTGAACTTTCTTACTACCAAACATAAAGTTCAATGACAATTTAGAGCCCTAACTCACCCCCACCCATATACCCACTCCCACCGGTCCATGTACCTAACACAAAGGAAAGTGAAGTGCCTATTGATGTGTGTTTCTGCATTAAAGTGAAACATTATAGCCATGACACACACGGCCTTTGAAGTATTATGGCGAAACTTCTTAGGTATATAACAACTGCACTATGGGAATTCTTGCTGATGCAGGTAAACACAGTTCAAGGTGCGATTAAAACCCAGTAAGAGGTTCCCCTGCAAGCAGAATGGTATCTCTGGCAGTACCTCTGGGGCCAGCTAAGCTTGTAAGCCTCGTCCGCTTTGATCACCATGGGAGCACATCATGTAGAAACAAACCCCCAGAATGACTGGATCGTTCGTGTTGATTCATGTCAGCCAGATCACGCTCAGATTAGGGCTTCTTCTAAAAGGGTTACGAGTAGCCTACGCTGCTGGCAACATCTGTTGCTTCTGCAACTCCCATGCTCTTGTAGCGGTCTGCCTTTATAGAGTAACATCAGCTAACAGCACATCACCCAGACCTCCGTGCCACCTCTTCACTCTGGATCTACCACAGAGCTGCCTTTGGGTAAAATTTCTCTGCATGGTAACACCAGTGTCGGATTAGACTGTCTGTTTGAATGAGAGATACTGCCGCTCGGAGCACAAGCGTCTACGGCCTTATTGCTCACGAACAACGCTGAAGATTGGCACCCTGAACGAGGGACTTTTATCAATGTGCTAGTTTTTGTCCTTGGCTATTTCTGAATATCTGTATCGGTTTTACTGGTAATATGATTATTAATTCTTTTTGGAGTATGACACGTGCTTATGTTTTACATATGTCCAAGTTTTTTTGGAATTGTGTCTAAAATTGTGATATATATACTACTATACACAAGCCCAGTTAGAAATGACTTAACATTCATTATAATTACCGCTTTGAAAGCTTATTATTTAACCTCTGCCAGTTATGGAATTTAATTTAAACAGAAGCAGATTTCACAAAGAGATCCCTGAACGTAAACCAGACCGCTGGTCACCTGTCCATTGCTGTGAGAAAATTTAGCCCCTAATGACATTCGGAGCGGGCAGCTGGAAGGGTCACAAGAACTAATGACCTGACAAACTAACACTTCAGCTCCTTCCAATTAGGAGGCTGGGCCACATCAAAAGATGGAGTCCTTATCTCAGCGTGTAGGCTTGTGAAAGGAGTGAGACACAAGCGGATTTTTACCAGGCTTGTCCTTAAGGAGCAGGGTTCCTGCAATGCGCTTTAATAAGTTGACGGAGGTCACTGGGCTTCGCTCTCTGACTGTGAGCCCCAGCAAACGGCAATGGGGTTTCAATCCGTGTGGCAATTGGAATCCAGTTGGAATCCGGGACCCCCTTCCACCAATACTACAATAAGGTCACAAGCACAAGTGCTGAGAAAAAAGAAGCATTACACAGCCGATATTTCTTTGTAGTCGCGGAGATCCTGTGTGTGGTTGGTATTCAGACTTCGGATATGTCTGAAATGGGGTGAACAGAACGGTACGAAAAGCTTGCTGTCACGTGCCGTGCTCTAGGTTTTGTGAAAATATGGATGTAGCCTTCCTGTTGATTAGATGGGGGCGGGGCTCAACCCTCCTCCCCCGCAGTATAATTTGACACTCTTTCTGGGGAGACGTGTCACTGCCTTAACTCTAAGGTCTAACTCCACTGTCATGCGTGACCAGAAGGTAGATGGTGTATCCTGTTACATGCCATGTCTCTACCTATAAAAGAAACCACTGCCTGAAAACTGACCAACCAGAGGATTAAAAACAGCACACTGCAACACAATCGTTGGCGAGCTGTTCATTTTATTATTAAGCCTATTGTACTTGATCTATAGTCATTATTTTGCTTACTGGGACAGCTGCGTTTTTAATGACGCCACGTGAGAGGTAAGCACAATGCCTGGTGGTGTTTCCATGAATACCTCACTGCTTAGATTTGTCGCAAACAATCTTTGTGACCTCGTCAACCGGCACAACCTGAAGTTCGTTGACTGTGAGGGGCTACGGCAGGATTTCTCTTAGCTGCCGCTAGTACATCGATGCACCTTGGCGGGAGCGCTACCCTCACGGAGAACACCCTTAGCTAACGACCTGTTTGTAGATCATGCCGAGTGGGCGCAAGAATCGAGTGGCATTTGGAGGGTAGCTTGTAGACGTCCTCGTCTATTTTTTGTGCTATTTCTGTCTTATAAGCAGGATACTGGACCCGCTGAGACGTCTCGCAAACGCACACTCGGTCTCCAACCAACACTTCCTAATTAACCCCCAGGACAGAGAGCCGTAGGAGTGGGCAGCACGCCGTGGACGGCGCAGCGGCCTGACATATGGCACGCATCTGAGAACAAACATTTGCAAAGCATAAAATTTATTCTACATATAAATGCATAAATGCCACAGTCATTGAGTTGCATCACAGACCACCCGTGACACGCTCTGTGCAGGAAGAGCCGGGCTTCAGCATTACCTCATTATCACAACTGATGCAGAGGCTAATGAGTCATAGTCTCTACAAAAGACTTTGTACTAGCAAAAGGGAATTATAATACATTGCATCGCTTTTATTATTAAATGTGGCCAGTTAAAGTTACATTATCAAATTACCATAATCTAATGTTTGTTTTTTAGGGGTTTATTTTTATTTTATTTTTTTTGGGGGGTGGGGGTTGCTTATATTTCTTTACTTCTGTATATTGGTCAGGAATCGTTTGGGCATTTTAATGCACCCTTTTGAAAAATACTAACGGCGGTGTGGCACCCTGCAGGAACTATAGCTGGACAGTCTGGGTCCCCTGGCAAAATGGCACCTTGGTCAGATTTGCAGGGGGGTAGAAAAATACAGGACAAATTAAATATATTTTTGTGTATTCAAGGGTGCTGCCCCCCCCTGAGTCTGTCTGGGTATCTGTGTCTATTCCTCTGCCTGCTCCTAGAGCCCTCTACTGACTGGGGATAGTAGAGGTGTTCCGGGGCTCCACAACCCTTTTGTTTAAAACAATAAATAGAATTACCCAGAAAAGGAGGCGATCTTGCATTAGCTGCTCCTGGAAGTGCATGTAACTGCTGATAAAGGCTTGGCTTCGCTCCACATTCCCACTTACCGCCTGCAATAATGCTCATGTCCAAAGCCTAGACAACCTTCACAGAGTCACAGCAAGATGCTCAATCCCAAGACGTTTACGGGCTAATGTCATGTTAGCGTGTTAGCGTGGCTCTTGGGTGAGCCTAGCCCCCTTTTGGATTCTCTTGAAAACCCGAGCTCCCTATCACACATGTGCGTTAAGAGTCAGCAGGTCACCTGCAGAGCATGTCATCGGGAGCAGTACCAGGAGGAAGGGCCACACTCAACGCCTCATGGAGCCAGATTCCATCCTGCAAACCTACAGCCTATCAAGAAGATGAACAGCCTCTGGCCAAAGCAGTTCTTAAAATTAAAAGCAATAAAAAAAAAATTAAGCAGCAAATAAATTCATTAACTGTGCAGTTCTGTGTCAGATTAAGGCTAGATTTTTATGCATATACCTGTTCGTTAAATATGTTTCCAGCCCCCATATAATAATACAAGTGCATGGTTAAGAAACGAGAGTTAACTATTTTTTTTTCCCCACAGCGAAGACTGCGGGTAGAGCCTGTATTGCAGTTTGTTCGTGGCGCAACTTCCCATCGCGGCACTTAAACTAATTTCACAGATTCTGACAAGGCGACGGAAACCTGTTATATGACCTTTCAAACGTGTGATTCACGGCAAGCTGCAAAAAAAGCAACACTCTTTACACCTCAAGGCATCTGATGTGCCGGTGCTTGCTAGTGCCGTGGGAGAGGTATTAGAGCCGGCGGGGGGCGTAAATCAGGTATGTGATGACAGGGGGTGGGAGGCTAAGTTATTCTAACAAAAGAGCGCACCTACGGGTGGGCGGATCGGTGGGCGTGGCGGGGGCGGGGCGGGGCGGCGCCCTGATGTGAAGGCGGTAGTTGAAAGATCTCCATGCTCGTTCATTGATTGAAGTTTGAAACCTGAGAGAAAATACATTCAATCGAGGTGCCGATCGTGTTGTTAACGACATGTGAGTCCTAAAAGCAAAGTCTAGACACGCATGCGTTATGTTCCTGATCATTTATTGCTTTTAGACTGAAACCGTCATCCGCTTTTCCCACACAAAAAGCGAGTTGACAGATTTTAAAACTGGAAGTGAGATTGATTTAAAACACATTTGTCTTAGAAATCTTGGGTTAAGATTTGAATTACTTCATGTTGACTGTGAGGCAATTTTATTTAAAACTGCAGCGTATACTTGGTTAAATAATTAAAGAGGGGCGCTAAGGGAAGCAAAGGTGTTAGATATCAAAACCAGGAAAAATAAATAGACAATAAACAAATAAACAACGGAAATAAAAAACGAAGTTCTCCATAAACTCCCGGGGAAAAAAGTTGCAGGCAAACTACCCTTTTAAAAGCGAAATAAATATTAATTACTCTTTGCGTTTAATTGATATGTAGCTCTTTTAAAATATGCCTATTATTATAAATTGTTCGCATTGCCTTTGCCAGATTTATTTATTCATTTATTTGGCTGTGAAAGCGACTTTAAATGCCAGAATTTGATTCTGAGTGAAATGCTTTGAATACACAAAGCAGCCTTTGCGCGCATACAGCGTCACATAGGCACACAGAAAACTGATCTCCAAGATACAACTGGTAGATTGGGACCAAGATACAACATGTTCACCTCAACCATTATCCTGGTCAAGTCAGGTCCTGGGTAATGCTGAATGTTGCGTCAGGATATTGTTGGGTGGGGTGAGACAATGGCTGAAAGATTAAGAAGCCGTTTTAAGATTAAGAAGTGTACTTGTGTGCAGGACATGTTCTTGAATCACTGGTTGCAGACCCGTGGTACTGAGGGGATTCTGCGTGTGCTGGTTTGCAGTCTACTTGAGCAAATATAGACACAAGTTGAACCAAGTGGGCCTCTCAATGCAGTAGTCATGCTTCAAAAAACAACAGGATAACCAGAACAAATGATAGTCGGTGAGGACGAGGATTCAGAACTTTAGCCAAAATCTGCATTTTGCTGTGAGCAGCATTGTCCAAATCCCGCGGGGTGGGTTCAAATTGCAGGCGGGAAGCTTCTGCGCTGTCGTATCTTATAATGGGTCGCTGTATGGTTGGTGTGATGTGCATTTTCACAGAGTAACACATCCACTTGGGTGGCAGGTACTGTGGTGGATGGATTCTAGGCTCAATTGTTGTTTCTCCATTGCCCGGCCGTGCCAGAATGTACCGTGACGGTCTGTTTTTATCGCCATTTTTTTGTGTGACAACCCGTGACAAACGAAGATGGATTTGGCTCTGCTCCATTCTTGGTCCCATCAGGACGACACACCGCCCTCAGCTGGGTCATCTCGACTCTGTGTTCGGCCGTGATTGATTAAACACCGTGTCATCATGTAGTTGATGAGTGTTGTAAATGTATGTTTTACACAATCCTGTTTGGAGGCTATGTGCTTTTTTAAGGCTAATTAAAATCAGACAAAACATCTCCAAGTAGCTGCGCATTTTCACATATCGATATGGTTAAGTTTCGTTTCTCTTGGGTGGATTAAGAAACGTTACAAAATATTGTGATTTTTAATTAGTCAAGCCTTGTAATTCATTTAACCTCCAGAGTTTTAAAGACAGATACCAACTTTATTTTTAATGGAAAAAACAACAGCATAGTTCTGTCTTGTTCTTGCTTGGCATGATGATGGAAACAATCTGAAGGACCATCTACCTGTATTACTGGGACTGATATCCAGGAGAAGAGCCCAGTCTGAGTCAGGGATCTGTGGTCCTGAGTAACTTTTTCTAAGCTGATTTTCCATCCACCTCACTCATATGGGCTGATTTGATATAATTAGTTCTAAGTGGCTTAAACATCATTCACTATCAGAAGTTATTAGATCTTTTCACCATTATAAACAAGATCAATCATGTTACCAAAAAAGCTACTCACTGTTGCTCACTGGTTATGTTAGCCCCAGACACTATCTGTATTTTCAGTTGTAACCTATATGGACAAAAGGATTGGGATACCGGGGACCTGTACTACGAAGTGGGGTTACAGGCTTGTCGGGGTAACTTATCAGATTTAAGGTAGTCTGGGCAAAATGTAAGTGAACGGATATGAGGTCCATTTAAACTGTGGTACCTTAAATCTGACAAGTTACCCAGATAAGCCAATATAACCCTGCTTTGAAGTACAGGGCACTGGCCATCACACCCACAGGAAGTAATACATCCCATTCTAAATCCATAGGCTGTTATAGCACAGCATGGTACAGGCAGGGAGACGGTGACGATCCACTTGCAGCTCCTAATTAAAAAGGGGTTTATTGAAGAAACAACACACCGCAAAACAAGAAGAACACAAGAGGTCAAAAGAAAGAAAGAAATTAAACAAAACAAGGGTTAACAAATGAAATAATCAATAACTTAACTAGGATGCAGGACTAGGGAAACCAAACAGACTGACATACACACAGTGGCACAGGCACAATGACCATATGAGGAAATGAACTAAGGCAAGAAGTGAAATATACGGACCAGACTGCACTAACGAGGAAGCGAGAGAGAAGTATTAACCTACCTACCAATGAAACAGAACACAATACAGGCAACAGGTGAAAGTAATGAACAGGGAGCAATCACAGAACTAGGAAGGTTAACCAGGAAACTAACCAGTTAACTAGGAAACATGAATCAAACATCAGAAATACAGGTTTAATACAAACTACAAGTACAAAAATCCAAAACCTAACATGAGGAAAGTAGACCCTTGATGGGGGAGGAGCTACGACGGAAAATGAACGTTAGGAAAAACGAAAACTATAGACACTGAGGACAAAATCAAAGAAAATCCAGAACAGGCAAGGCTGGGACTTACCAGCCTCAAAGCCACGACCCCGAGGTTTGCAGACTGAGCTACACACAGCCCACAGTGTGGGGGTCTGGGGAACAGGGAAAACACACTAGGGAAGACTACGAACAACAGGGAAAACACACTAGGGAAGACTACGAACAACAGGGAAAACACACTAGGGAAGAATACGAACAACAGGGAAAACACACTAGGGAAGACTACGAACAACAGGGAAAACACACTAGGGAAGACTACGAACTAAGACAGAGAGGAGAAAAGGCGGAATGACCAGTGATGCCTGCTGGCTATATGTGTAATGGTTACAGTGGGTGGGGTGGGACAGTGCAGACGCTGACATAGGCATCAGAATGGAGTTAGTCTCCCCTCAGGACTTTTGTAGCTCCTGGTCGTGTGTCGCTTTCGCACTGCATATCAGGAAATGGGATCTTTATGCTAAATAATAATGGGTAAGACATAGAGCTTGCAGGTAAAAAATAATTCACCATCGCTGTCATAAGTTATTTGTTAATTATTGGGGTGGGGGGGTTGATTCAGATCAAAACAGAACACAGCCTTTTATGAATATTTTATTCATCTGACTCACAACGTGTATATTTCATTATCAAATCTGGCCAGCATTTCTTGTTTGGCTACTTTTATCTCTTTTTCTGCACCTCCTCATAGCTTCCATGTTAGCGCCGGTGCTAGTGGTCAACTAAGGATGAGATTTTGCAAACTGACTTATTGCAAAGGTGGCATCCTATGACGGTACCACTTTTGAATTCACCAAGCTCTTTCACAAATGTTTGTAAACCTGACTGCATGACTGGGTGTTTGAATTCATGTACCTGTGACAAAGGGTTTGAATGAAACACCCGAATTCAGTGATTAAGAGGTGTGTCCCAGTACTTTTGTCCATATAGTATGCATTTATCTGCAGTTTATGGTTTTATAGTATTTACAGTATGCAGTAAAAATTTGCACGCTGTCTTTCGTGAACATTACTTTGCACGTGCATTACTGCTACTTCAACTGGCAAATAAAAAATCACAGTGACTTTTTATTGATTAGCATTCCTACTGTTTTACTTATTATTATTATTATTATTATTATTATTATTATTATCCTTAATTATTGTTATTATTGTTAATTTTGTTACTGATATTATTCTTATTATTTTACATAGTGTTTGCTACTAGATGCCTAAATTTCTCTCAAGTATCTGTCTGTCTGTCTGTCTATTTGTCTGTCTGTGTGTCTGTGGCAAAATCCTGCATAGAGACCCTCAGTGGATTAAATGTAGACCTCAGCACATGAATAGGGCAGCCATGAAAGTACAGACTCAGCATACTTAGGGTACATAGAGACCCTCAGTGGATTAAATGTAGACCTCAGTACATGAATAGGGCAGCCATGAGAGTACAAACTCAGCATGTTTATTTTTAGATTATTTTTGTTTGGCTGCTTCAGGACAAGGACACCGGATGAGCGACAATGCAGGTGCTGCCCAGAAATGGGGCAGAATTGTGCTGACTGCGACGGTCTGCGCAGGGCTCGCCTCTGCCAAAGCCCAGCTCCGTGTGGAGGCTTTCAGCTGCGCCGCAGGTAAAGTGCAGCTGCAGCAGTCGCTAATGCAAATGCACTGTGACACTCTGCACTCAGGTGAATAGAGAAGCAATGTCGTTTGCTCATAACTTTCAGTGTTTTAAGCATTTTTAACCACTTACCAAAGACAACATTCCTGCTTCCAGTTGGACACTTGTACTTTTTTGGAAACATTAGTTGAATTTCAATTATGTTATGAAATTAAGCATTTTTTTGGGTTTTGGCGTGAATGTTACATGAGCGGTCACAGAACAATTGAATCCTGTCGCCCCCAGATATTCCCAGTAATAAAATAACCCAAAAATCCTCACAATGGCATCTTTAAAAAGCTCTCATTCATTCCAACCTGGCAGCAAGACAATTTCATAGACACTTAACCAAATGGACGCATAAATACTGCAGATTTTTTTTGTTTGTGTAAATAAAGATCTCAAACAAAAACTTATTTTTCCTGATTTGTCAGATAAATTCTTACCACCCACACTGCACAACCTAAACTAATTCATTTTTAAATAAAAGTTACAGCATCCTTATGAAAGCAATTCTGTCTCTGCATAAAATCACTACATGCGCTTACGAATTTGTACTTTGAATTATTTTGAATTTATTTTTTAATTTTGTGTCATTCTGAACGGCAAATTGATTTTCTTCTTCATGTTATTTGTTTGGTGAAAACGAGCATTCTACTTTGTGCGTTTGAGATAACTGGCTCGCAGACATGCAGGCCACTGTAATGTTTTTTCAGTGGGAGCGAGGTATTTATGCAGCCTTCGGAGAAGCGGGTCGAGGGCAGCCCCCCGGAGGCCTCTGAAATATCGCTGCAATCCTTCCCGAGCCCGAACTTCACCTGCTCACCATTAATCCTGTTTTTGGGTTCGCCCGAGGCGGGAGATTGCTGTAACTTACCCAGATTGGGCTCGGAGATACGGACCGGGATCTCCAGCATAACATGCCGTCTGCCAAATCACTTCACAGTTTGATGAACTGCCATTGACTGCTATATTCAGATCAGTCGTTTAAAGAGAAGGTTGGGCCACTTTATATTTGGATATATTTATATCTATTTCCCGTTCGTGCTTGGATGCCTTGTGACAAACAAATGCATGACTTGCGAGGTAAGGAAAATGGTGAGGAGATATGGCATCACCGTGCGAAATGGCTACTCCCCCCTCCCACAGTGACAATGTTTTGCAACATCTATCTCATTTCAGCACTGGTGGCTGGAGTTTTCTCCTAATGGCTCATCCCATTCACCCCTTTGCCAAGATCCCCCTACAGTATTGCCTGCCAATAATTTCACCATTTCTCTCTCTCTCTCTCTCTCTCTCTCGTCTCGCACGCGGGCCCTGATACCGATCATGGCCGTAAAGGTTCGGTTTGCGCAAGACCTGTCAGAGCTCCGAGGAGTGATGGCAGCCAGGCCAGGGCGACACCCGCCCCCCCCCCCCCCCTCCTGACAAAGCACCCTCGCTCAGCAGGGTTTGCCGCGTGACACATCCGCACCTCAAACGACTGGCTCTTATCTCGTAGCTAAACTCCCACCCGCCGTTATCGCCAGTGTCCTTTCAAGTTGCGGACTCCTTGGATTCGTCCTTATCGATGGCTTTGTTCTGCTGGCCTGTGTGTGTTCAGCCAGGGAAGGGCAAGGCTATTTGGGGGGTCACTGAGTGCAGGGGGGGCGCCGGTGGCTCTGAAAAAGGAATCCATTCCGGCTTGTTAGACATTCATTGTGTTGTTTAACATGTAATAGGTACTTAAACTCTTAAACAACTGCGTTAACGGTTAAACATACCCCAAACAGCATTGGTGTGAGTCAACATTAATGGGCCAGTGTTTTATTTGCTTACACAGCACTTTATTCACGAGGAAATGTTTACAGTATTGCACCAAACAACTGGTAATAAATGGAGAAATCCACGCTTGGTTCCTTATTCAGGGATACAATGCCCCTTCTTGCTTTGCCTGTTGGCCATCGGAGGTCCCGTACCTTCCACAGAAGACATACTCACCGGGCCTTTCTTCTGCGTGCTGGCGGGGCTCAGAACATGGCCCCCCGATGCCCCGGTTACGCTTTAGCGGAGGGGACCTATCGCGGGGTGTCACCACTGGCACAAGGCACGATTAACTCGCTGTTCTGCCGACCTACGCCGGTACCAGTGGGGATTAACTGGAGTTTTTGGCGCAGAGGCCCTGGGGGGTGGGTGGGGTTCGACATAGCCTTGTCACTTGGCACGCTCAGGCACCTAATGAGTCTAATGAACTTCTCGTGTGGAGCAGAGGCATGGTCACTGAGCTGTGGAAAAGCTGTGTCCGCTCCCTTAAACCCATTGTTAGCCTCCTGCCTTTAACAGACTCCTATAAAACCCATTCAGGACACAGGCGGCTGATATAGGGGGCAGCCTATGCTGCTCTAATTATACCTCATGGATTCACAGCTACATGATCAGGAAGAGCATAGTTTAATTATCCATCCATCCGTCTGTCCTTCAATCCATCCATCCGTCCTCCATAACACCTCGTTCTTATCCAGTAAGGAGTTACCATCAGCCTCTATCCTACCCAGAAAGTAGAGGCACAAAGTAGGGAACAACCTGGACAGGATGCCAGTCCGACGTTGGGTACATGCACGCACACATGTACGCACACAGGTTTTTAATTATAACTTTGTGGGGACTCTATGGGGAAACCTCTAATCCCAACCGACCTTAACCCCTACCCAGCCCTACCCTTAACCAGAAGTAACCAAACAAAATATGAGACTTTTGGCATTTAAATTTTTTTTTATTGTATTTATATCTCTGTGGGGACCTGAAAAATTGTCCCCATAATGCCTGTATTACTTTGTAGGGAATATTTGGTCTGGACAATGTAATATAAACATAATCCACACACACACTCATACACTTACAGTAAAATTTACGATAACCAATTCACACAATTTTTAGATTGTGAGAGGGATTCTGGAGAACCTACTGGAAGCCCACGCAGACAGGGAGGGGACCCCTTAGCTGTCTACCTTCTGCAGCGCTAACTCCTTCAGGCCTACCTTCTGCAGCGCTAACTCCTTAAGGCCTACCTTCTGCAGTGCTAACTCCTTAAGGCCTACCTTCTGCAGCGCTAACTCCTTAAGGCCTACCTTCTGCAGCGCTAACTCCTTAGCCACCACGCCTCCCCACATAGTTAATCCTGCATGTTCAATTTAAGCACGACGGACAGAAATTCCAAGTTAACAAACAGGTAGCATTTGATGGAGACACTAGGCCAGAATTTGTTGGGGATTAAACTGCATTCCTGCCACTTCCCCAAAATGCTAAAAGCAGTTTGTCCACAGCTCTGCATGGGTATCACTTAAAACTTAGGCAGGGGGGCAAGGTGGGGGATGACACGTTTTTTTGGCATATATTTATTTTTAATGTTTTTTTTTTTGCCAGGGCTGCCCCGAGACTAACCTCACTTTTGGCTTTTTAAAGCTGTTTGTTCAGGCCAAATGTTCCACCGTCCTGCCCATCAACGCCCCCCCACATGCTCCCCCCACCCCCACCACCTTGTCCCCCTCCAGGCCAAAACCGCCAGAATGGCACTGCATGTCTTAGTTTGAAGCACGGAGAGAGAGTAGTTTTCCAAACTTTGCAGCACCCTTCCTCTCATGTAACTAGAATTAAATGAGGTGTAAAAACTTCCTGCTACACTGATATTCTTCTGACTGTCAATCAGCATCCCGCTGGGCCTCTCTGCCCCTGGGCTTTATTAACCTGCCCAGCGGCCGGGCACTGCAACAATGGCGGCTACGTGTCCGGGTTCCAGATTTTGTCAGCGCGGACGGAGGCGTCCCGCCGTCCACATGAAAGGAGGCTTCAGATGTCTGATCCGTCAAGCAGTAAACGCCAGAGAGTCCCGATCCCACCCACCCCCCGAACCCCCGGCCCGGGAAACGGCCACGGTGGACCCCGCCAATTGAGACGTCTCCCGCGGTCCCTCCGTGAGGAGGGGGGAGCGGGTGGGGATTCCCGAGCAAAGGCACAGCGGTGCGGTGGCTCCCCGCCCTGGTGCAGTGCCAGGCCAAGGGCGACGGCCTGCTGGGCGGGCAGTGTGCACGGTCTGAACTTGGCGTGTCGCTGGCCACGGACGGGGGGGGATTTGTGCCTTTCTGTGCCAGGGTTGCCCGGCTACCAGCTGAAAAGGAGGCGTGTTATTTTTTGTTGTCAGATATTTCCAAAACCACATCAAAAATGTAGAGGTTTTGTCCTCTCTCAAGGCCTTGTTTGACTCTAGACACTCTGGTGTCAATTGACCCTCCCTTTGATGATATGTGTGTGCGTCTGTGTGTGTGTGCTGGTGCGTCTGTTTCCACAGCTCTTGTTGTTTTACAGACCTGCAGCAACACTGCATGTCCAGCCTAAGCACCCGGACAGGTGTCACTGCTGTCGCACGGCAAGTAAAATCCCTGCTTGTGAGCGACGTTAGACAGCCCCTAAGCAGAATGAAAAATCACAGAGGAGTCCCTTCCCCCCCCCCACATTGCCCATGTTTCTGTCACACTATGGTCATGGAGAAAACCGGAGAGGGAAGCCTTGTGGAAGAAACTTCCACTTGTGGTCATAGCCGCAGGTTATGTGTCATTTTGAAAATGAACGTGGGATGGAGAGGATGAGAGAGAAAATGAACTATTAAAAGAAAAAAAAGTGTGCCGGGTGGCAGAGCGCGGGCCGTGTGCGCTAATGTGCCCCATTAACCTAATTACGTTCAGTCGCTGCGCGGAGAACTCACGCCGTTTCGCATTTAATTGACTCGGCTCTTCTGCTATAGGGTGGCCGGCGGTAAACTGGGTTGATTTTGCGCTCGGCCGCTCAGCCGCTCAGCCGGGCCCCGCTGTTCGCCTGCTTTTCTGGGAAGCCGTTGAAAGGTTCCCATGTAAAAGGCGTCCCCCAGCTCCGGCGACAGGCCGAGCCCGGGACCCTTGACGGCGGCCTCTCAGATCCCGTGCCAAGCCATGTCACGTTCCCTGACGCGGCTGAAAGGTCCCGCCGCCTCGTCAGATTGTGCCGTCCTCCCACAAATCAGCTTAGTGGCTTATTGTGCTGTCGACATCGAGGAGATACACAGATGCATCCGTAAATTAAACCGTAATTTGGCAGGCCGCCGCCACCCTCGCCGCCCCGGCCCCCGCCTCTGCTCGCGCCCCTCACCCGCAAATCCCGCCTCATCTTGTAGAGTAGCGCCTAAACAACATAAGGAATGTGAGTCTGGGTGGGGGGGCGGCCCGAACTGGGAGCTTAGAGGCATTGGGGTGAGTGTTTTTAGCAGCAGTGCCCATAGGGGGCGCCCCCAGTACTGGCATATGGGGTCGAATTAGCCCCTCCCGACATGAATCATCTGCAGGCTTCGGTGTCACTGGTGCTACCACTGAAGGTCTGGATCCACCTCCATCTTCAGGATTTATAGGCGCAGAGTGAGCGATCAGCCATGAGTCTGCTCTTCTAGAACCTTTCGAATTTTTGCATCTCTCATGAAAGGTTAAATTGATGAGAGCGTCGCGATGGCCGAATCCCCGTCCGCGCCCTGCTGCGAAGTGCCAGTTACGCGGGACGAAAACACTCGCGTCATCCCGGAATTGTCTAAAAAGTTCTGCGTTTCCCCAGAAGAATAACAACAATAGATCTACTGGCTGGAAAAGGAACATTTAATGAATAAAACATGATGCTCCATTACTGCCAAGAATGAACTGCGGAGTATGAAATGCTGGTAACTGGGATGTGTGGTTTACATTATCATTTTGTTGGAACGGATAATTTGAGAAGAGTGCAGTATCAGTGGCTGCTGTAATCAGGCACTCATTCTGAGTGGCTAGCAGTGGGTGCTGGGCTTTCCGTCCAGACCCGACTACATCCGTCACCTCTGTGTTCTCCATCGCCAAAATGATGGAAAAATAAGATGCGGTGAGGGGTGCTGGTGTTTTAAAATGCAAAAATGCAAATGAGCATTAAAGTATAGCTGAAGTGTGTAAATATCTTTACAGCCATCAATAATATAAATAATACATGACTCAATAAGGCAGCAGAAGTTTTATTTTAAATCATTGGTAACACTTTACTTAGTAATTTAAAAAGACATTTATAAAAAATAATTAACCACTATAAACATGGCTATAGATATTTATAAAAAGGCATAACACATTATATTATAGCTATGTTTATCATGTATTATGACTGCCTCATGAAGCTCTCATCTATAATGCACTATAGATACCTTTATAATGCAGTACACAACATGCTTAATGCTTAGACCGACCGTTATAATACATTATGAAGTTATCTTTGCCAGTGAACCACTGATGTGTCTTTTCTGGGTAGAACCCCAAGGTATGGTGGACCAGTCAGGCGATGGATCTGAAGGAGATACCTGTAAGTAAATGGAGATTAAACAGGACACTATGAAAAGTGAGGCTGATTTGGGAAGAGGAATTAAAAGGGATAAACGTTGTCAGGGATCTCAGGAGGGCCAGAGGATGGGCATCACTCTAATGCCACTTTTCCTCTACCACCAAGAGGTACCACGCTGTACCAATAGACGGTTTTCTATTGTAAATTATGTGAGTTGCACCCTGAGCTGTACCAGCACGGATTACAAGTCCCGCTGCTGATCTGCGTCAATCTGCATGGATTATCTGAAAAAGGGCTTATCCTCTATATTGTTCTTTATCGGCAGTATCGTACATTATAATGCATTGATGCATTCTCAAAAACTCAAAAGTTCCAACCACCTACTGAAAAAAGTATTATAGAACAGCTGAACAGAATGGATTCATAATGTTAATTTCTACCAGCAAATGCTAATTCCACTACTGTTTGATGCTGGCAGATGTGCTAGAAAATTAGGAAATGAGCCCACAGTAAATCACAATGTACACTGTGTGAACGCCGAATAAGCGCCTCTTTGGTTTTACGGCGCTGTCGCCCTCCAAACCCAGCAATGCCTTTACTGAGCGGCCCCTTCTGCAGTGGACAACCAAAGCTGACCGGAACCGCGCTGTAACTAGTCTCTCTTCGCAGTACGGCTCCGGCACAGCTTGGTCCCGATGTGCCATAACTCTGGGAAAGCATGGAAAACAGGTACAGCAGTGAGAACCTGGCATATGGCCCGTATGACAGGGTGGCAGGAAGGCGGTTCTTTGTAACGGAGAAGCAAAGGGACAGCCAGAGCGGCTCAGTAGGTCAGGATGCTGTAGCTATCATCAGATGGTCACTGGTTCAAATGTCGGGGTCGGCAGTGTGTTGGGCCTTCAAGCTAGGTGCTTAACCCCCAGTTCCCCTCTTGAATAAATAAATGTAATGTAAAAGCCTGCCAGATGGAATGTCGTCCAACCAAGATGTAGAAAAAGATGTGTGCTCAAATGGAGCTGAGAGCTTCCTTGGTGAAATTCCATGTGCATTGTAACCCACCGCCGCCCCTAACTCAGCAAACGCCACCTAGATGGTGATTCACAGTGGGATGGTATTGTGTGGCCGTGCTCCTCCAGCACGGAGAAGTAGGGACATGTTACCCGGTAGCTTTCCTTGTGGTGAATAGCTAAACCTTAAGGAAAAATGCACCATTCAGCAGGAGGACAATTCACAGCATCGAGTGAACAGCTAAGAAACTAAAAAAGGTGAATGGGAGAACATCACTCCCACTGAGTTGGCAAAGCTGGTACGGCACATGCTGCCAGTGAAGCCATGTTTCACTTTTGCATTTTCTTTGTGTCGTAAGTTGGTGTCCCTGTTCCGTGGGCGTAGAGTTTTCATGTTCTCTCCATGTTGCGTGAGCTTCCTCCCAAAGTCCAACAACACGCCTCGTGTTTCCATCATGCCCCTTTGCATGTTTTTAGATAGGTGATTGTCCTGTGATGGACTGGCATCCACTTCAGGGTGTGTTCTCTGCTTCCTGGGATGGGCTGTATCATTGTTTGGAAGATGGATGTTATTAGTTAATCGTTTCAGTTCGAGCTTGTCCATTTCCAATAACGATACTGAATTTCAGCAACATATGAAAACCGCAGAGCGATCTAGGCACCGTCCACGATCATGTCATGCGTCTCCAAAGCCACGGTAATCCTCACACATGCCCACGTGTGATCCTTGTACATCAACCGCTCTACGGGTCCTCTGAAGGGAACAGGTCCCAAATGTGCAAGTGAATGAAAACAGTTCACGGACGGAAGTTCACAAGCAGGCCTGGTAGGGCTGTCTGAGGAGCTGAAGAGTCCAGACGACTTCTCTCGTGGAGCTGGAGTGGCTTATGATGACCTGAATGGGGTGCTTTCATTATACTTCATTGTCATGGAAATGCATTCCTGAATTTTCTTCATAATGATGCTGTAATACAATTCCATGCCTGCCAGTGGCCCCTTTCATGTCCTTCTCGTTCTGTGCTGGTGGCTTTCCCAGCGGTTCGTAGCTACGCTAACTATGCTGCTTACGCTGGAGGTAATTGGCCCAACCGCTCCTGTTTCCAAAGCATCCCATTTTTTTTGGATGGGGGGGGGGGGAGGGGTGTTATTGCTATATAGCCTCTTAAAACTGGTGTGTCTCCCTCTGATGCAACCCAGAGCCCAACAAAGAAGCAATGGAATCCTTTATGTCATTAGAATGTACTATACATATTATATTGACGGGCCTGCGGTTTTTGGGATGCATCAGCAATCTGCAAACAGACAGCTGGGGTTCTGTGAGCCGGATCTGTTACTGCATTTCATTCACGTAATTAGCATTCTAGGATGTAGTCTGAATGTGTTGTGTTCCTATGTATCAGTCCCAGGGAGTGATCTAAAAGTCGAGCGGTTTTGCTGCATAGTCCACAAGCATATACAAATGGCAATTAAGGAGCCTCAATTCACAATAAAAATATCCCAATCCATTTGGTCCAATATGAGAGAAATGGTTATAACTGGATTTTTGTTTTGACTTGAACAAACTGAAGGACTATTTTGACGTAAAATGTGCTTTATTTGTCTTAAGTATTCAAATCACGTTACATTTATCTCAAACAAAAATTATGCTGAGAACTTGCAGAAGATCTCGATTACTTTGACTGTTAAATTGATATAAGGTCCTTTATTATAATTGCAGGAAATCGTTACATGACAAGGATCACCAAAAATGCCTTCCACAACTGTAAGGCTCAGTACAGCGAGTGGTGTCAAAAATACTTTCCACTACTGTAAGGCTCAGTACAGCGGGTGGGGTCAAAAATACTTTCCACTACTGTAAGGCTCAGTACAGCGAGTGGTGTCAAAAATACTTTCCACTACTGTAAGGCTCAGTACAGCGGGTGGTGTCAAAAATACTTTCCACTACTGTAAGGCTCAGTACAGCGGGTGGTGTCAAAAATACTTTCCACTACTGTAA
>JAODKE010000116.1:302596-342351 GCA_026779605.1 Mormyrus hasselquistii
AAATATACACCATACAGTAGTGTATATATATATATATATATATATATATATATATTTATGTGTGTCTATGTGTGCATGTGGGTGTGTAAAGCAAGAGAAAGGTGTATTGAACCAAAACACTAGCAAATATCTTGTTCTGATGCACCAAAGCACATTCTCACTTTCTCAGACCTTGAAAGAGAAGGATGGACATGCTGACCAAGGATCCATTCAGTTCCCTGCTGTGCTCCAGCTTCTTTTTACGAGCTGTGAATGAAGCGGTGATGAATGTTCTTCGGTGGCGGGGGAGGGACCCTAGGTGTCTTCATTGTCATGCATCGCTCATCAAACGCAAAAAAAAGAAAGAGAAAAAGGTCACGTGATCAAAACAAACTCGAAGCTCTCCAGGGTGGAAAAGTGAAGGGATGAGAAGGTGAGAAGGTCACAAAAACACTTACAGGGAGTTTTTCTTTTGGGTGGGTTGGGGGGGGGGGGGTGTGACTTGGGGTTTTTTTAAAAAAAAGATGAAAGTAGAGTGAAACTGTTCCGTTTCATATAGCTGTGAAAAAATGCATTGCCCCAATTAAATATGGACTAGCAAATAATAGAACGAGTTAAGTGACACCCTTTGGCCCCAAACAGGCCTGAATAAATGTGCCAATCAGTATCTACGCCCCGCATTCCTCCCCAGCAATGCCATGGTGATGACAGTCGGCTAGACCCTGCCTTTGTTGTCATCAGCTGAGCCGTGTTCGTTATGTCCTTTCTACTCGCCTCGAAAGTATGAAAAACAGAAAGACGAGCTGTCATGACTTTTTCTGGAACCTTAAACTTGTTCGTTTACGTGTTTAAAAAACCGATTCGTTTTCAGAGTTTTTTTTACTGTACAGCAGTACATTTGCTAGAAGCGACTAAACACTGCTTTTGAATTCAACTGTACATCATGCCTGAAGACCCAGTCGATTCATCACTTGTCATAGTTTAATCAGCTACCCAGCAATGCAGTCCTGATTCAAGTGTGTATGCTTGGGTTTGGACAGTGGGATCGCGTCCTTACCAATATTGTGGGAGTGTTGTGTGTGTTTAAGGGGTGAAGGGCCGAAATGGTCCATACCAATGCTGAAACTAAACCTGCGCCCTTCTTCCAAAATGGACCATTTTTACGCTGTCATTTATTTGATTTGCATATTCGCACTAAAATAGGAATGAAAACAAAACAGGAGACGTGAGAAAACGAAATGGATGCTGGGGTACGGAGAGGGTGGGAGATGACAGGGGCTTGCATTCGGTGAAAAAAAGCAGAAGGCGGTCTGTTATGGCTGGTAACCAGGCACAGCAGACGTCAAGTGAGATGCTCGTGGCCTGATTCCATCCACACAGTTGTGATCTTTAAGCACGTACACTGTAGGATCCTGTAGGCTGAGAATTACACACTGGAGGCTCCTCTCCTGGGACTTGTACTGGCAGTCTTCAGGCCACATGGCTTTCAAGTCACCTGATGCACCGAGGACAGTCCCATCGAGTCAGTTCAGGAGGCAAGTGAGTAACAGGAATCCAGTTCTGCCGTCAGTACTCAGTGTACTGTTCTCAGAAAAGCCACTGAGTTTCAAATGTGTGACTTCAGTCTGCGGCAACTATAATTTCAGGTATTGTATTCTGCTGAGTCAGGTCTCACTGTTTTATCAGCAGCATTATAAACATTAACAAAGAAAAACATATTTACTGCGTTCTACAGCATATTCCCAGGGCTATAAAAACATTTTAATTGTTTTATTTAATTATGCATATTTTATTATTGCCTTGGGCGCGTGTTCTGCTGCAGTGCAGTCTTTTTAAAAATTTACATTAAATGACAATAATCGAAAACATTCTTGCCTATTTCAACGCAGGTTGAGGCATTCAGACACAGTGTGGTAGAAGATAAATAAGGATTTAATTTCATATTTAAATCATGAATTGTTTTTAAATGTATCAGACATTAAGCCATTGAATATCAGTTATACTCATCCATCCATCCGTCCCTGAATCCATCCATCCATTTATATATAATTGATTGAGGATGTTTACTTTATTGAGAACCTGCTGTCTTGATTGAGCATGGTATTAATCATATTTTACGTTATTGAGAACCTTTTACCTCTACGCACCTGTGTTAGCAGCAAAAATGTAAACAAAAGAGAAACATAAGAACTCTGTTGTCCTTTGATAACACAGGACAAACAAAAGAAAGGTCTCTGAGGCTTGCTGCTCAGTTTACTAGTAATTAAGAGAAACATGGAGGATGGGCTTAGTTGCATTGTGCGTAAACGTGTTTTGCCGTCAGCGTTTCGTTATTGCCCCTGGGACTGAGGTTCTGGCCTTCTCGATGAACCGCCTCTCCTCAATTTCAAAGTCTGGGAGGAATCTCCTTCAGCTTCCAGGAGTTTCCGTGAGCTAAACGGGGGATGAAATAATTAAACACTGAAGTCCCACGATAATTCCCGCTATGACACGAACACTTTTTAAACAAGACTCTTTCCGAACATAATATTATTTTAAAAGAATTGTTTTAGATGGTTGTCCCTATGATTCTGAATAGGATAAGCATTTGGAAGATAAATGGAAATAATATCGTATGTAAAAAGGCATGATGATCTCCACCCTTCGTACAGCTTTTTCAGTAATTTCCTCCAACCCCAAGCCTCATTGTCTGTGACTCAAACAGGTGGAGTCAATAAACACAATTAAGCTGATAGATGCACACGGACTAGGCTCCCTCCTCCTGCCTTTCGCTTTTCTTAGTCCCATCTCTGGTTTGGGGTCGTTGGGTCGGTCATCGTCGCCCATGGCGCAATAACGAAGCCATGAGAAGCACGGCAGCCTGGAAGGAGTCATGGAGATGACAGGACCGGCTCCAAGCAAGCTGCATGCCCAGTGATCCAAGACATTCATTAATGTATTTATTTACCTCCCACCTGAAGGTGGCAGACTTCAGATTCCCGTCATCCTGATCATAATAATCATCCTCACTGACGTAATGTGCAGTAATAGATGCATGTGGGTGGGAGGCTGACAGACACTCCTGGATGATGTTGCAGATTATGTCATCTGATTACAACACAAAGCAACGTCTTTGTTAAACCCTTCTGCCCCTCTCCCCAAGCAGTTTACTTCAGCCTTTTTAGGAAATAATTAATTAACAGATTGCAAACTCTGTGGAGTGTTTATGTGCTTAATGTTCCTTGTCACCCGTTGATCAACGCACCCCTAATAGATGCACCGTGGATCAGCCCCTAATATAATCTATTGTTTACCATCAATAAATATTAATTTGAAACATATGCCCTTCCCAGGGAGAAAACCAGTCAAATAAATAATAAAAAAGCTAGTCGACTCATTTGACTTGCAAAGAAACTGGTGGTAAAATCATGCTTCAATTTGTTAAATGTCATTAAAATTGTGACTCACATTAATTTGGAATATTGTTTCTACAACCTTTGAGAGACAAACTGTTGAAAGCAATTACAAGCCTAAATTGAATTTCGAATCCGGTCTTATTGCTTTGATACTTTTGGGAATCGCTACAATTTCCTTTGCCCGCAGATCTGGCAGATACGTTGGGGAGCAGGTCTCCTTCCGGGGGCTTCGGTGCGACGACCGGCTCTGACCCGCATGCTACGGGGAGAATGATTAAAACATCACGTCACTTTTATAGTTTGGTGGCAGGACTCTCAAACGCATCCCAGGGACATTCTTGTTCTTACCCATCCTAAGGTCCAGTTGGCATAGATAAGACATCAAAGAAGTAAACACAGATTTGTTGCTGGCTGAATCGGAATGTCACTTTTTCTAATTAAAGGGTGGACTATTTTGCAGGGAGATGAATATTGGCACCCTGTCTGTCCCTCCCTCTCATTCTCCTCTCTGCATTTATACATCTATTTGACTCCAGTCTTCCATTCTTGCCAATGCCAAGGTCATCCTTTCAGACACCAGTCCTTAACAAGCATTTCAGCGAGTTTGGATAGTACACACCCCACAATGCCTCAATAAAAGAGCGTGTGTGTGTGTACAGATGCTTACACTTGTCTGTATGTTGGGGGGGGGGGGGAGGAGGGGGTCCTCTTCTGCGCGCGTGAGCGTTTCTGTGTGTGCATGCCTCAGATGTGTGTGCCGGCATAATGTACGTGTGGCCACAGAGCTCTCCATTCACGGTGGCCTTACGTGGATGGCGTGCGCTGCCCGCCCGCCCGTGCGCGTGCTGTGCTCTGGGCTGCCTTCCCGCCAGCCCTCGTCTCCGCCTCCCAGAGGAGGGGGCCAGGGGTGGGGGGCCCGTGCCGAACCAGCGACCTCCACATCGCCATCTGTATGCAAATGTCACCCGTTTTCGGTAAAAACTTTGATCAGGAGCTGCGGCCGGCCCTCCTTTATGTGTTTAGCAATTATGGTGGAACATTGGCCCTTTGTGTCATGTTATGACGCTTTGTGAAGAGCGGGCGGTGTCCCCCCAGCCAGCACCTGCGACACCATACAGCAGATGGCTGCCCCGGCCATGAATAGCGGGTCCTGGCAAATATACAGTGGACAGCCGGGAACAGTGGCATCCCCTCTTTATTTTATTTTTTTATTATAATCATGCATTTTTGCCAGGATTAGCGGCAGCGCGTAAAATAGCCACAAGTGGTGCATACGAAGTGCTTGTATCTCTTTTCAATCACGCTCGTTCACACACGAACCACAGATACCTATCTACCGGGGTGGGGGGGGGGGGGGGGGGTTGTTGTTTTCCCCAGTTTTACACCTACGAGAAGTCTTCGTTCTTGGAACAGGCAGGCAGGAAGCCTGCTGCCCAGCTGGGAATGATGACTTGGACACAAAGCTGGAAGCCCAGTGATACAGCTCATACAGGCTCGCTTAATTTTTTATTATTTTAATCCTTTTTAGCAGGTAATATGTCAGTGTCATACTCACATTCCAAGGGTTACTTAAGGTAACAGTGCTAAATCAACACTGTCTGAACAGCCGTGTTATGAACGACACAGTTTCGCAAGGAAAAAAATGTGTATGTCTAGCACATTCATGTCTGCCAGAATGTTGTAACGGACATAAAGACTTTACTTCTCCTGTGAGGTAAAGCCATAGGCGTTTTTACAGCATTCTGACTGCAGGGGGCCCACGCAACAAAGAGGAGAATTAATCACAAGTTCATCTCAGTTGTGTGAGACTCGGAGGCAGAGATGAGCTGAAAACTCAAATGTTACTGCGTGAGATTATATGTTGCGACATTTAAATCCCCTCCACTGTTATTAATTTATCACGCTTTTTTTGTCTGGGTATGAATTTCATAGCAGGGGTGATAGATGACTGTCCGGCTTTATGTCACTTTTCTGAATGGTCGTTAATTTGCATAAACGTCCATTGCTATTCTTAACGCAAAATAATTAAGTGGCAATTTGAACATTTTGGGAAGTGCATACCACCCACTACCTAGCGACCTTGTCAGTGTCATTCTTGCAGGTGAGCATGTCATAATCATCTCATTATTGGTGGTATCCCTTACACTCCCCGTGCTGATTTTCTTTATACAAGTACTGCGATAGTTTAATATTACCGCCACACTTCATTGGCTGGAATTTATTTATCATCTTCCATGGGGTTACACTTGCAGTATAGACAACACCTGGTTCACAGAAAAGAAGGTTTGTACAGTTCGTGTCACAAACTTGGCAAAAGTAAACGTCAACGTGTGCAAGTCAGGTTTGATTTTGTGCTGTCGTTTTCCGTCAAGCTCACTGCAAACGGCACATTTAATTGCCTTCCTGAGGTGAGGATGCTTCCAGAAATAAAGTGACAAGAAGTAGGCCCCCCGCGACGACCCAGCCCAGGACAAATGGCCAGAAGTTGGATGGATGAAGTTCGACAGCTTCTTTTTCATTTCACCCACATCGACTTGGAGAAATGCAGTGGTGCACTGCCGTAACAGGGGACAGTAGAGTGACTTCAGGAACATTCGGAAATGGAAACCAGCGAGTGTAGAGTGGCTTTGGGATCGGGGCCGCTAACCAAACTTCCAGCATGGCAGCGGCGGTGGGGTGCAAAGCAGATGTTTTGAAAAGCTGACAATTTTGGTTCCAAGGAAGTTGTGACATGTGACTGTTTGCTGTGGAAGCCTCATTTGAAGATTAGCAGTGGCTGTTTTTTTCCCAGAATCCTCCAGCCATTATGAAACTAGATTTATTGCCTATTTTCAGGCTTTCCTCGCCAACTGGGGGCTTGTTTTGCTTCTATTTGTCTCCAGAATGCAAAGCCTGAGAAGACCCCAAAATTCTGTGTGATTCAGGTACATCCTTAATCAGACAACAACTTTATCTTACACAAACATACATAGTCACAGACACAGCGAAAGCCCCTTGCAGAGATGGAAAGTTCATGTCCAGAAAGTGAAAATCCAGACCAAGGTTTTCTTTCAATCAACTAGTTGAATATAAAGACTTATAGTCATAAAGTACACAACTGGTTGGTTGAAACAAAACCTTGGTCTGGATTTGTACTTTCTGGACATGAACTTTCCACCTTTGGCCCATTAGAGGTTTCTAAAGGAAACTGTTTTGGTTCATTATTTACTCAATGTGAGCCAAATGGTAAATACTTTCCCTCGACCCAACTCACATCACAGCCACTTGCTGCAGGTCACGTGGGAAGGGAACTGATTCCTCCCAAAAAAAATAAAAATAAACAAGAAAACGGCCCGTCTCTCCCGCCCGGCAGCTGCCTCAGTTTCCATGGCGACCCCGCCAGCACAAAGCGACGCAAGCCGGAGAGCGTGTAACCTTTACTAACAAACACTGTGATGCCTTTTACTCGCCTTTGTGCTGTGCGTTCGCAGCTAGAGAAATAAATCAGTCTCACAATGAGGGCAGGAGGGATGACACTGACGCGAGCTTGCGTGAAACGTTACACTACGTCGGACCGCAGACTCCTTACCTGCAACTGACACTTACAGGTCAACTCCTGCAAAGAAGGCTTCTATAGAAGTCACGTGACGTATTTCCGAATATGATTAATGTTTTAATGCTCTCGATGCTCTAAAATGACAGAGAAATTAAGAATGTAACTATAAACATCGGCGTTGGATGTTAATAAATTCTCCATCCGATTCTGTATCTGGTACAGTGTCATTTGTGAGCGCTCAGTGCATCCTGGGAAGGGCAGGGAATGAACCAGGGAACACCCTGGAGAGGATGCCTGGTCATAAATACAGAGACACCTTCAACACTGGGGGGGGGTCTAACCAGTGGACCAGCATACCACCAACATGTAACAAAACAAGTCACAAACTCCAACAAGCAAAAGAGAACTATCTAGCAAGCTAATTGCTAAGCAAGGTGTTAACCTAAGACGCTTTAACAGTTTTTAACAGTTATTTGTGGATGTGTCAAATGTACCAAAATACTTCCTATGATGGTGGTAGTATTAATTACCACTGTAAAATAATCATGCAGCATGAATTTTTAATGACACTTAAAAATTAAAACTGTGTGTTCTGACTGGAAGGTAACCGCCGAGGATTGTGGGAACTGGCAATGAAGGTATAGGATGGAGTTACATCCAGAGCGGCATTATCACACATGTGCTTGACGCCGGCAGCGGGCTAACGCGGTCAAGGATGAGGAGTGACCTGCTTTCACGGGAAAATGAATGTTTTATCAGGCCCAAGAGGTGGGGCCTCCCGTTACATAACAAACCAGAGGTGGGAAAATCAAAAGGGTTGCCTCTCTTATGCAAGGAATAATTCGGAAACGCTTAGCGACAGGAATGCTAAATAAATGTGACATTCTGAAGGATGACCTCAGCTTCACCGACGGCATTATGCGCCGATAATTTGATTGCTTTTTAACAAGACTCGCTAAATGAATTATCTCCATATTCAGCCGGCCCTCCCCCATCGTGACTCAGTACTGAGATCTCATTAAGTGTTGATCTGCATTTCCTGTGTTCCTGCATGTCGAGAAGAAACAACATGGAGCAAATCGGGTCCTCCGGCGAGACGCTGCTTGGTGAACACAGGAGAAAAAGCTTGTGGTCCTGTGTCACAACCACCATCGCCCTGGCCCCCGCATACAGCCCCCCTTCCCCCACCGAGGCCGTCAACTGGGCTGTCAAACCTGATCCCCTCAACCACCGTAACCCTCCTTGCTCATTCCACAACCCAACCCCCACTTGGGGTGCCCCCCCCCCCCCACAAAAGAATATCGAGTTTCGGGTTACGTTTTTTTTTTTTTTTTTTTTTAAATCTGAAATATTAAACTTGTAAACATGAAAGGAAAGAGCTTGCTCTGCCCCCAAACCACCCCCACCCCCCCCGCCCACAAAGGTATTGAAAATATTCAGGGAAAAGTGGTTTCAATGAAAGCTTTCAGACCCAACACACAAAGGCCAGCACGCCGCCGATCCGTTTCGGGGGGCTGTGGAGGTAAGCGGGGGTCTCGCTAGCGTGGTAACGATTCAGCCGGATGCACTACCGCATTCCTTTTCATTCTCTATTTATTTTTTTAAACATGAGGTATTTCAAAGTGCTATAAGCTGCAGCACTAAGTGTACATATTTTTTTTTTTTTTTTTTTTTTAAAAATCAGTTTACCCAGTTCTATGCACCCAGAAGTAACACATATAAAAACAAAGATGAAAAAGAAGGTAACTGTATATAGTGTAAAAAAACAAGGGGATAAAGTAATATCTACTCAGAACTCATTTTCATACGAAAATATAAGCATTAAATTTAGTATGTATCAGCATCACACTAAAGTATAGAGGTGTGTAAGAATTAGTATGGTACATAGAAAAAAACAAACAATATATTGTTATATTACCAAGTCTTATGATCCTCAAACATTGAGGCATTACAGTACTTTCCAGGTATATAAAATTCCAGTCTAGATTGGCATCTTTGACATAAAAACAGGACAAAATGTATACAAAAAGGCAGACTGTGTAAATAGTATTTACAAAAGTTTAGGATGTATAATATCAAGGTGCACCAAAATACATCCATTCTTTGAGCACCAGTGAGACTGAAGGAATGAACGACTCCGATACTATGAAGATAACATCATGACCGAAGTATATGGCATTGCTGTCCTTTGTGGCTTTGTGGTGAAGTTGTGAAGGCAACGCGGAGGATTGTGGGTATACTCTCACTGTTCAGCCCACCACCTCTGATATGAAACAGTAAGACCTGTGTCAAGCTCAACCTGAATAAAAAAAGTTGCTTATAAAAAAAGGGGGGCCAGTCCCCTTTTCACTGTTTTGTTTTTTTTGTGACTGGACTGAACTCTAACCCAACATTCGTAATGTCATAAAATGTGCAAAAATGGCAGTGAGGGTCCTTGGGGGGGGCATAGGGTGGGGTTTGGGTTGGTGCTCAGCGAGTCCTGGCTAGCTCCAGCCTCCTGATAAGCTGCTGTCTTCGAACCTGCAGCCGGTCCTTCTCCAGCTGCAGCCGGCGCTCGTCAGCCTCCAGGGTCCGCAGGTACTCGGCGGCCTTCTTCAGGATGACCACCTTGGCGGCCTTCTCATTGCGGGCCAGCTCTGGCACGTGGTCCCGCAGTAGTAGGAAGCTGGAGCGCAGGTCGTTGCGCCGCTGGCGCTCCAGGATGTTGTGGTTCCTCCGCCGCTCGCTGTCCTCCGAATCGGAGCCCCGTGGGCTGTCGTTCTTTCGCAACCTCTGCGGAGCTGTTGCAGGAGGCGCGTTGGCACCGGCCTTGCCGGCCCGCGGGGGCTCGCCTTTGGCCTTCTTTGCCGGCACGGGGACATCCTCCTCTTCCATGTAGGGTGACGGTGCTGCGTAGTTGTGCTGCTGGTGAATGGGGGCGCCTCGCTTCAGGATCAGCTCCTGCGGGGGGCGGGCCGCACTCTGGCCACCGGGCCCCACCTTGGTCCTGCTGGCTCCGCACCGCCTCTTCTCCACTGTCACAACATCGATCTCCTCCTCATCCTCCTCGTCTTCCTCCTCCTCCTCCTCCTCCTCATCTTCATCATCATCCTCATCATCTGGAGGGAAACCAAGAGACCCGCATGATTTACTTGTTTTTTTTTTTCCAGGGAACATAAACGATAGGGGATATGTGTGTTAAAAGCCACATGCCTGCTAGGGTCACGGTGATGGTTGCTCAATGTCATAACCTGGGGGAGCGCTTATTGACAAAATGCAGTTATCTATCCAGCCCACAGCCACTGCCAAGTCTGATGCAACTTGACCAAATTACATATCCCTGGAGACTCTGGATTCCTTGTTTCCATTTCACATTTAAAATTAAACAAATGTTGCCTTCAGTTAAGGGAAAATCATATAGACCATTTAGATCTTAATTAACTCTGCTGAAAAATAAATATTTATTCAATGGCAAATACAAAGGATTTCAGAGCCTGCTCCTGTATTTTGCTGTTTTTATACAAGTGCCAGGCTGCTACGATGCCAGCTACAATTCTTGTATGTTTCTCTGACAAATAATCTAAGAAAGACGAGAAAACATCTGACAGTTTAGTCTTTGTCAAAGATCACAGTACGAGGGGGAGCAAGGAGACGCCGACACAGATTTGCTCGCACGCAAAACCCTGCACGCAAAAAAGCCACCCACTTCTCTTCCTTAACCTCAGTCTGATACAAGGCTCTTAAAAAAGGATCATGCCTTGCGCTGAAAGCACCGGAAAGCCCCATAAGAGCCCGAATGAGTCCATGTGAAGGTCGCCGCAGCGCCAGTTGGAGGTTCTCCTTAAGCCAGCGCTCTGGAGCCGCGCCAGGGAGACAGCTGTTGGGAGGCAGCTCTTGTTCAAAGCCGTCAGACTTTAAAGAGACAGGAGCATATTTCGGGGCCGGTCCGCGCTTCCGTCAGGCTGCCGAGCCTTCTGCCAAGCCGCGGCTCCTTTTACTTTCCGTATGAGGCGAAGCTGCCACACAAAGAGCCGCGATCGACAGCCATTTGCTCCCCTTAAGCGACCCGCATGCTATTTCAATTCTTGAAATGCGAAAGCTGGGGGACACACGCTGAAGTGCGATCGGGGGTATAAACCGCCCCGACGTACAAAGCCAAAGGGTGAATGCGTATCCATCTGTGTCAGCTATTTACTGCTCTTCCTGACACTTTATTCAAAAGCAACTTCTTGTAGATTGTATGCAGCTGGGAATCTTACTAGAGCCAAGATATCTGAATACCTAGGGTATTACAGCAGAGCAACAACTTTTAACTATCCGATCCGGCCAGTCCACGTCCAGCACCCAACCTGCTGCAAAGTATTTAGTAGCCTCCGCTGACTCTTTCATGTTTTCTTCTTTAAGGCTAAATAAGCAACCATGTCGGATAAAACGTACAGGACAAAAGTATCGGCCAATGGTGAATTGTGGTACAGCATTCAACCTTAAAAACTGTGATCACTGCCACCTGGTCTATATGTGACGGGGGTGTACCAAATAAATAAATAGACAGATGAATAAATAAGTACCCATGCCTTTAGTGTCTTAGACTGGTCATATTCATGTAGTATAAAGCATCCATCTCTTATCCAAGCAGCTCCTCCACATTCACGCAGGTGAGTGATGGGTGTCATATGCCCGCGAACACAACCCGAATCGGGATTAAGTTCATATTTAATACGTCAAACCCAGAAAACATTAATTATTACTGCCATCTGCTGGATGAAGCGCGCGCGAATGACACGCGCGGTATTACATCGGTTCCCACGCCTTATGTAGTTTTTTTTTTTTTTTACACGTGATCGTGAATTAAAACTAACGCTGCAGTGAGCAAGTACGTGCATATGATCAGTGAGAACAATAGTCAGTAATAATTATGGGAAGAGCGGTATCCTTAATAGGACTAATAAATTATGTATGTCGCCATCTATTACTTTTTTGTTGTTAGAATAAGGCTATTTGCCTATTCTATGAATGCAAAAATTGCAAATAACTGCAAAAAAATCGTGCAGTACGGTAGCCTATTACGAGTGCTTTCTGCTCGCTTCATAAAGTTCGTCCACTTTGTGCAGCCTGGACGCGTACCTGACAATGAGATAATCCCTTATCGACATGGCACATGCAAACATGTCGGAAGTATCCTTAGCTATCTTACCGGAGTCGCTTGGGGTGTCGTCAGCATTGCGTTTGGCAGCCGCTGAAGGTGCTGTCCCGGGAGCACTTTTACTATTGCTGCTGCTACTGCTGTTACTTTTGTTAACGGGGAAGGGGAAAACCACGCCGGGATCCACGCACTCCTGAACGGGAGCACCCAGCTCCGCCGCCTTATCGTCCCTGCCGATCCTCTGCCCGCAGCTGGCGGCCGTGGAAATGGCTTTCCCCAGCTTCTCGCTCACCGCTCGTTCGAGGTTCTCCCGGGCCGAAAATCCACTCCACATGCAGTCTTGGATAATTATAGAGTTCAGGTTACTTTCCAAAGCGCTCCCAAACAGGTCTCCGTCCGACGCCCCCCAAATATCATCTTCGGGAAGCAGAAGGAGCTCCGACGCCCACTCCAAAGGGCTTGCTAATCCGAACCCCATCGGAGCCGAGTCGCTAGATACAGAAGCCGCATCCCCAGGGATGCCGGCTCTGCTCGGGGACAGAGGAGGCGTGGGCAACAACTCAAATTTTTTCCAGATGTCCTCTCCAGGTGGAGCAGAGTCGGGGCCACTTAAATAGAAATCATCTTCATCCGGATAGAAGCAAGGTTGTAAGGAGTCAAACTCCAAGTCGGAATTTTTATTTACAGCCGTCGGCATTATCTTCCTTTGAAAGAAACCCTAAACAGTGAGAAACAGCACGGTTAGCTTAGATACTACAAAACATGCATTCGCCAACAACACAACAAAATTTGCTTTAGCACTGTGACAATTGCTACACTAACAAAGAATGAAGTCTTGGTACTGGGAAATGCAGCGTCTATAAAATTCACGTAGCTATCTGAAATGCCACTCAAACTGTCCAGCCAGCATAGAAAGCATTCATTCATCACCTCAAGTCATCCAGTTCTTACTACACTCAGAGCTAGTTGCATTTTCTTGTAAATGTTCTTGCAAATTTCCGAATGAGGCACCTAAACCTTAATAATTTTTTTTTTTTCCATGCCATTTACTCGCAAGCGTTAATGAAGGCTTACCTCGTAATGTCTGTTGAAATCAGCCTGAAACAGTATCGGTGGATATTTACAATACACCTGAATATTCTCCTGGAATAAGTCCTCAGCTAGCAGACCTGGCTGCAGACAGCGCTCTGTCCAGGGAATGTAGTGGAGTTCAGTCTTATTCCGTAATGTGTGAGCACGCCCGAAAAGAGGACCCTCCCACAGGGGCGTGGCCGCTGCCCCATGCAGCAGCCGACAGTGCTTTTTAAACCGAAAATGGAGGGAAAGAATGACAAATGGGATATCTTACTGTCTTTGAATCAACTGTACCACAGCTGTTATAAAGGGCACAGTACACACAATCTTACAGACAGGTTTGTTTTTCTTTCTAATCTTTTACGATCTCACGAATGTGTATAAGTTGGAATCAATACTGACGATTTTTCTAATGCAGGATCACGTGTACATTTTGCAGGCGAAAATAGTTTTAAAATATGCGAGTTTCTGAAACATATGCAAGTCGTGTACAAATCATGTTAATCCTAGGCGCACTATTGTTAAATCTTGTGAATAGAACCAGTTTCACACCCTCAGAGATTTTTGTGCATTGCACCCTCTTGTGGACAAATCCAAAAATTGCGTTTTCAAATTGAGGTTACAAATTAGTTACTCCAATATCAAGCTTTAAGAGATATAAATGCGTTTTACGAAATAATCAAAACACCAAACAATTTATACAGATATAAATGACCAAATAAGAATAGGACCACTTTTCCCGCCAGAACAGCCTTGCTTGGAATGCTCTCATGCATGTTTTGAACTGTGTGTTGTAGGTTGTTGAACCATTCTTGAAGAATAAATACCTCCAGTTATTTGAGGATGGTGGATTCAGTGGTGTTTGGCTATGGATTGTAGAGGCAATGGAAGGCATTTGACTTCATTATGATGTCCATGATGAATTTATTAACTACTGTGTGGGGGCATTACCATAGTGGAATATGGGGATATTAGGGAACAGTGTTTTCAGCATAGACTCTACACAGTCCTGGAAAGTGGCTTCATATTCCTTGGCCATTATATGACCATGCATGACAATCATCTCACATAATGAGTCCCACAAAATTGCTGCACATACCAATAGACACTGTGAGTTGAAGGTATCCTTTGGCAAAACATACCCATACATCTGGATGTAGGGAAACTTGTGAGCACAGACGTATCGGACCATATTTTTTTTAATATATATATATATATTACTCTGGGGTCCAAGTTTTCGGCACCTGGTTATGTGACTTTGCACATAAGCCTTGGATGAAAACAATTACCAAACTGCAGCCCTGCCTTAAATTCCTGCTTTGTGTACAGTGGTGGAGGAAGTACTGAAGCTTAGTACTTAAGTAAAAGTACAAATATCCTGCAAAATATGTACTCAAGTAAAAGTATAGAAGTGCTACAACAACAATCTTACTTAAGTGAAAGTACTAAGTACGTACTTTTAAATTTACTTTAAAGTATTTTTTTAAAATAAAAGTACTCACACATTGGTTTGTCTCAACGTCTGGGGTGTGCCGTTTTGTAAAAGAATAGCAGATATACTGACTTATGCCTCTACCTATGTCATTGCTCATAATAATTACAATTAAGCAACTATACAGTATATGTGTATTGAAAAGTTTGGTATTGTGCGTGCACTCTGCAATACTGTGTGTACCCTAACTTAGAATTATGTGGATGACAAGTTATCTACTAGGTAATACCCACTGATATACATAACAACTAAAAGATAAACCAATCAGGACATGATATATACTATTCCTGTTTGTCAACATACATTTCGCTAGGTAACAGTATCATAACATGTCATAACATACCCAAAAGCATAGCATACCGTAGCATATAGCTTACCTCTATTTCTTCAAATTTTAAGGGGAGTCTTTAAAAGCCAACAATTCTTTGGGTTGAGGCAGACATGGGATACACTGAAAACGCAAGGACTCATTCTTTGCTCCTTTAAACTCAAATAGCTTTCTTAAATGCTGCCAAGGATTTCTTTCTGATTCAGAGCTGCAGGGCTCGCGCTCACGCTCAGTCCATGCTGGCTCTGGGTCCATGTTGAATGTCTTGTTTTCTTGAAATCAAGCCAGTCTACCAGCTCGTGCTGCTAACTGACGCGCGCTCTGCCATCATTGGAGCTAATAAAGCCACCTGATTGGTAGGAAATGGCAAACAACGCCAGAAGGCAATAGGCTAACTATTTTTTCATGTAACGATATTGAGGAAATTGTGTTCATGAAATGTAACGACTAACGACATAGATTGTAGAAATGTAGGGGAGTAGAAAGTACAGATAATTGCCGCAAAATGTAATGGAGTAAAATAAACAGTGTGCATTATTTTTTTTACTTAAGTAAAGTACAGGTACGTAAAAATGTACTTAAGTACAGTAACGAAGTACAAATACTTTGTTACATTCCACCACTGTTTGTGAAATACAACATTTGTTAAAACTGGGTCACAGAGGTGCTGATTCAGATCTGAGGTAATTAACTATTATCTGTCCTGTTAAGTGTCTGTTCCTGTCTGTGTGGCTTGACTTGCGACCCCCATTTCCCTTCGTCACTTTATCTGTGTCTGGCATATGCAGACAGCCTTTTTTCTGACAATTCCACTTGACACATTGAATAATGCTGCAGTTTATTTGTGACCGATGCACTTGGATTCCGCGGATGCCAATTCTCTGGAACTCTGTAAGTTGCCTCATGTTGCTTTGAATATTCAAATCATAGTCGCTTTTATTGCTATATACTGCTAACTGGTATTCAACCGAACATGACTGGCTTTGTAACTGCGGTTTAAAGAACATTTAAATGTGGCATTTCTGCTATTTTGTCCACCTCGTGTGTTCTTTATATTAGTGCAGAATCTAAATAGGCTTCATCTACTTATTGTGTTAGAGCACCGAACAGGCATTACTGACAAGCCTGGTGCCCTTCACTGTGCATCTTCATCACATACATTTTAAGTGCTGATCAGTTTGTCACAGACTCGCTTTTACGTCTGCAATTTACATGCATGTGGGACATCACATCTCATAAGTTCATAAACTTACAATGTGTCCTGAAGGGATATATATATATATATATATATATCATTCCAGCATTTTGGAATTTTAGGACAAGTACACCCTACTATAGCATGACTTCACCTTTTGGGTATTTACTGGTATAACTTCGGTGCTGTTGAACAGTTTCCGAATGTTCGGGTAAAATCGCGATTTATTACTGTGTGTCATTTCTGATTCATTCTCTGTGCTTGTTCATGCTACAAGCATCACTGTTGTCACTTTCCCAGAGGAAAAAGAAGGTGTTCATCCCATATTCTATTCCATCTCTTTTTCTGTGTGGTAATTTTTAGTTTCCTGTTAAATTTCAATTTAAATAACTGGAGAGAAAAGAGAAATATAATAAGGTCCATAGTGATTTACTGGGTATTTACTTTAAAAGTATTGTATTTCAAGTACTTCTTTCATAAACATACAGCCATGGAAAATATGAAGAGACCACTCTATATTTTTAAACAAATCTGCATTGTTAAATCCTGGATTAATCGTGGTTCTGCTGACAGAAGGTTACGCTGAGCAGCAGGTTGCTTCTAGGTTCAAAATTTCTAAGACAACAGTACATAAGAATACGGTGAAAGAGGAGACACTGGGAACGACCAGTGATCAGCCAGGTAAAGGGCAGAAGTAACTTTGTAATGCCAGAGATGACCGTCAACTTATCTGATAGCTCCTCATGAATCATAGAATGACATCAAGTGACCTTCAAAAGGAAGGGGAAACATTAAGTGTAGGTATGAAGTGCACAGCTAGGACAGTGTGTATCAGGCTCCTAGAAGCAGGACTGAAGACCCATAAAGCAAGGAAGAAGCCCTTCATTAATGAGAAACAGAAAAACCAGGCTGCAGCTTGCAAAAAAAAAAACAAACATATATTATTCACAGATGCACACCCATAAATTGAGTGAAACAAAAATCGTCTCATTTTTTTCGTTTTTCCGTCTTTTTTGCGGCTGTATATTCTTTGCAGTATAGCATTGCTGTATATGTGTGATGATGTACTGCTACATTAGACTGTGGTGGTTATCAGTTTTCAAGATGGCAGGGAGGCTGAGAATAAACTGGAAATTGTATTTCTGTCTGTGGGAGAATGTGCAGCTAGTGTCGTTAGGATTCGGTGTGCTTGCCAGTGAGGGTTGGGTTCGAGTAACGGTCAGGGCTTTGCTCATGTCCAGTGGTGGTATGTGGCTCAGGGGCTTAAACCCCTGTGCCTGTGATCAGAGTGTCAGCGGTTTGAGACCCAGCCTTCGTGCAATAGTCACAAGCATGTTCCTAAACCTCCCAAAATACACCAGGGCTACCAGGTAAGCAGCTTCAAACCCCAAGCCTCTCTCTCAGCAGTGCATATGTGTATGTCTATAAAGGAAAGCAAGGAAACTCATCTGCAAAAGAAGCATTCCAATGCACTGGTGTAAATAACGCTTCATTTTACTTCTATGTTTTAAATTCCGGACAATCTGCGGATGCTGCACTGTAGCTCCGTGCATGGAACTGCACAGCTTATTCAATTACTAAATTTAATTACAATCCAATTACTAAATTTAATTACAATTCACTTACTAAAATTAAACAAAGATATCTTTATATGCCATGCAGCCGCTTATTTGTAGGTGTAAAAATATTCTTGGTCCATATTCAAGCTTGACATTTTGAGGCATTCTTCAGTTACTCCTTATAATATTGGCCTTACAAATGACTTTGAAGAGCTATGCATGGGTTAATGAATAAATGTTTTTAAATTCAATTTGTTTGAATGACATCGTACACCATACGTGGGCCTTGCTGAGAACACTGAAAAACCTCATATTTGTATTTAAATATTAACAATGATAATCAGGTGTTTTCATGTGACCCACTTCTCAAAACTTTGGTTCAATTATGTGGTCAATCAGGTGTAGCAGGAAACATCTAACGAAACATCTAACACTGGCCAGTTAAAATGAAGAACAGACCTATAAACTGAATGATGGCCAGGAAAAGACTGGTCGTCAAAGCCAGTTCAACTGCACCAAATTTGCTTAGAGCGACTGTTACCTTTCAGAGGAATGTAGTACTGGTTAAATGCTGAGATAGGTATCTGGCGATTGTGGCACAGTATTACTGAAAGTATCTCACACCCATGTTAGCAATCCAATTACACAGGAATACGATCGGATTTACTTTCCAGGCTGACACTGAAATGCTTTCAGTATTCGTGTATTACACATGTATTGTGCAATAGATACCTGTTAAATTACTGACGTTCACGTGTTTGCGCCTTGTCCGTTACCCCTCGCTCCCTACCCACAAATGTTTTCAAACCATTATGACATGCACAATCTGGTTTTTGATTTTTAATCATCCTGCTGAATGATATAGATTAAAGATGGAAGTTACTGAATGACCATTAACCAATCATAGCAGATACAAAGCCTCAATCTATCATTAAAAAGCAAGAATGTATCAAATTAAATACAGAATTCATTTGAAATCAATAACAGTACCTTATAAATTCATTCATTTTCAATGAATTCATGTCTGTTTGATGAACTCAAACAGCTGTATAGTAGTTAAATTGCAGAAGTAACCAGAGCAGAGACCATATACAACTCACATGGGGCTGGACTCCTGAGTCAGGAAGCTACAATGCTACTGTCTCAGCTGTGCAGATGTCAGATTCAAAATCCAAACCAAGATTTTGTTCCAACCAACCAGTTGACCATAAAGAGTCACAGTCACAAAGAACGCAACTGTTTGGTTGGAACAAAATCTTGGTTTGGAGTCAAAAACAGAACACGTAATATGTTCACATATTTCTTGTAATACCTGTGTGTCAGGCAGTTAAATGTGGAACTAGCATTTGCATTGTAAAAGGGGTATGTATATATTGTAGTCCTCTGGTTGCGCTCAGTAAATTGTATATATTAAATAACTGGCTACTTTGCAGACATTGAGAAGCAGCTGGTTTCATTTAGGGTAACTGTTTGAGCTTATGCTAATCAGAGGTCTTTCCTTCGTATGCAATTTATCCAGATGCTCTCTGTGTGCAGTCTTTGCTGATGTTGATGATATAGAGGAGGACTTATGATTCTTATTTTAACTATGAGTGACTTTGTACTGTCCTGAGTTTGAGACTACAGCTTGTCTTTATTCCATCAGTAAAACTGTAGGTTAAAGATATTCCTTGATGTAGCTGAGTAGAATACAGTTTAATACCCAAACTCTAGAGGGTGTGGTCAGCCAGGAGACAGGAATAACAGATGAATTTACGCCTTTCTTTTAACATAATCCTTAGCTACGCTCCCTTATTTTCTCCAAGTCTAAAGTATAAGACTTCAGAGATGGCATTCCTTCTCATACTTGCTGTCGTGAGAATTGAAAGGCATTTAGTATTTCAAAGGCCATCAGTCTTTCATAAAATCATTGTTTCATGCTTGTTATAATTAGTTTTTCTGCTGAGTTAAATAGATATTTCTATGTAATTTTTACATCCGGGGGAACATGGTATGTTACAGTTTGTTATGTTTACAAATGTAACCATGCCATTAGGTGCTGTTTTGGCAGGTTTGAGAGGGGGGGTCACAAAACCCTGTTGTACAGGCTCATGACAGCCGCACATGCACTGCTAGGAATTCAGAGACACCAAATTTGCCTAATTGTATGTTTTTTGCTTGATATTTGGAGGAAATCTGAAAGAAACAGGGAGAGAACATGCTAATTGCACGCCTCCAGTGCCTGAAGTGGGATTCACCCTACGGACAAGGGGCTGCCATGAGCTGCCGTGTTGCCCTTACCCTTACAGTACTTGACTCTAAAATACAAAACTCACCACTGTAAAGCTGTATTAATTTATACAGCTATTTATCTGCCCTTGTATTAAAGCTACAACCAAACCCATTAGGAACTCAAAAGAATCACAAGATTTTGTGAAAGGTAGGCATATTAGTGGTGTGTAGACAATACCCTAACTGATAAGAATATATTACATTTTACGGTGTTTCTGGCTTTTTACACGTTCATTCCCTATGAACCTGTCTGCTGCATATCAAGCTTTTTGTTGATGCGGACTGCACACTAGTATCCCAGCAACAGAGACCCTCACCTTGCCATTGCATTCTGAGTGATGCTTACAAAAAGCTTTTGTAGTGTTTTGAAGTATTTTGATGTATTCAGAGATACCTTGGCTAAAAATGTACACGTTTATATGAAGACTTAGAGAAATCCTTAAATTCTGCAAGAAACCTAAATGTGATGGACAGGGTATAGGCTTTTTGTGAGCTTTGTTTAATTCACTCATGATTTCCTGCTTATAGCATCTTGGTCTTGCGTACAAGGAACATGCAAAGTACTACATGATTACAATACAGTGGGCTGTAAGGAATATTTGCCTTACTAGTAATGAAGTTCTCCAGTAGCTTCTCTAGTCATAAGCATTTAGTTTCTAATAGGCATGGATAATGCATAAGTATTCTGAAGAACTTTAATCTCACCCCCCCATATATGCCTTTGTACCATGTCTGCAGGGTAAAACATCTGCCGCACCATTAAGACCAAAATTATTACCGGAACCCAAGCTGTAGAATTCCACACGCGGGCTTGGACAAGCAGGAAGATATCACTCAGCACTAAGACAAATGGAACTTTAAACAATGATAAGTCATGCCAGAGTGTCAGCCTTTTGGCAGGACAAGAATCTTCCTGTTTACAAACAATTTGAGAGTATCTACAAAGATAAAATTCTGAAATGGTAGCAGACCTTCCTGCGATTTACCACGACCCTGATTTATTAGACAATTCTTCTCTCTCCATCACGACCATGCATCTAGGTGGCAAGAAACAACATGCCGCGACTGGGAAGTGGTGGTTGTCACGATGTATGGAGGTAGCAGCTTGATTAATTGACCTGAAAGCGTAGGCCCCGTCCTCTCCCAGCAGAATGTGAACACAGGACCGTGGGTCCAGTGAGTCACCTATGGGTATAGCCATTACCATCAGAGGTGCTGAAATGCATGTAGTTCTTGAAATGCAAGAAAAAAAACAGTATTGTCCTTTAACATTTGACAAAAGAGAAGCATTGACAAATGAAGGCGTTGACAGATTTAACTGTTCTTTTTGCTTTTCTTCTTACGATTAGTTGAATGTTTGGTCTAGCTAAGAATCCATCCAGATCAAAGCAAACAGTGAGAGTTTGGTGTGTGGTTGGGGGGTTTGGGGGACCTTTCCCATTGGTATTTGCAAGGGAAACCTAAATAGCACAAGCTACACTGAGCAGTTTAGAAAGGAACATTGACAGTCATGTTTCACATTGAATGTGGTTGACAACCGTTCCATAAATTTGTCACATGTCACACCTTGGTGTTATCTACAGGAATCTGCTGTTCCCTTGACTTCAGTGGGCTGGGCTGGTTTCTTGGGACTGGTAAACGTGTTCTTGTTTAGTGGTGTGCAGAAAAGACTGTTGCACAAAACAGGAATGATACTATTGTCATCCATGTTGGAGGTGAAGAAAAATTTGCCTGAGGACAGCCAACTTGCCAGAGGGACTAAAACTGAAGCCTTTTTGACTTGATTGTGCAACCGGGAAGTGGATGTGTGTTATGCTCCTTGTACGTCATGTTTTATGGTGTTGACATTAGTAAGAAGCCATGATGTCCTGAGGCATTTAATCGTACCACTTTTAGAAAATACTGCTCTTTGATGCGATATGTACCTCGCATGTTTCTGTGATTGCTATAGTTTTTAGGGGTCAGTATGGTAGGAAGTGACAGGGTGTTTTTGGTGTTGCACTGTCACATGCTTCTTTGTGAAACACTCTTTCATCCCCTCCTCTCACCCCAGCGTGACCCAGATGTCACGATGGGGGTAAATGTATGCGATTCCGGTATTGTTGAGGAAACGGCGCCCAAACAGTAACTCGCTGTGGCTTCCCTGGGTCATGCTTCTCCTCTTGATTAACTGCGTCTTAGGCCTAAATTTGATATCCTGTTCATGAAGACAATTGTAACTGGGTACGCAAAATGAGGCCTCCTTTAAGGCAGGAAGTGTACAAGTGTACAGGTTGCATTACCCACTGGGCTACGGCAGCCCTGTAAACCTGTCAGGGGTTGGCAGATTTATATGCGGTTGTTAAAATAATCTGGTGAAGGCCTTTCTTTTGTGTTGGTTGGAAAAGCTGGTAAACTGAATATTCCCTCTGGTGGAATTCAGACTTGCACAACTCACAGGCTTTGTTAAAGGTAGATAAGGAGCAGGAAAGGTAAGCCTGCATGTTGTTCGTTGTCTTTATTTAGATTGTTATAAATATACGCCTTGATATAATGTTTAATAATATAACTCAATATAATATGATGTCTATTCGGATATTGGATGAAGAACCCAAGCATGTTATTTTCCCCCAAAAGCCTTTTATGTGTGGGATGCATGACGCCTAGAGACTCTGACCTTCATCCTGCAGGTTCTTTTTGGGGTCAATGTCCTTCATGCCCCTCAAACACCAATTCGCAAATACTAAAAGAGCCGTGTGCTCTTCCAATCAAACAAGTCATACTTTTTACATTCCTAAGGTCTGAATTCATTCCCCGCAGGGAAGAATCCCGTAAGTGATTCACTTGATTGGGAGCCAACTTTGATGAAGCAAGATCCAAGGTAACCAACAAGTGCCTGTGGTCTTTAATACCCTATGAGAGTCGAGCTGGGCATGTCACACTCCCTCTTCATGAATTACGCCTCCCGCTGTCTCCTCCCCTACTGCTCTTCAGAATGCAAGCCTGAATTCAGTTAACGGCACTAAATCACCCACAGCAGCAGGTGGACTGGTGGATAAGGAACAGGAAGGTCATGGGTTTGAGAGCCTGGTGTAGTCCTGTCATTGCACCACTGGGAATGAGACCTCAAAGATCAATGAAACATATAGTAATATATGTATTATATGTATTAGAGCCATGTGCATTGAAATCAGTACAACTGGCACATAGAGTTCTGTGTACATGCTGCCAGTAGAGGCCATTGTGATGTACTGGCCTGCAGGGACAAACATGTAGGTGGTCGTCAGGTCACAGGCCATGGTTTGTTATAATTAGCCCCGCAAGCCCAGTCATGGCCTCATTGCTATTAAAGCTGTAACGAGTGCTTACCTGGACTGGCAAGCAGAATGGGACTGTTGCCACTCACTGCTGGTTGCCACGGTGATAACCCAACCCTGACCTTTGACCGACCGATGCATTTAATTTTTTCCCCCTGCAGTTTTCAGACTTCCGTTTTATAATACTGACACAGCCGCTACTGTAAAGGATGTTAACCTCCACACACCCCCCCCATCCCCCCCCCACTCTCCCGCAAATACATGAGCAGAGCGGCATTTGATGCTGCTTGAAATTCTCAGGGTGGTCTTGCTTCGGAGGAAAGAGAGATTAGCTCTCCCCAGTGACAGTCTATGGCAGACCGCCAGACTTTGTTTTTCAGTCCTATACGGTGCCCTGTGATAACAACCACACAGGGAATAGCACTGCTCTATATACAATCCTGAAACAGCTGCTCAGTATAGACTAACAAAGTACCTACTATATAAAGCCGGAGACTCAGATAAACTCAGAGACTCAGGTGTAGCTTTGACCACTGAAAAATAAATTAAACCACCAAAAAACTTTGAATATTGTGTTGTGTAATATTGGGAGGGGGGGGGGGGGTGAAATCCATCAACTACTAATAGTGACCAGCTGGTGGCATAGCAGTTAAAGAGGAAGCCTGAGAACCCAGCTCAGGCCTCAGGAAGGTCTCTGTTGTCACACTCTCTAGAAAGCTGCCTTTCCCCATCAGCTTCTGGAAACCCCCCAGCTGCATTAATGAATATCCCTGAAAGGCAATTTGCACAGGATAAACAACAAAATAATAAATATTGTGATGCACTCCTCAGTAGGTCATCCTCTGTTGACAATTAAAGTGTCTTACGAATTACTCTGCTGTATTTGTAATTCGAACTGTATGAAGAAGCGTGTGTATGAAGTGTTAATTATGTTTCCTATTTAATCGTAACCTTGTGTTGTATCTCTGCCCTGGGATGAGTGTCATTTCACGTTGTCTCCCGGGAATTTTATTCAGTGCTATCAATACCAGTGACCTTGGAAGGCTACAAAAGACTTGTATATACTATCACACTTTACCTTATCCTAATCCTAACTTGGGACGTGTAATGTATTGAAAGGAAATGCCCACACAACTGGTTAGTTGTGCAACGCTCTTTGTATATAAATACTGTTGTATAGGCCTGTAATTATTGTTTATTTCTTTACTAATGTAGTATATTGCTGAAATGAAGCAGCGTATGACTTTATGATAACAATGTAACAATGCATTTAGGATTGAGTTAGTGTTAAATACTTCTCATTCTTTCTTATCCAATCCTCTGTTCAATAAAGCAGTTCACCTTTGATTAGTTTAAACTTTTTGCTCTTCTTGGAAAGAATTTCACTGTAATGTTCAGGAATACAAATGTGAAACACTGATTTTTTTCCCTATTTTGACTGAGGGATGAAGCAAGTTTGGTTTATATTAACTGTCACAAATAAACATATGCGCACCTTTTACCTTTCTGCTTTATTTGAAAGTTTCACATGTTAAAATGACCTCTCTATATCAGAGGACCAATGGCTAACCATAACTAGTCACAGTATCAATCACAGCATGTGCTTATGTGATTGACTTTGCAAAGACTCACCAATCCCAACAAACGGACGATTAATAAAATACGTCCTTGTGTCTCGGTCCTCACAATAGCTGGGACCTCTGTATCCCTTCCCGGTTCTCAGTGGCGGGGTGGAGGTCTCCCCAGTGGTAATATAATCCTGATGTAGCGGCCGCGAGCCGGCGGACCGCCACTCCGCACGCTCCACGCGAGCACTGCGCTCGCTGTTTGTTTTCTTTGTAAATAAATGGCAAAGTGGGAACTGTCAAGGAAACAGTGGGACTTCTGTTAGAAATGCGCACGCTTGGGGTGCGGGGGGTGGGGTCCGGGCTATGGGGCAGGAAGACGTATGCCCGTAGCCTGCAGGGTTTCCTTTCCAGAAAGCAAGTACAACTGCTACTCCGAGGGAAACCGCCTGTAATCGCGCAATCAGGATGATTAGTGTGCCACCCAAGCAGCGGCCCGACAAGACTTCCCAAAGTCCTTAGTGAGACGGGGGGGGCGGGTGGGTTTATCGGCAGATCAGTCGGAGGCTAAGTATAGATGGGAGGAGATGTTTGCTTCAAACGCCATTAAGGTTATTTCGTTCTAGTAATATGGGGAATGGTGAAGTCGGGGGAGATAATTGCGCTCTCCCCGATACGGCACCATACGGTGACTATGGACTTGCACGTTTCTCTACCTTGGCATGATGTAATATGGAAGCTCTTTGACCATTGCCTTCCCAAACCTTATCTGGCTTAATTTCTCTCGCATACATTCTTTGTACGTAGGACGCAGGCCCGTAGTCAGAAAAAAATTTCATAGGGTGTCTTGCCTACTGCGAGGTCTCCCTCTGTAGATTTTACTTAATTTTACTACCTATGTGTGATTTCTAAGATCATGTACCATTAGTGGTTGGTTGCCTCATGGAACCAAAAGCCTTGATCCAAGATGAGCTTTCGTGTCGTGTTGTAAATGCCTAGTAGTACCCCTCTGAAATGAACTTTTGTTTCTGTGAAGGACATTCAATTTCTGTGATGACTTCCCGCTCATGTTATAGGAGCTGAAACGCAGATGGATTTGGTACCTCGCTACAAAGCCTGAGCCCCAGGCATCTGCCACCGCCCCTGTGGTGGCATGGACGTTGGCGGCCTGGACGTTGGCGGCCTGGCATTCTTCTTGGCTAGCAGGTGGGTTTGTTGGTGACGTGAACCTGCAAGCTGGCGGATTCCTAAGAGGGCTGGAGCTTCATCAGCAGCAGCGAAGTGTTTGGCTGTAAAGTCAAAAGGTCGATAAAAATCGGCGGGTAAGCAGTGAAGTGCCACACTTAAGACCATCATGGGTGCTTCGCTCTTTTCTGCGGACGTGTTTCTGAGGGAGTATCGGTGGTAATCTGGGAAAAGGTGATGTGCATGTAAATGAGGCAGCTAAGGCAAGCGGCACGTCGATTCTATCGCATTAAGCCCTGTGGGTGGGGGGAGGTGTGTCGGCGGCTAGATGGATAACGATTAATCATTAAGTCAATGACCTTTCCTAATGGATCTTTTGGGTATAAATAACCTTGTCAAAATGCCCATTTTTGTTTTTTGCTTGTATGCTGTGCGTTATCTCCGAGATACCCGCGCAAATGCATCTTCAAAGCAAAATGAAGTTTTCCCACTTTAAGGTTAAACAGACAGGGCACAGTTTGTGTACAGACTAAACAGTCCCTTCCTGGGTCAAACACCTTTAATCTTGAGCTTTGATAGCTACACAGGAGATGTGGAGCCTTCACTGGCCAACTCTTTCCTTACGCTGTTTTAATTTCTATTATGCTAATTTTATGTTGAAGCTCAGCTGTGCAACCAGTGTCTTATTATGCAGTAATCAGAAATTGACCTCTGTGTTAGTAATATTCAGTAATTGTAATGTTAGACATTTTTTGGTCATTTTTAAATCTTTCTTTCATGGAATGATTACAACGTTGTGGAATAAACACGGTTTTTCTGCCAAAATGATGAATGGAGGCTGAAGGAAACCATTCAAGCTAATGTATTTCAGTTAACAACATTTAAACAAGAGGCCAAATCCTGTTAAACCAAATCCCAAGAAGAGCCCAGAACAATTGCCAGTGACCGTTTGCTAAAAAGAGAAATGCCTTCTGGCCATTAATAATTAGCGGTAATGTTCTTTGCCATGGGGAGGTCATTGATTGGCTAAAATACAGGAAGTGTGTGTTTGTTCCAGGCCATGCCATTTCCTGTTGGGCAAAGTTTATTTTCAATCCCATAATCAGGAGCAGAGTCTGATTTTCGGGTTCCTTTCTGGCTTTAAAGGCATCTTTGGATCCCAGTCAAAGATCGATGGCATCGCCCAGCTTGCAGCGAGCTCACTGGGCATCCTTGGTACACAGGAAGACATGTTCCATTAGGGCCTGAAAACATTTTCCTGTCTCTTTGCTAAAAATATGGTGACATGTATCAAATGGACTCTTTCCTCTGTCTGTATCAGTATCAGACTGTGTTTCCAGGGGACCAGTTTGATGGGACAGGAAGGGAACCCATAAGAAAAGTCTTGCTGTTATGTCCTATTTTTCAAGAGAACTGCTGGATATCTCAGCTCAGCAGAGTATCTTTGTGGCCCGAACTATTTTCCTAATATCACTATAGGAAGATCAGAGATTCACAGTAAAACTGATCAATGAAAAAATTTGTGTGACATGTCATGGAAATGAATGTCTTTTCTGTAACAGAAACATATCTAGAAGTAAGTAGCTCTCCTATTCAGAGCTGGTGTCCTATTTAGTAGGTTCAGGCTGTTAGCTGTGAGTAAGCGCTCATTCATTCATTTATTTATCTTGAGCTTTTATCGAAGGTAACTCACATACCTTGCAGTGTTTTTACTTGCAACGGTTTGTATGGTGGGGTATTTTTTTTTGGAAAAAAACCTGGTTAAACGCCTTTCTTCAGGGCAGAGCAGACAGGCTTGGGCTCAAACCAGCGGGTTTCTGGTCACATGCCCGGTTCCTTAATCGCTATGGTAGCCGCGGTCCATTTCCTCTGATGGCAATGCCTCTGCAACTCATTGATGAAGCCACCTAACTGACCGGCCAACCAAAGCACAGTTTTGTCAATGGGCTTATTGTCAGGTCTGAGCTCCAGGTTTTGTATAAAATGCACAGCACTGCATTCAGCAGATGCTGAACTGGGGTGTTCGCTCTGCAGTGTGTTTTTACTTAAATGTTACAGACTGAAGGCAGCATCGCTTTTTTTTGGACTGTAAACTGTGGGGTGTATTTGGGATTTCAGAAGCGAAAGATTATGATCACGGGCTGCTCTCCTGTCACGATGGTTCAAAACACACTCTAGAGAGGTCAGGAATAAGACGAGAAATGTTGAAAGTTCAACTTAAGCAGCCGCAGTGTCGGTGACAGAGAAGTATTATTTTGTAAGGATGAAAGGTCACATCCAAAATAATGCAGATTTTGTTCAGAAAATGCATTGGGATTACAGTCATAGATACTTTCTAGGGCGAATTACACAGTTAGATTGCAGATGATAGTGAAGACCATCAGAAAATTCAATTGATGACAATTATGCTGTTTATTTATTAACATTAACGCAAACAGAATCCCAGCGTCATAAAATCACATGGCATATGCTGCATGTTCTTTTTTTAAAAAGCCATTTTAAATTAATTGTGGTTGTTAAGTTGCTTGTACTAATCATGAAAAAGACCAATTGAAACAACATTTTTCTTTGCCATCGACAAATGTAAAGCGGTTTTACGATCAATTAGATGTATTTTAATAATAACCTTAACATCAGAAGGAGCCACATGGCTCACGGCTCCGGGAGTTCTACTCCTGCCTGCAGGCACTGGTGTGAATGTGGAAGCTGTTTCCATTTATTCTGAGATATTTTGGTACCGTAAAGAATGGACCTGTGATCTGCCGGTCTGGCAGGGTCAGGCACCCGGATGCCAACGAGGGCCGTTTCTGTCGTGACGATCTGAAGCGGCTCGCCTCCGTCTGTCGGAAACAAACAGCTGCTCTGTGTTAGCTGGCCCGGACCGCCGTGATTCCACCAATCAACACTTTCTCATGGGAACAGGCTCCTGAATGGACAAAAAGGGTCAACGTTCGAGGCTCGCTCTGTAGGTTAATTCCAGGGTCGAAGGTCGCAGGATCACAGTCTCCACAATGCTAAACTGTTGATGTGAGCGGCCGGGGGGCCTTGACACACTCATGCTGCTTGATGTGGCCGCAGCAGCTGATAAAAAGAAAATCCCCTTCTTCCCATCACGAAATCATGAATGTATTGCTGCTTTTCTTCTTTACTTTCATAAGCGCGTTGGCTCAAGGAAACCTTATTACACCTTAAAGATGGCCTTGTCTTGTGGTACTTTCCCCACCAGGTTATGCTGTCAGATAAGTGGCACACACATTAACTTTATTAACATTTATATGACCGTCTGGTTAAATTTTCATGAAGATTAGATTTATATGTGAAACAAATTGTCTTATTGTTTTATTGTTCATTTTTATTGCTTCTCTATGATTTCATACATTCATTTCAAGTTTAAAGCAATTAATTTATACGATGTTATGAAATATTCATCGTTATAGCTTTACATTTGCGTGATTATTGCACTGGTACAATTACATGCTTATGAAAATGTATTATATAGGAAAACCTGTTCAGAAATGGAAATCTGCACAAATGTGATCAGAAGGTTACTGGTTCAACGTTATTGCCAATGATGGTAACCGAGTGTTTAAACCAGGCACTTAACCCAGTATGTTTCACTGATTAACTGGGTGTATGGCCTAGTGGTGCTTAGTGCATGTTAGATTTTGAGTCCATTAACAAATAAAATAAAATGGGCAGCAACACAGCTGATCAAAGTTCTGGCTTTGGTGTTGTTTTGCAGTCCCTGTAACACTCTTCTGTGTAACTATGAAACGATAATGATATGTAACGCGCGTTGTCTGCCAAGCCTTAATGTCATTTAGATTATTTGATTTGTGTTTAGTACATAAATTTAACTGACAAACTCGGAATTTTTGAAACTGACAAACTCGGAATTTTCGGAAGTTCCTCATGCTATAGAACAAAACTTGATGAACTTTTAGTTACAGAGAGGATGGATCCAGGTTTTTAGTCTCGAACCTATCTTTCTGCAATCACACCACGCCTGCTGATTGACTCTCATATTGTTTAACAACCTCATTTTGTTTTAAAAAGGAGGCTGGTAAGATGGGTCCTATCCCACCCCCACAATACTTGTGTTTGCTTGCTGCATTCATGTTTTGTCAAGCAGTCAGGTTAACTTTGTCTTTGTCTGAAGTCCTGTTGGCAGGCAGTGCATGATGGATCTCTCAAGCTAACACAGTAAAAACGTACGCTTAAGGTGCTCTATGTGTGTGTGTGTGTGTGTTTGTGTGTGCGCACGCTTTAGGTGTTTGTTTTAAAAGGATCCCACATTGCAGGAATCCCACAGCTGGACGGTTTATCTCTCAGGAGCTTGTGATTATAAGAAAGGATTTGCCTTAAAAACGCTTACATTATTCTCTTGTGTCAAATTCGGGGGGAGGGTCAGTGCCAGGGGGTGATGACAGGCATCCTGGCTGGACCTTCTCAAATGTGCTAAAGAGCCTTTTGAAGAGCTTATCGGCACGGAGCCCACGAGCTCGGCCCGGCGGCAGCCTCAGCCTGGAAGTGTCAAGGGGAGCCCTTCAGCGTGACATGGTGTTTGGTTGTTCCTGGTACTTGTTCACCCCGCCCCGTGCTGTAGCTCCTCTACAGTTACTGCAGATAACAATCTGGGGTCTTCTCTTCGAGTGGCAGGACTCTTTCTGAGAAGGGTATGCCTCAGTTGATACCTACCTGCCAGACCACAAAATCAGGTTTGTCACTTGCCACACCGGGCTGATGAGCTCGTTCTGGGCTAGGCGGAGCGCGCGCAAGACCTGATTCTCAACAGTCACGTTTCCCCAGACATGAAGGACGTCCTGGCGCAGAGGATGCGCGGACGTGTTGCATACGACGGCTTATTTTTTTTTCCTTGTGCAAAGTCTTTCGCCGTTTCCTTTGCCACCTCGAGACCACGGACCGCTCATGGACTCCCACAGGAAGGATTGCTTCCTTGTCCTCGCAAACGTGCCGGTCAGCTTTGAGAGGTCGACACCCCATTAACCCTGATGGCACTTTTAATTATGAAGGATTTAAAAAGCTGCTTGATGAGAGCCTTGGACCATCTGAGCTCATAAAGCCAGGAACTCCCATTAAAACCTCTTTAGAGTTTACAAGCCATTCATCCATTTAACTTCTTAGTACCATCTTCGTCTATCAACACTTTTTTTTCGTAGTTTATTCTTTATTGAATATACGCCAGGCTTGTAAAACTGGAAAATGGAGTCATTTCCAGAAATATCTGTGTGTACAGAAAAGCATGATAAAAATGTGTCTATAGGGGTATATTACAGTATCCCATAAATTATCAAAGTGCTGTACTTTGTGGGAGAGCATTCACATAAATAACCTTCTCTGTGTTTCTCCACAGCAGTCTTCCTTTTTGCCTTTCATATGGGTGAGATCATCTAGAGTCGGATGATGCCTGGGCCTGTTTGAATGCCGTGCGGTCTGAACAGCGCGCCTCGCGGGCGGGGCGGCGCCAGCTGCTTCCCGGCAAGCGGACATGAGGCCGACGGTGATGCATACGAAAGTGAAGGTATTTCTGCGGGGGGGGCGCTATTAGGACTAGCGTTTTTTGGTGAGGCCTTCAAGTGGGACCCCTGGCTTCTCAGTGGAGTCATCGTGTGGCAGTAAAAACATTATTTGAAGCTAATTTGGCAGCGGGAAAGCATGTTGCATGCGCACCTGGGTTACGCTACCAGCGTGCACCGCTACCTGTAATCTTACCTGCGTGATCCATTTATGGGATTAAAGGGGACTCACTGCTGAATCGGAGCACCACATTACCGCCTTTTTATCGTCATGAGTCGAAATTACAAATCCTGCTTCTGGGCAGCGAGGGGGGAGTTGTGCTGTGTCACCGCGTGTCTTTTCTGGTGAGCTGATTAGTTATAAATTAGGAGTTTGTGACAGTTACGGATATTACCTGTTACCTTGTTTCTTATCCCTTGCACCTACTGACAGCTGACCCCCGGATTGCGGGTGCCTCTTATCTCTGCCTTTGATCTGCACATTTATTTGTGCGGATTTTGCCCTTAATGGAGCTGTCTTTCTTCCTCTAGAGACTTCCTGTGCAGATTAGAATCGTGCGGGTCTCTGTGGTTCACAAGGCAATGTCAACAGCACTCAGAGGCTGTACGGGTCAGAGGTTAAAGTTCAGGCCCTGAGTACCATCGGTGTAACGATATGCAGGCTCCGACTGTCAGTCAGAGTTTTTTTTTTTTTAATATGTGTGCATTATTTAAGCAGTTGAAAGGGTTTGCCTGTGGAAACCTGAAAACAATTTCAAAGCCTTAAGTATTACCTGATTTCCCATGGTTCTCTGTTGATATGACTCCCCAATATCTGGTTTCCCAAAGTGACCTCAGATGGGAGAGTTGTTGTTGTATCAATTCTTTAGCATTCAAAAAAAAGAGAGCGAGAGAGTAATCAAATGATTCTAGTTCTGACAGTATTTTTCCTATAGATTAAAAAAGATTTAGACTGAAGCCACTGTTGTTTTGGACTCTGTTATAGGCAGCGCATCATGGTAGTACATTGACTGAATTTGTTTAGTCCTGGATCAAATGCTGGAGAACAAAGACCCATCATGGAGGTCAGGGAAATCGCAGCTGTGCAGTTGCCCGTAATATACAGTGCACCTCTTTAATTACAGTGTGTAGCCCTGCCTAAATAAGAGCATGGCGCGTTGTTTTCTCTTCATTTAAATAACATTTTAAAGTATATTCCGTGCTGCAGCCTTTAATTATCCTGATGAATTAAACCACACACATACTCCAACGCAGGGTGTCTCGTTTCCGCCCATCCCTGCTTGCGCTGACGTAGCATAGATGGCCCCAGAAACACACTCCATCACCATCAGGAAGATGCTGTTAACAGCCACCTCTAAGTAGACGTTTGCCCTCAGTCTTCAGTCTGGTTCGTACCTCTGGTGGCATCGTCCCCCTGTCCCACGATGGGCTTATGGGCCACCTTAAAGCCAGTTGAGAAATCTCTGCTGCATCTTGAGAACTGGGAGATAAACGTGAGTTTCAGAAGTTGGTTTCTGGAGAGCAGAGGCCAAGAGAAGTGGGACAAGTGCTTAACGGGGTGGAAGTGATGTTCCTCAGCAAAGTTCACGTCGGGGTGGCGGTAAATATTCCGGACGTCTTAAAGCGGAATTGCGGAATACTTTGATGATTCACCTGTAGGCTCTGAGATCAAAAGCCGAGCAGGAGAATGTGCACTGGGGGCGGAGAGAAGGAGTGAATCTGGCCTTTACTTGTCTGCAGCTCCCTGGCAAAAGGACAGGTCATGCCGCACATTCGGCTAGCGTTGCTCTGGTCAGCTCCCCGCTCGACGAGGGCTTTTCAGCCTCAAGCACTCAGCTCACATCACAGCCTTGTCGGAAGGTGGTGTGCGTGAAACCCTGGTAAATGTGAGGTTATTGCACTTTTGAATGTTTCACTGTATCCGTGCGCTATTATTATTGCTCTATCCGCTCAGTGAGAAATAAGAGTGGACCTTCCGGGATGGTCCTCTGTTTGATGGTTTTCCAGGGAAATTATTTGTTGTTAGAAACAACAGGCTGAAAAGTAGTTCCGTGATAATAGCCCACCCCCTCCCCCATTCCTCAGGAGGAGTTTTTTTTTATTTAATTCCCAGTGCCACTAATTTTACCGTTACAACAGCACTGGTGCCCGTGGAGACTTACATCAAAGGGAGCAAGACGGGAAACTCAACGTCTCAGCCTAGAGGCAATCGGAGGTTGGGGGGGGGGGGGGCGGGGGTGGGGCGGGGGGGGAGATTAACAGGGTTTGTACCTGCTAGGTTGTTAGGAGTGAGTTATGACTCACGATGTGCACTAGGATGGAGCGCCCTGACAAGGCAGTCAGACTTCCAGCAGGTAGAAGGAACCTCGCTAGTCATGAGTGAAGAATGATACTTTGGATGTGGGCTTTCCCGCTGAGGTCAGAGTGCGTAAACCCCGGAGAAATGGCTGCGTGACATGTGCACCCCCCGCTCCCTTTCCCGCTGAGGTCAGAGTGCGCGTAAACCCCGGAGAAACGGCTGTGTGACATGTGCACCCCCCGCTCTCTTTCTCGCTGAGGTCACAGAGTGCGTAAACCCCGGAGAAATGGCTGCGTGACATGTGCATCCCCCCATACGCAGGTGATACATGGGCTAATCCTATGCGTGGGTGACCTCCAGACAACCAACCCCCCCAAATAACTGCAGTGGGCTAAGTACCGTGTTACAAACGACGCTTTACAATGAACCTCCTTTTTGCCACTTATACATGGTAGACACTCATTATAACTGGTTATTAATTAATGATTTACACGTGTTGTAACCTTTATAAACCATTCATAAACCCTTTGTAAGGATTGTCTTGTTGCAAAGTGATATAATTTTTAAAATGTTCTGAATTGTCCTCAAAGCATATCATTGGTGACTGTAAATCAAACTTATAATAATGGTTCAATGATGACAGAATGGTTATTATTCTTGAAAATAAAAAAATATATAGCACACTGCGGAAAAAATTAAGAGACCACCGCACAATTTCTTGTTTCACTCATTTCTCAATTTATGGATAATATATATATATGCAAAATGCAGCCTGGTTCCTTCATCTTACTTGCTTGCTTCTCCTGCTTCTAGGAGCCTGACACGAACTCCCCTAGCAGTGTCCGTTTCCTTTTCCTTTTGAAGATCATTTGATGCCATCCCACGATTCAGGAGGAACTGTCGGATAAGTTAACGATCATCTCTGGCATTAAGTTGCTTCCACCCTTTACCTGTTTGGTTTCTAGTCACCCCCCGTGTCTCCTGCCTCACCTTATTCTTTTGTATTGCTGCCATGGAACCTTTGAACCTGTAAGTGACCTGCTAGCAGAAGCAGAATCATGATTAAATCAGGATTTAAAAATGCAGATTTATTTAAAAATATAGAGTGACATCTTGGTGCATTATCATGCTGAAAGAGACCACTACCATTGGGGAATACCGTTGCCATGAAAGGGTTACTTGGTAGGTGGTACAAGCCAAAGTAACATCCACATGAATGCCAGGACCCAAGGTTTCCCAACAGAACATTGCCCAGAGCATCACAATGCGTGCCCAGGCTTCCCTTCTTCCCATTGTGTATCCTGGTGCCATTTTTTAGCCAGGTTAACAACTCACATGCACCCGGCCATCCATATAATGTAATAGAAAACACAACTCATCAGAGCAGGCCACCTTGTTCCATTGCTCTATGGGACAGTTCTGAAGTTCACATACCCTTTTTGGACAGGGGTCAGCATGGGCACTCTGTGGTCTGCAGCTATGCAAGCTGTGATGCACTGTGTGCTCTGACACCTTTCTATCATAGTCGCTTTGGAGATGCTCTAACCAGTCATCTAGCCATCAAAATTTTGCCCTTGTCAGAGTTACTCAGATCCTTACGCTGGCCCATTTCTCATGCTTCCAACACAACAACTTTTATCTCGAATTATAAGAAATTTCCAAAATCATGAACATGACTATGTGATATTTACATTAACGACAAAAAACATGGCAATTTCTGTCCTTATACAAAAAAATCCCTGTGGAGTAGATTCATTTTGAGCATTAAAAAAAAACAACAACAACAAGAAACAAGTCATTTTGACCTCTATTAGCACTCAATATTTTCCCAGCCTATTTGGCTGACAATGATTTATCGGAAATGTAAGCCAAAGCAACCAGGAGCGAGATTCATGCCTGCAGTGCCCCTTGCATTGCTTGCACTGATAGTACATTCTGTGTTACCTAGCTACCTATTTAAGTACTTCATTACCCCATCAAGCCACAAGATCATATAAAGAAACACGTTTTATTATGTATCACAGCAAGGCTTCTTTTTGACGTCACGGCAGAAAGTTCTGAATCTGACAGCGAGTAAAGATCCATATACTATGACTTACAGTTGCAATACTCGGAACAGAATACAAGGTGGGCTTGAGGGAGGCATACATCCCACTCTTCTCCACACCAAGGTCAAACATTGTAACTGTTCTCAGACTGTATTTTTTAAGTTAATATAGAACATGGAAGGGATTTAAAAGTGGGATGCCTGTCTTGACCCAGCATTCCGATGTCATTCAACTACACAAACATGCAAGAATGCTTCAGAATTCAACACAGAATGATGTAGCTCTTTGCTTTTCTCTGCTCCAAAACTATTCATATTTCATCCTAAAAAGTAATTTAATGCGTGAGTCAAGTGGGGGCAAACCTATGTCTTGCTGTCCCATGCAGAAGACACCGTTACTGAATCCATGATACTGTAGGTTGACAGGACCTTGACTGGAATAAGGAGGATGTGGTTCAAAAAAATAAAAATTGATACAGGACACGATTTCACATACTCTCTCAATTCCCTCCAAAGTGTAAGTCTGACGTTTGACATGCCTGAAATGCTTAATGGTACTCTATTTTCTTGCTTTTTGCTCCATTCTCCTTTTATGGCGCTGATTTCGGTACCTCTGGGAGTGTTTGTCCCCTGTTTATAATGTGTCTCCTGTTGTCCTCTAAAGAAACTTGTTTGTCGATGCCCCTACAATCATAGACCTCCCAACCCCCCACAGCAGAACTTGAGATGGCTCATAATGGAAGCAAATGGCAGTGAAAGCAAAAGTGTTACAGAACATTTACTGCAAAGTAATAATTTCAATATTTTTTTTCTGGCCAAAGCCATTTATCTTTTCTATTTATAGGCACTCATGTTGGAGCTGAGTGGGAAGAACAGTATGATTTCCTTATTAGGAAACTGGCATGAAACCAGTTTTCTTTTTTTTAATTTCCGTCACCTCTTCTTGTCTCACTGACTCACAGCGTGAAAATGATTCACTTTGGGGGGAGATGAAGTAAAAGCACATTCGGAGTGTGTGATATGAAATCTTTACAGGTGTCAGTCATTGTGGGGGTTGCCAGGTGGGATTCACAGCTCAGAGAAATCCTCCTGAGCCTCACCAACAGCACCAAGCTGTCACTCAAATGACAATACGTTTGTCACCTCCCTCCCAGGGCCCTGGCACATTAACACACCAGTGAGCTATTACAAGATGTGTTGCCTGGCTGTAAAAGGTGCTGATTGGTCAACAGGAGGACTATTAAAAGGTTATTTTAGAACAGATTTAACATACATAGGCAGATTTGAAAGCACTTTTAAAAACAGGCTACCCTATGACCCAGATATCTGCAAGAGTTAAAATGCTGAATTTGAAATGCAGACAAATAATTTTTAACACCCTTAATTTCCCCTAAAATATATACTGGATTACTCTATAATAAATTATATTTTTGTAAAGTACTTTGAAGAACTTGATGCCAAATTCATACCTCACACACACAGGGCAGGGGTGCTGCACAGTTGAGTTAGTGGCAATGTTTTATTTACCCCACACCTAACATTTATTAGAATGTGGCATCCTCCCAGTGCTCGCTCAGTCCTTCCGGGGCCTCCCAGTGCTCTCTCAGTCCTTCCGGGACCTCCCAGTGCTCGCTCAGCCCTTCCACAACCTCCCAGTGCTCTCTCAACCCTTCCGGGACCTCCCAGTGCTCGCTCAGCCCTTCCACGACCTCCCAGTGCTCTCTCAACCCTTCCGGGACCTCCCAGTGCTCTCTTAGCCCTTCCCGGACCTTTGAGTGATCCCTTAGCCCTTCCAGGGCCTCCCGGTGCTCTCTCAGTAGTTCCGGGACCTCCGAGTGCTCTCTCAACCCTTCCAGGACCTCCCAGTGCTCCCTTAACCTTTCCGGGGCCTTCCAGTGCTCTCTCAGTCCTTCCGGGACCTCCGAGTGCTCGCTCAGCCCTTCCACGACCTCCCAGTGCTCTCTTAGCCCTTCCCGGACCTTTGAGTGCTCCCTTAGCCCTTCCAAGGCCTCCCGGTGCTCTCTCAGTCCTTCCGGGACCTCCGAGTGCTCTCTCAACCCTTCCAGGACCTCCCAGTGCTCCCTTAACCCTTCCGGGACCTCCGAGTGCTTGCTCAGCCCTTCCACGACCTCCCAGTGCTCCCTCAGTCCTTCCGGGACCTCCCAGTGCTCCCTCAGTCCTTCTGGGACCTCCCAGTGCTATCTCTCACCATGTCCCATTTAATGCTCCATTTTTGTATTTAATAAACGTTCAAATTCCTTTAGTCTGGCTAAGAGTACAAAATCCAAGTGACATGTTTACAATATGATTTTACAATTGTAACATATAGTGTCAACAGCAATAAAACCTTTTTATTTAATATTGGTGTACATTTTGTATAAAATTACTTACATTTATTACATTTTCTTTCAAAATACAAGCAGCCAAAGTTGACATTTAATCAAATATAAAATTATAAAACCTGTTAAATCTATATGCATTTGTGAAGGTAGAGACAGCTGATAGGGGTTCTGTTTAAATGGGGTTTGATCTGTCGATGTGCAGTCTCTGCAGAAAATGTGTGATCTTCAGTTTTGCCCATGATTTTAACAGAACATATGTCATGTTGTGCAAGAAGCTTGGTGCTGTCTGCAAATAAAAAGGAATATTAAAAATGCACTTTCAAATTAATTGCTGTTATTAAAAAAATACTAATGAACAAATATGTAATTAACAGGTTCACAAGAAGGAGAATGAAGAAGAAGGAATGAGAATTAGATAGCCATACTAAAGGTTGAATGTATATAGTATACTTGGAAAGTAAATCTGTAAAATAAAAAATTGTGTTAACAGGATTAATTTGTAATGAATTCTTTCATTACCGTCAGATATTAAGATACGTTTAACCTCTGCTGGTGATCCAAAATGTCCACATAAGCTTGCACACAGATGAAAAAGAGAGTGACCTTTATCGTTAATACACACAGGTTACACATACGACGTTTGCCTTTAACAAGTGAACCAGACGAATTTAACCTTGGCTACAAAAAGGAAAAAAAAAATATTGTATATCCATCGTGATGAAGAAGAGACACAAAAGGAAATTACAAAATAATTTTACACCTTTCTAAATAATGACAGTTTAACTGATCTGTTGTATATAAGGTAAATCAGCAGCAGTTTTTATGATATATATAGTGCAGTATTTATATTCTTTGTGGGGGAAAAAAAAAACACGTAAAAATGGAGAAGTCCATAAGTGTCAGCACGCTAAGAAAAACAAGCAGCAACGCTGTTGGCAAAACAAAAGGAAAAAGGGATCATCCTGGTAGGACTTAGAAAATCTTCCGTTTCCGCCTTTGTTTTATACATTTATACAGGGCGTACAAAAGAGGAGTGTAAAAGCAGTCTACGCAGCCGTCTCTCGAATCGTCCCCTCCAGTCTCTTTGGGAGAAGCTCTCGTCGCTCGTCGATGCTGATAACCGGTTTCCGGCAATTTTGTCCATCAAGGTATATCTTAGCGTATATGGGGTTCGAGTAGTTTATGGACTGCAAAAGCACAACCTTGGAGTTAGAGGTGAGCATCTGCAGCGGTTCAAAATCCCAAAACACTCAGCATGCGTGGGACTCCACAACCAGCTTCAGGACAAAATGCACCATCCATACAACATGCATTTTTACGAAAGCTGATGTTTAAAAACTATTCAGTCTTATTTATTCTTGAAAGTAAATAGGCTTGATTAACAACAAAAAAATAAAGGGTGTATAAGGAAAGTATAAGGAAAATGAGCCATGCAAACAAGTGCAAAGAAAAAAGGGAAACACTTTACTTGAGGGGGCACAAATATTGTAGTAGTGCACTCTTACTTAATGTATTAATTAACCAGTAACTAAGT
>JAODKE010000116.1:345973-356179 GCA_026779605.1 Mormyrus hasselquistii
TGTAGCTGCTGAGCCGCTAGTTCAGTATCTGCTACACCACCCACCTTGGTGTCATCTGCAAATTTCACTAGTTTACTTTGGTGCAAGGTGTCCCTATGCCGAGGATGTCAAAGGAAAATGATGTGGTGGAGTGGGCAAGAACAAGGCTGCTGATCGGGTTAAGTAAGAAATAGATTACTTCAAGTGAAGCTCCGATTCTCAGATTGTTTTAGCATTGCAATGCATGACTCATCAAGACTGAAGGTCCTCACAGTAGAAAATAGCTGCTGGAGGTCAGTGGAGTTAATGATTGTGGATAGAATTTTAATGAATGAATAATTGGTTGTCTGGCCACAGAGTTGTTATGCTAATGAGTGGCCCTTGAGTCGAACCGCCGATTTACGGTCTGGGCTGAAGTCTCTGCAAAGGTCAGGCATTCTTCCTGGGTCCGGGGGAAGGCCACTGGTTAGGCTCAGGGGCGTTACTAATGATGACAGATTGACGGTACTAAACCTATTCCATCCCAGCAGGTGATGGAACCCCAGCCAGTCATCAAATCTGCCGGGGAAAAAAAAATCCCCCTTGACAAGAGGTGGAGCTGTCCTGTTGGTTGCCAAACTACGCTTCTTTGATCATTTCGACAGAGTAAGAGTGGAATGTGCAGGAGAGTCTGATTGGACCAACATCATTCCGAGTTCATTTATCATAGTAAGATTGGTAGATCTACAGGGGCATTTAACCAAACAGCCCTGGAATTTATCCTAAACTGATTTATGAAAGCAAACTAGTCTCAGTTATCAAAACAAGGGGTTTCTGAAAAAATGTGTAAAAGATGGGATATAAATGATGAACATTCTCCTGATGGTCGTAGTGTGGGTTAGGTTGGTGCAAAGCTTTGATTAGTACTTGCAGGGATTATCTGTGTGTGTTGGTGTCTCCTAAGTCCTGGGGCTGTGTGAGACAGCTGTTTTGGAGGCCATAGTGCCGTAAATGAGAGGCTGCACCGGGCTTTACGATGCTGGTAACCGCAATTACATTTAAGTACAGTTGAAAAAAATGACACACTCACAGCACGTTTTAATTTTATTGCTCCAAGCCTGTCTGCAGCATGTCCACCCAGCGAGCAGTTTGAGAGGTTGTGGCAAAGCGCGTCAAGGTTCTCAGAAACTTTATTCTGGGATGTGAAAACAGCTCCAGAATGCCGAATTAAGTATTCTCCTTACCTATTAAAAAAGAAAAAAATGGTTGCAGTTTTTACTCTTACCCCCCTGCCCCCGCTGTCCTCTCAGCAGCAGCAGAAGCCTGATACAGAGACAGACAGATGGACAAATGACCCGCAAGTTCTGCAGCTGTGCCGTCTCTGAACAGCCGGATGGCTGGACAACAAAACCACGCCCCCCCCAATACCAGAATGACTGTTTTACAGCATGTACAGCTGGGTCGTCCCAACAGCTGAGCTTGTTACATAACGGCCCACGCACTGTGACTGCGGTGGGGGGAGGGGGCGGGGCCGGGGCCGGGTGGCAGCCAACCCTAAGGCTTCAGCGTGGACGGCGGTCTGCCCTCACACCTGCGACTCATTTACTCGCGGTTGTTTATTTAACTTTCCTGAGAGCTACTAGTATTTCCTTTACATGTCCCCTCACCAAACGCAGTTTCCCCTGGGACTGGGACTTCACTTCTGTGTGCCACATTCAGACAAAGACAGCCATTAAAAAACAATAAAAGATATAATAGCTCTTTACGCTAGATCAGAGTATGAACAAATACAATAACCTGACGTTATATCCCTCCTAAAAATGCCCCCTTTCTTCGAGTGATTCCACCCACACTGGTGTTAAGTTTACCCCACATCTGTCGACCAAAGGCCACATTACTGTATGTCTTCTGGAAGTTTAAGTAACCGTTGTGACGCTTTAGCTTTAAACCAAAGAATCTGCCTGTAGGCACGTCGTCAGCACGCCTGACCTTAATCTCACGAGTTGGCACGTGTTAGACCTCCTACATTATCGCTTTTTAACAGGTTTCAGTTTGATCCAACACCACCGGTTTGTTAAGGAAGAGATAAGCTTGGCAGTGTAACCTGTGGTGTGAAGTATATCCTGAAAATCAATATGACTAGTCACGTACTGTTCAACAGGGAAAAAAAAAATCAAATTTTAGCTTATGTAAGAATTAAAACTGACTGTATGCTTATGAATACTCATCCACCCTGCCTATCGTTAGTAGCAGAGGGCACTAGCCAGGAGAAGACTCTAGGTGGGACACTAGATTATCATAGGACGAGCAAAAGCACCCAAAACCGCATTCACTGCTCAGATATACTGGTTTGCTTAACTGTGTGTCACTGGGCTGTGTGTGGAAACCTGCATACCATGGAGAGAACATGCAAACTCTTTCTATGGGGAAAACTCTAATTCCAGCATGACAACCTTAACCCTACCCAGCCCTAACCTTATTACATATATATAACCATTATATAACCATTTTTAGTTTTTTGGTTTGTCACAGAATTTTATAAAATAGTATTTCCCTTCTAGGGAAATACGAAAAAAAAAAAAAATGGTCCCCTCAACGTCAAAATAACATTTTTCATCACATTTTAGAGACATTTGGTCCCCACAGTGTAATGTATCTCTTTCTCTCTCTCACACACACACACACACACACACACACACAGTGGGGGTGCAACTTAAAACCCCCAACCCTGGAGGTGTCACAGTGCCACCCACTAATCCACCATGCCATGCTTTTATGAATTACAGGGCACGCCATCGTTACACTCAGCAGAGCTCAAGTAGAAATCACCTTGTCATGATACAGGGTGAAGATTTTCTGGAAAATGTTTGTCAGGGTCTACATCCCAATTGGGGCATCTTCTGCTGGCGATCAAAATGTCTATATTATCCTCTGTACTATTTCATTACTGAACATGATACCTGTTCACCTCGCTTTGTCCTTAGACACATCTCTGGAGTGGATCACATCTTCAGTTTTATCTAGTCTGTTACCTTTCATCAACGTCATGATGAAATGGTAGATTCTTAGTAAAATGAAACTGCCGGATGCTTCTGCTGAAATTTCCCTGCTTCAGGACGGCCACGCTCAGGATCCTACAATCTGAAACAAGAGCGCTGCTTGTTTCCGCTGTCCATGGTATGGTTCAAAGCACAGGATCCCCATCAGAAGAATGTTAATTACCAGCGGTCCCTTGGGAAATGCAAACGGGATGGGGCTTAAGTCGCCCTTTAATCTTCCGTAATGTCTGGTGGTATCTGAATCCATCCTTAAATCGGGGCGTAGAAACCTTCATACCAGAGAATGGATGATGACAATCTGATCTGCTGCATTAAGGAAAAAGCCTTATGTGTCATTGGGTCGGCTGTATAATCATAATAATCCTAAGCCATGTGCTGGACTTTGGGTTTGCAGGAGATGGACAAGGGGTCAATGGACAAGGTTGCTGTTGCACTGATGATGAAATGCATAGTGGCTTATTAACTGCTTAAAAAAGACCAAGATATTTTTATTGTCACTGTACAAGTACAATGAGATGATGTTTGGATTATCCTGTAGAAGCGTCAGTAAAAACTGTATAAGATAAATATAATTTTAAGGAAAAAAAATAAAACAAAAATAAATAACATACAATTGCAAAAACATAGTATAAAAGTATAGGAGGAATATCGAATATGAATTATTGCACATGAGATAAATTATTGCGCCTGAGAAAGGCATCAGTTGAGTGTTGCAGCATTACTGCAGGATAATGATCATTATCAACAATATTGCATGGTATACTGGATTATATGCAGCAATATTGTGGTACAGAGATGAGTGTGAGTATGATGGCTAACAAGAAGTTCTTGGAGTAGAGTGTGTCAGATGTGTGTGGATCTGCTTCTGAACCTTGAGGTGAAGTTCTTTGGAGAAGCTCAGCTGGGGGTGGAGGCAGTGGTGCAGGGGTGTATGGTGGAAGTGGTAACTTAATCCTAAACCAGAAATACCTGAGCGGACGCCAAAATTGCACATTCCAGGTAACCTCCCCGTGGCTGGTGGTATGATGCAGCCTATCAGAACGTAAACAAAAACAAGGAAGCTACCATCTGCTGCAAAAAGGGGGTGTGCAATGGGTCAGCAGTTCAAACACAGCAATCTTTTGTTATTTGTTTATTTAAGTCTCTGTTCCAAATGCTGTTGGTATTACAAGGCTCTGTTTGCATAGCCTATGTAGAGGTGAGAGATACTGCATACCTGGCCTTCACCATGCACATAAATAGCCTCAAACCACAATCAGTATCATATTATTTTCACTATTTGGATTCTACAAGCAGCGATGTAGCGCCTCTGTGCCTGTGACGGATCTGCGGAGGCCCTTTCCTGTAGCCGGACTCTGCAGATAGATGGATGTGGCTTGCAGACAAAGCAAACTGCTGTTTGTGTTGTAGTTTGCAGGCAAATGGAGCGTGAATGAGCCTGGCGGTCAGCGTGCGCATTACGATCAGAGGCGGGGCTAGTTAATCATCTCCGTTCGTCCATTAAGAGCAGATAAATGATTCTGGCCTGGCAGGATATGTCTAAATACAGATCTGTTTTAATCTTTTTTAATTGATATAATCTATACAACTTTGTCGTGCATTCATGGTAGGTCTTTGAACCAAGTTTCACTTTGATTAAACATAAAAAATATTTGTAAAACACAAGAAGACTAATGTTCATCCGTACGGGCTGTGCTTCTGCTCCCAGCGGCGATGGGCATTTTTCTCTGGTAACGCTGCGTCTTCGCAGTCGACCTGTCTAACACAGTGTTCCCATTCTCCGTGTGCGAGCCGCGTCATTGCCAAGTTGCCGATAAGACTGACGCGTTGGGACAGCGATGCAGGGCCGCCGCTTCTCCAACCACTTGGTAAACAGCCAGGCCCCCGGGGCTGTCTCAGTGGCTGCCCGTGTTCGCCTCCGTTTTTGAGGACCCCTGCGGAACCTGGTCCAATGGTGTCCCATTGGTCGCAGACTCTTATTTTGCCAAATCCAAGCTTATGTTTTGCATTAGGAATGACACTGGGGAATAAAAAGAGCATAAAACTATTTTATGCGTGAGAGAGAGCATAGCTGGTAAACCAAAGCTGGCCTTTCAGAGGGGAAATACATGCTTTAGATTCAGCAAGCGACACCAGAGTGTGCTCAAGTGAAAGAGCCTGACTGTACTAATTTCAGGTCATTCCTAGTATCAGTCGCACAGCCAGATGTTCAGGGAAAATGCCTCATGGGTTGAAACTGTAGCACAGCTGATGAGTGCTTGATTTAGGAGAATAAAGCCCAATGTGAACAATTCGAACAATTAGCCCAGAAGCAGGAAGCATGTACAGAAGGTAGGGGGCGATACTGAGCAGACGGCGATGGGTCAGGCACCGGGACGGCGCGTCTGTAGGCATTGTCAGGGGGAGACCTGGGGGGTGATGTGGCAAAAGGCCAGGGTCTGTGCTCTAACCCTGGAAGGATGTGGGGTCAGCGGTGGCTTCGTGAGGCAGGATGGGCGTCTCTCCTCTGCTCTCTGTCCATCCCTCTGTCCGTCTCGCTGTTTCCCCGTTCCAATCCTCTTCCCCCCTTTCTGTCCGCGTCTCTATTTTCGTCTCTCTGTTCTGTGTCTGCAGCATTAAAGGAAATCCTGTGCAATCTATGGTCGCTTAACTTTAAATACGCACCCAATTCTGAGATTCTGAAAAATTCTGTGGATTCTGAGAACGATGCAGATGTTTACTTGTGTGTGGGTGTCGTGCCTCTTTTATCAGCTAATACATATGCAGGAATGAGGTGCCCGTCTGTGTATGGAGCTGTTAGAGGCTCAGGATGCTGGGAAGGCCTGGTACACTGATCACACATCAGCCACATACAGCTTCGGTCATCGGATACCACTGTGTAACAGTCAGTGTGGTAAACAGCAGGGAGGGCAACTTCTAATCATAAAAAGGTGATGGTAAAATGGTCTCAGTAGCACTGACTTTAGGAGACACCAGAATCCTCACCCCCGTACTGAACATGGCCCTACAGGCTAAACATGGAGACTAATTAAAGACTGGTCTAAAAAACAAAGAAGACAAAGCAGGTCGCAGGGATTTAAATGAACTCCACAGTTTTCATCGGCACCACAGCCCAAATGGGCCGTTTCTTAAAACATTACAGTAATTATGTGCATATGCTGTGCTCTGTACAGCTGAAGCTGTTTAGAACACAGTATTACTGACACAATTTTTATGTTCTTAGTTACAAACATGGACTGTAAATGCTGCTGAAACACAAAGACTATTATTCGTAAAACATATCGACACCTATAATCCTCCTAATGGCAGTGCGAATGACGACAGCAGGCCGGGCAGCAAATGAGCACAAGCGGCACTGTGAATGCGGCACTGACACGCTAAGTGTTTCGGTAACTATTGCCTGCCGTCTCTCCATCGGCGCTCGCCTTCCCCCGTTCATCCTGGGGCTGCAAACCGAAGGTCCCCAGCCCCCCAAGGCGTCAGTGGGTCCATGAGCCATATTTAACACCCCAGGCTCATTTCTGTCGCTGTGTGCAGGCGCAGGCGCCGTTTACTGTCGCTGGAATATGATGAAAGAACCTTAAAACTTAATGGATTTTAAAGCCCTATTAAAAACAGAGTGAAGCAGCCAGCTGGCTCGGTGTAGATGGAGCAGGACTCCTGCGGTGAGGAAACAACTACATCAACAAAGGTTAGGCCTCTCGGCTGTAAAGGGGCCAATCTGCAAAGGTGGGGGGCGGGGTCAGGGGGGTCGCCGAGATGCACCATGGAAACCACACCTCAAGTGGAGCGAATTCCTTTAGTCAGAGCCTCATTCCGGAGGTTTGTGAGTGTCAAACCTGTGCCTTTGAGCTGTTTTTTTTTTTTTTTGTAGTGTGTTTTCGGGAGGGGTGCTGCGGGCGGTGAAAGCCAGGCAGCCCCTGAACTCAGCTGTCAGGGACAAGGTCAGCAGTTATCTACCTAGCATCTGTTTGCCCCCTTCCCACCGCCTTGAGGCCGAAGATGGGCCGGAATCGGCCTGGGCTCTTGGAACAACCCTGCGATTGTTCATTGGCTTTGAAGCGGAGCGCGGACAGACAGGACTCCGAACCGTGAGGGCGGATCAATCCTGACCATTCATGGGTCAGATTGGGTGAGTCCTGACACAGGTGGGAGGGCCAGCATAGGTGGGGGGGGGGGGGGACATGTAGGCAAGTCAAGTGGCACTTTATCGTCACGGCAGCCATAGTCAGTATCCTGCATGAGCTGGTGCGAAATGTCCCCCAGCTCCGCGGTACTAAATATATATGCAAAGTATAGAGATAGACAGGACAAGTGTGGGGGAGGGCACAATATAAGGTGAACAATGATGGAATGTTTAGAGGGGGCAGTGATGGAAAGAGCTTAGCACAGGTAAATTCCTAACCCATGTGATCTTCCTAGCCCATGTTGATCTTACAGAGGGCAGAGAAGGATTGAATCAAATTGAATTATCTCACAATTTAATTTAACCATTCTGAATGATTTTAAATGGCTTGACACAACTTAATAACCGCAGAAGTCTAGAGTTGGTTTAGAGGGGAGAAAAAAAGTCAAATTAATTCCTGACCCCAGAGAGGGCCGTAGTCTTGAAGAAAGCTAACTAATGGAGACATAAGATGTAATGCTATGCCATGGTGTAGGAGCATTACACTTTATGGGGGTGTCAGTGCCCAACATTACACTTTATAGGGGTGTCAGTGCCCCATGTTACACTTTATGGGGGTGTCAGTGCCTCATGGCTGAGGAGCGTTACACTTTATGGGGGTGTCAGTGCCTCATGCCTGAGGAGCGTTACACTTTAATGTGGTGTCAGTGCCTCACGGTGACAGACCCTTATACTGTATGAATGTGTCAGTGCCTCATGGCTGAGGAGCGTTACACTTTAATGTGGTGTCAGTGCCTCACGGTGACAGACCGTTATACTGTATGGAGGTGTCAGTGCCTCATGGCTGAGGAGCGTTACACTTTATAGGGGTGTCAGTGCCCCATGTTACACTTTATGGGGCTGTCAGTGCCTCATGGCTGAGGAGCGTTACACTTTATGGGGGTGTCAGTGCCTCATGCCTGAGGAGCGTTACACTTTAATGTGGTGTCAGTGCCTCACGGTGACAGACCGTTATACTGTATGGATGTGTCAGTGCCTCATGGTTGACAGCCTGTTTCCCAATGGCCACCAGGCACACTGATTCCAGCACCGGCTCCAAGGAAGCTCTGTGGTGCATGAGGGTGGGGGTGGACTAGTTACTTTTTCTGTAGTATCTATGCAGGGTGTGTTTGTGATTATCTAGAAAAAGCCCCCCCCGCAACTGTGTGCTCACTGGGTCGAAGAGGCTCGTCTCATTTTCATTCATTCAGCCTCAGTAGCCAGTCACGTAGTCCATTCTCCTTTGAGACCCCCCCCCCCCCCATGTCATTGGGTCCATTTATCTCCTCTCTCTTTATCCCTCCTCCCCACCCGGTGACGCTCCTCATTCAGGCTTCTTCTCCTCCTTTTGCTGCCTCTGTCCCACCGTTCAGGCCTCATTCACTCACCCCTTGGCGGCCTGGGCCTTGCTTAAGCTTTGTGCTGCACACTAAACCCCCACATTGGTTTCCCACACTGGTACCTCTCACTGGGCCTTCACACTGGGCCTTCACACTGGGCCCTCACACTGGTCCCTCACACTGAGCACCCATACTGGGCCTTCACCTTAAAACAAGGGTGGGTGGGGCTTGCTACAGAATGAGCTGCAAGGCAGAACATCATCAGAACACCAAACATTAAATGTTTCCTTACTATGGGAAAAAAGGATTTTGTGTTTGTTTTCTGGAATTGAGCCCTCAAGGCATCAATGATAGCAATAATAAATTCATAATTATGTATTTGCATTGTGATATCATCAGTAGATGTGGTAGTGGTAGTATGAGAGTTACCAGCAGTAGTGAGGGATATTGCTATGCAGAGGTCAAAGTTGCATTCCTGGCAGAATGTTATTTGATCAGGGGCTTACAGAGGAATGTCGTTCACATGCATATTGGATTCATGCGAGTCATTCTCCTGGGTCTGGACTCCCCACGCTGCATCATTGGGCCTCTCTACAAGCAGGCAGCCCTTCACACCGGCGATATTAAACACAGAAGCAGAGAGCCCCCAAACGGAGGTGTGTTTCCGCAAAGGGCGGGTAGTGAAATGTAGCCGTGTGAGAGGCATGCTGGCAGGAGGCCGGAGGAAACAGCTGAGAGCGTTTGAAGTGCATCCGCAGCCCGGCGTGAATTGCCTTTTTATTTGGCAATGAGTACCCGTGTGGGTCCTTTTACTCGGCAGTCACCGGGAGGGTCCGGGAGGTGCCGGCGGGGGCCAGAGGGCGACACTTGTACGTGGCCGCAGCTCGCTTTACGAGTCAGAGCCAGAAGGGCCAAGGTTTATGCGTTCGTGTCACGTTGGGCTTGATTGTTTGTGTATCCAGGGGTGCCGGAGAGATACTGCAAACTCCGGGAACTGGGGTTGAGACTGGAATCAGAAAAAACCCAAGTGGTTTGTGGCCCTCCTGCTTATCAGAATCCCAGGGAAAGTGCATCATGGGAAAATCGAGGAAGCACATGATGACACAGACCTCAGTGCTCCTCTACTGGAAAGCATGGTGCACATATTCAAGAAGGAAAGACACCAAACTGAAGAGGAAATTATGCTATTTGATTGCAGGCATACCCACAATCCCCTATTCAGCCATATGTCTAAGAAAAAGTTCTGAAATTCAGATCAATCGGTTTGATTTTTGGGGGCCTTTGTTTGGCCTTTTTGGAGGGCCTCTGAAGACTTTCTTTTTCCTCCATGGTGGATTTCACGGAACTCTGGAAAATGTCACAATTTACCTTAATTTGTGCAACTTTAGGTAAAAATAAATGAAGGAATGGAAGAGCAACTGCATAAATGAAAGCAGAGTGATTGCAGGCTGCCTTCAGCAGAGGGTGGTCTTGCCTGATCAACCCTGAGACCGCGCACACCGCGCTTCCCCTTTGGCCTTTGCCGGAACAAAGGCTGGCTTTTTCTTCGTCCGTGGTGAAGAGATTGACTGACAAAAATCCACAATCAAATAAAGGAGACCCCTTGCCATCCCCCCCCCCCCCCCCCCCCCCCCCCCCCCCCCCCCCCACACCCCCCTCTCCATCAATACACTCTCCTATATTA
>JAODKE010000116.1:356279-369584 GCA_026779605.1 Mormyrus hasselquistii
CCCCCCCCCCCCCCCCCAGCCCGAACAAATGTTTGACACGTGCTTTTTTGGACATACACCTTGTTTAAAGACCTTTTCAGACATATAAATAAGATTCAAAACCTATGGATAAGAGGGGACAGATTCACATTCATCATTTAAAACATAGGTTGAGTAGAAACAACTTTTCAAGGCAATAAATAATTAGCCCCAGGTTTTATGGTCTTAGAGAAAAATATTTTCAAGCAGTTTTTAAATAAGTTTAATATGAATATGTTGGTCAGGTCTTACGCAAAAGCCATCCAAAAAAGAAAAGCTTTGCATTATATTTCCCTTGTAAAGATATGCTAAGTGGTTTTACTGGAACTTCCAGTATCCACAGCATGTGTGTGGTTCTCCATAATAGCCTCACTTCCTGTTTGCGAGCACGGCCTTCATTCGCGCCTTTCGCCTGTACGTCTCATTGTAAATAACTTTTCCTGCCTTGGTCTGCTGTGGCATTCAGGAAGGTTGTTTATAACAAAGACTTGCACCACTTGCACAGTTGGCTAGGACATTTTTCTTGACAGCAGTGAGCAGAAATGCAGAATCCATATCTCTGCTGGAATTTTAACAAGTGTTTCACATTCGTTGTTTTTTTAATTTTTTTTTTGGGTGTGTTGTGAAAGCTGAGACAATTCGCGGTAGAGCTGGATCCCCTGGGGTCAGAGGGTACACAGCGGTGTGACTTTGGCCGGTCATTATAGCACCATCCAGCTTCACGGTGACTACCTTGGCTGACCATGATAATTATACATTCTCATAAATGTAACATATACGCCTGCAGGTCTCGTGAGAGGGGGTGCTGCTTGGTTCATGCTAAAGCCATTGATAGACCCACGTCTGGGTGATATTTTGCCATCTTGTTGTGGACTTAAAAGGTGGTGGGGGGGGGGGCATTAAACACACAAATTGGGGATTTTGTTTTCCTCTGAGATTGCAGCTTTAAGGTGATGGCGAATGGTCAAAGGAAGGTGCTCCAAAATAGATGTTAATTGGGGTGGGACTGCGTTAAAGATCAATCAAGTGTGCAGTTTAGAATGAGATTCTTGGGGGGTGGCGGGGGGGCACTTCAAGGAAGGCGACGACATACTGCTCAGGCCTGGGAATCCCTGCAGGGGCCGGGCGGTCGGATTTAAATCCAGTCCCCGGCCAATCAACACCTCCCCAAAGCGGGCCAGAGGGTCACGGGTCATGCCCGGGACCCTGTGCTCGACAGCAAGCGATAGGACAGCGCACAGCTTGACAGAGAGACACAGTCCGGAGTTGGGGGGGGGGGGGGGGGGAGTGTCACCTAGGCCCGAGGCATCAGAAGATGGGAGAATACAAGATCCAGGGCTGAAGGACGGCGGAGGAATGTGTGAGGCGCATAAACTGCCCGTCCCGCTCTAGTTTCAGGGCACAGGGGGTGGCTGGGTGGGGGCCGTTCGGCTGCCTTGGCGCTGATCTGAAGGCCAGCTTTAGGAAAACAGCATCCCGCGCCGATGGCACAGCTATGCCTCCAAATGTGCGTCGCCGCTATGGCTGCAGAGACGCAGACTAAATAAATGCAGATGAGCTGCAGCACTGTGTTCACATATCGGAACGACAAACACATCTCATAGCTCCAAGTGGCAGTGGAGGAAAAGTTTGTTTATTCCCACCCTAATATAATGTACAGTGTGACACTTCAGTGAAAGCTGTAATTCCATAAGCAGTGTACAGTGTAATGAGAGTTATGGCTTATTTGAACTGCTGCTTATTTTTTAAAGAGGAGTAGCAATGTGGGAGAGCTGCTTTGACAGGAGGTAGACAGACGGACAGAGTCTTTGTGTGTGTGTGTGTGTGTGTGTGTGTGTGTGTACTTTATTTCTCCATATTTCTGCCAACACACCCAAGCCTTAAAACACCACCAGTGGCAGCTGTCCTGTGAATGAGCCTCACAGGCAGCTGCCATGTGCTGCAGGCTGACTGTCTGCTCGCTCTGAGCACCAGTGGAAATAACCTGTCTGTTACAGAGGTGGGCTCGAGGGACCCCCCCCCCCCACACACACACACACACACACACACACTTGGGACGGACAGTAGACGCTGTGTAAACAATGGCCGTTGAGGGAGGAAGGTCGCCAATAAAACGCTTCCTGCTACCTCATTATTCTCCTGCCGGCTCGCGCGTCAGTTAGTCCAGTTCCGGCACCCATGAACCTCAGACCCCCTCCTCCAGCAGGAGGGGACAGAGGGGGCTTTCCGCCACACGTGCCCCCCCGCCCCCTGTGTCATCACTTTTGGTGCTCTCTGCAGGTCTACACAGGAACTCTGTCTCCACCTACTGACTCTCTCCACCCCAGCTGCCTTCCTCTGGCACAATGAGCTCGAAAGTGACTTTCATTTCCTCTGCTGGAGCTCAGGACAGCAGCACGGTGTGACTCAGGCTGATCCTCCTAATGGTCTTAGCTGGCAGCTAAAGGTGTGTAGGAAAATGGGACCAAGAACTCACCTGGATCCCAGCATGTTCCGCGAGCAGTGCGGCTCATGAGAAGTCGGGGGTGCGCTTCCAGTGGATTGAGGTTTAGTTCAGAGCGTTTGTAGCAAGCTAGTATTGGGAAATTCATTGTAGAATCTTAAACACTTATGTAAGTCGCTCTGGCTAAGGGCGTCTGCCAAATGCTGTAAATGTGAATGTAAATGTAGCAATCTTTTCAACACGAACAGCATCACAGATAGTCGTAACAGCAGCTAGTTGTACAATTTTAGAAGTCAGTTTGAAAATTATGTCAACAGTACCTTTGATGATTTATACAGGATAAAAATGAGCAGAAACAAGGATAAAGGGTTGTGTAACTTCTGAGCAACTTTCTAAATGCCTAAAGATTTGATGATGAGGCCTGGGGGGCTCCTGCTGATCCCAGGCTCAGTGTAAAGATTGGATGATGAGGCCTGGTGGGCTCCTTCTGAACCCAGGCTCCGTGAAAATATCGGATGGTAAGGCCTGGTGGGCTCCTGCTGATCCCAGGCCCAGTATAAAGATTTGATGGTGAGGCCTGGGGGGCTCCTGCTGATCTCAGGCTCCATGTAAAGATTGGATGGTGAGATCTGGTGGGCTCCTTCTGATCCCTGGCTCAGTGTAAATATCGGATGGTGAGGTCTGGTGGGCTCCTGCTGATCCCAGTCTCAGTATAAAGATTGGATGGTGAGGTCTGGTGGGCTCCTGCTGATCCCAGTCTCAGTATAAAGATTGGATAGTGAGGCTTGGTGGGCTCCTGCTGATCCCAGGCTCAGTATAAAGATTGGATGGTGAGGCTTGGTGGGCTCCGGCTGATCCCAGGCTCAGTATAAAGATTGGATGGTGAGACTTGGTGGGCTCCTGCTGATCCCAGGCTCAGTATAAAGATTCGATGGTGAGGCCTGGTGGGCTCCTCCTGATCCCAGGCTCAGTGTAAAGATTAAATGATTTGGCCCCTGGCTAAATGTAAAAACATGAAAACATGTCCCTTGGGTGAGTTTTGGAGATCTGCTCTTCACAGTGACGTTCATGTCAGCCTTTCCCAGCTCGCTACCTACTGGGTGGGTAAAAGCCATCGGGCACTTCTGTAAGACAAACCCCACTACATGTGTGAAGTGTTCAACTGATCACCTCGCCTGGATCCCTGTGCTCAGTCAGAAGCTGTCAATTTAACACATATTGGACCCAACAATTTCTCATCTCATGAGGGGGTGGAAGGAAACTGTTTTCCAGGTCAGGTTTGTGGAGGTAGCCTGCACAACTCAGTCCCATTGCTCAACAGGCTGAACATAGGCTTGGTTTTTATTGTTTACCTGACCATAGCTCAGGCCAGACTGGGAGGTATTTATATAGCCTCAAAGCGGTTGGACAGATTCTTCGTAGACATTCACCAGCATACCAAAGTCCTCCAATAAATGTGTACAGGAGTCCGTCAGTGTCACCGAGAAAGAGGGTGGTTCTGACAGATAATTGCTGTTTATTGGTTGGAAGTGACCTTTGACCCCTATTCCGATTAAGCTGAATGGGTGGATGGTCTTAAGGGAAGCGGCACTCCTTTAAATGCATGCATACTCGAAAAGTTGCTACCCACTGGGAGTCATCGTAGAGGTTTTTGCTGGGTCCCTCTCGCTAGGTGGCCGTGCAGGTTGTTGAAGACCTGTTAAATGAGGACCTCAGAATTGGCTTCAGAACATTGGTTATGGTTTCTGGGCTTTCAGCGTCGACTTTAGTCAAGCGTACACCTGAGAAATGAAGGCCAGGTCTTAGAAAATGCTCTTTGATTGACCCTGAACTCAACTATGTGTCAGCTACAGGGAATCAAAACTGTAGCGTATAAGAACCCCAAAATGGCATTTTTTTGAATCTCAGGCTATTCGCATTGTGAGACGTAATGTTAATCACTTTTGGATAAAGAGATATAGAAGGCATGACACGGACTTGAAGGCATCTGAACCAGAACATGAAAAGGTAGGATGTGTCCAAATGAAGCCCTGGAGAACAAGATCCTTAATGTGAGTCATGTCTCTCTAACGTCCAAACATGTTCGTCTCGTCCCGTGCCTTCAGGGACCTTGTAGGAAGCAGAGAACTTCCCAGCCGGCGTAATGTACTTCAGGGATGTCCTGAAGCTCCCACGTTACAGGCATTGCTGCTTCCTGCCATAAAATATTCATGGGTTTGGGAGCTGTATGTGTAAGGGGAGTGTTTGCGTGGCTAGTCACAGATTTGTCTGAAATGCATCACTTTACATGCATCTTTTGAAGTGTCACTGGACTGTAACCGCGGACGTACTTAAAATGAATTACGGCAGTTAGCTCTGCTAGGTCTTTTTAAAGTGAACGCTATGAAATATGTGCATTTTTTTATCCTTATAAATCATAGAATTATAACATCAAGCCTTCCAGGTGTCTCTTACAGTAGCTGTCAAAGCGGTGGGGAGCCACGCTGGCAGAGAAAAGCTGCTTCCCGAGTTCAGCGTCGTGACAGTAATGAGAGACACATTTAATCTTGGGGGGGGGGGGATTCCCAATGAAGGCAGTCGTTCCTCCCTGTGGAGACGACAGTAAGCTTCCCTCTTTCACTCGTCATCCCGTGTTCAGCAAGTGCGAACAGCTGGCCTTGGTAAATGGACGAAGCTCCGTCAGGATGCCGTCTCACAGGGGGGCAGAGGGGGGTGTGTGGTGGTGGGGTGGGAAGGAGCTGGACATTGCAAACATGTGTGCATTTTTCTATTCTCAATAGTTCAAAGCTTCTGACTTTGAGAATTCGAGCGCCCGCTGTGCCGCTCAGAAAAGAGAAAGGCCCCCCGACGCCAATTATTATTTTATGCACGGAGGCGGAACTTTGCATGGATGCTGTGGGGTGGCTGGGGGGCTCCTGTCCTAAGTGTACGACACGGCGGCGCAGGGGACAGCAGGCTGGGTTTCTAGCTCACGCAGCTGTTCCTGCTTAAGCAAACAGCAACATAGAGCACGTCGCACATAAATTCATAGACGGGGGACGATTGCCTTCCGTTGCTTTTTGCCCCCCCACCCCCCCACACGCACGCCCACAAACCCATACCATCTTTCAGTCTCTCCTTTCATGCGCTGTAATTCGTAGCCGTGACGACCGGCACGGGCTGGGGGGAGATTATAGCATGCTTTCATGTCCCGGCGTCTGACCTCGCCTTAAACCGGACCATAATTGCAGGGGGGGGGGGGTTTAATGGCTAGAATTAATTGATTTCCGTTTAAAAATCGGTCATATCCTGCTCTCGGCTGTTCCCCGCCATGATCCTCCAGCCTCCAGATCCCCCTCGAAACACCCAGGAGTTTAAGCATGAGGCAGCAGTAGTTGGGACTGCTAGGGCTTTACCTCGTGGCCAGTGAAATATGGTAGCTGTCGCATTAGGAAACCCATTGAAGTTAATGAATTCTCTGCTTTTTTTCCTCTCCCGTGAGCCACATCTGTTGGAATGGGGGGGGGGGGGGGCAAATGCAGCGAGACATGGGAACAGGTTCACAGGTTAGCCAGCTCATACGGTCCAGGGAACATGAAAGTCATGTCGCAGCCTCTGCTGCTCCAGAATGGCTGTTTGGTAAGGATCCTTCTGCTGTTTTTCTTTAGGAAAGGCGTGTCCACACCTAAACTATGTCTTTTTCGTTGTGCTTCCCAGCAGGAATGAATTTCATGAATTACTTGTTTAGCAAGACCTTGTTTACCAAGTTTACCTTGTTACCTTGATGACTTGTGCTTTTTCACACAGCTGGGTGTGCTTGTCAAAACCGTCTTGATTGATTACCCTGTTTAAGGACACAACGGAAGTCATTGCCTTGGAACGCTTGTGCACAGGCCCAGCTCCTTAACTGCTGCACCACCTTCTGGCCCTGAAGATAAGCTGCAGCTGCGAACGGCTAAGGTCCAAGGCAACTTGCTTCTTTGAGGCATGCAATTGAAATGTTCTTCAGTGGGATTTTGGTGACATGTAGCTATTGTATGGAGGTGAGGTGGTTACCTGTGAAAGCTGTCATTCACAGATCACTCCTGCATGCCCCCCCCCATCCCTGCCTTGCCCCCACTCTGCCCAAAGGAAGTTTCCTTTCCCTTGGGGTGGATCGCAGACTCCAGCTGGGAAGCTGAAGTCGAGCCACACTGAGCCTTTGGATTCTCCCTTAACTGGGGTTTGGCTATTTTGGCACGGATTAAAATGGCGGGAAATCGTGGAATTAGTCTTTTCAAATGACGCTTTATTAAACGCGTGCAATTTTAATGACTTTTTCAGCAGAGCTGAAAAGTGCCATTTGAAAAACATTAGTGCTAATTGCTCAATCAGTGCTTGACTCGGATCAGACGGCACACCCCTGGGCACTGATTTTATAAGAGCGATGTCTCCGGCCCCCTTGCTGATTGGGTAATTCAGCCGGCTGGCCGTGCGTGTGATAATGAAGTATCGCAGGCCTCTCTTAATAATCTCTCTGGGTATGTAGGTGGAACATAAACAAATGTGGATGCTCCCTCATTGAAGCTGCTTCCCAATGCGGGGGGGGCACTGAAGATGCTTCCCAACATAGGGGGTTGCAACTGTGTCCATGTCACGGGATATGTTGGGGAGCTCAGTACTGAAGCCTACTGTATGTAGGCCTGACTTCATTTGCGAGTAAAAAAGACTGACGAGCATCGCAATTGATAGGTGATGCATGTATAGCATGCAGTTAACTGAGATAACTTAAAACAAATGGGGGAAAATGCCATTTTTTTTAGCTGGATTTGGGGAAAAAAGAAGGATCTGTGATCATTTCTGAAAAACAACATTCGGTCAGAATTCTGGCATGTTGGTGTGGAAACAGATTCTTTCCTTAACAATTTAGGGGGTTTCCCTTTTCGTTCCCAGCATTGCCTGATGTTTCATGTCATCGTGCCTTATTTGTTGTCCGTCCGGCTGGAGTCCTTTCCTTCCTTTTCGCATTTCTATGTTTTCGTTCTCCCTTCCGTTATTGGGCCTCGTTCTCTCACTTGACCGCGGACTTGACCGCAGAGACTCCCTCGTACATGGCCGGACGCGGCTCGCCGATGGCCCGCAAGCTGTGTGACACCGGCATCGGAAAAAACCCGGAGCCGATTACCAAAGCGACGTGTCTCACAGCACAGGAAACAGGAAGCTCACAGGTGGGGCCCAGCACTTTCCTGGGACCTCGCAGAGAATTCCTTACAGACACGGCGGAATGACCCCTCCCCCCCAATGCTGGCGGCTTCCTAATTCTGGAACTACCAGCCACAATCACCGGATAACGGAACCTGGGCCGTTTCCTTGACTTCGTACTGGAAGGTCCAGCCTTTGCACAGGTTGAGCGTCTAACTCCATAATCCAGCTGGCCTGATCTAATGACAAATTATTCAATTTCTAAATAAATGCAACCTCGTAATAATGTATATTTCACCATGTAAGTAATCAAGACAATGTCAGCATATACAATGTATGTGTAGATACTTCCGCTGAGACTGAATTTCATCAGGAAAAGAAAAAAAAAAACAGGAAGTGATGTTGCAGCGATTAGTGCCCATTTCCTTAGGCCTTAAATGCTGAGTGCCAAGGCCAAGGAAGAGGAGGGTCCTGCACCCCCGACATCTCAGCCCCCCCACGCCAGACACAACATCCTGCCTTCAGTTGGAATGGCTGTCCTTGGGCTGGTGACAGCCTCTTCCCCTGGCGCTGAGTTGGAGAGATGAGGGGGATTCCCAGCAGCTAGTGCCGGAGCGGAAGAGTGAGTTGGGGGGGGGGGGTAAATAAAATGAGACAGACACCGAAAGAGAATCTGCAGGGCATGTGGAAGCCACTGCGGGCCCCCCTCCCACGTGAAAGTGCCTCACTGCGGCGTGACCACCACTGTCACGCGTCCACTTGCCTTAAAAATAGCTCAGAGAACACTTTCACCCCCCCCATGTTTTCGAGGCCTGTGATCTCTCAGGTCTGCCCCGTCATAGGCCAACGCGCATCCTCATTCCGATGATTTACGCAGACGGTGGTCGCTCTGCCGTGGTTCCCATCTCCGCCATCTCCAGATGAATAAATCAGCTTGTGCATTTACAGTAGTGTGTGGTACGGGGGGGGGTTTAAAAGGGGAAACGAGGTCAAAAGTTTAAGCGTGGTGGGAACGGTGTCCCACAAGGAAAGAACACACACGCGCATGGCGGCGGGAGACGAATGGGTCGTATCCACTGTCATCCGGCCGCGGCGGCTCTCCGAAGCCCCGACACGGAAAGGCCTTTGAGATCCCGGTTCACGTGCCATGGAAAGGTCACCTTACGACACAGAGTGATGATCTCAAGGCTGTAAGAGAGAGCGCTATCTTCCCCGCGAGAACGATAACGGCGTGTCACTGAGACGTAGGGGCTGTGTAAACAATTCATTTATCTCTGGGGATTTAGGTGGATGGGTGGCCTCCTAATTCAGGACGTGAATGTGGTCTCTCTGTGCACATTGGCCCGTAAGACGTGAGCTGTAGGATGAATTGATGTAACAAACAACAGACAAGGCGGCATGTTCTCAGTGGTCAGATGCTGGACTTCCATCTTGGCAAAGCCATATCAACAGAAGTATCTCTGAGTCAGGAGAGGAAATCGTGTTTCCCTGGACGACGTGTTTGTAATGTGTTAAAAACCACAGCTTGTGCTCTCATCCAGAGTACACCTCACATCCACAGCATCTCAGATTCTTGACGTTCATAAAGGCTCATAGACACAAAAAGGCTCCTTTCTTGCTAGATTGTCACTTATCGTCAGCCTGATTATTCCACAAACCTGCATGATCCTGTTCCGACAGGTCCCTTCTCCTGCGATTCCTGCCTATATTCTGTGATGTATGCTATTTTATCGTGTTATTTCCTTGAGAGGAGAGGTAAATGAAGGACGGCTGCTGTTACATCCTCTCCCCAGTGCATCCTGTTGGACTTTCTTGGCAACAGATCAAGGTGGACCTGAAAGCGGCACTCTGGGGTGTGTGTGTGCGGCGTCGAAACACAGCCCTCATTAGCGGCCTCTGCAGCCTTCGACGACATGCTTTAAAATGTGAGTAATGTGCCGCATTCGGCTTGGCGGGACCAGTCTAATAAACGCTACAGTTTTATTACTGCACCTTTTAAATGGAGGCTTCTTGCTCTCTTTTTTTCTCTCGCAGGGGTCTACATTTCTGCCATTGTTGTAGGTGGCAGCTGAGGGATTTCCTGCTGTTTGGGTACCACTGCAATTAAAGGCAAGGAAGAGGACACAGCTGGGAAAAGGTGTCTTCGAGAGATCCTCCCTTCAGCTCAAAATAGCGCCCCCTGGTGCTAGGAGACAACCAACAAGTGTTCGGGGGCCTTAGATTGCTTCTGAATTACAGTTTGTGAAGGATGAGGGTCAGTTTCATAGTATCAAATACTATATTGACAAGACTGTGAATCTCATTAATATCAAAATGAAGCTGGATAAACAGTATGATTAAATACCTGTGTGAAAATCATTCAGTCTGCATACACATCAAATAAACATTGCTGGATCAATCACGTCCTCTCTGGATAGCGTTTGTGGAGTATCTAGGAAAGTAAAAGCATATTATTTTTAGTACTTTCACCCTTGATGAGTCTGTTAAATAGCTCCTGGCTGAATTACCTGTTTTTTAAATTTTATAACGGCCTCCTTTTGGCCCTGCCTCGCCTCCCCACTCATGCGATCTCTGCAGTGATCCCCGAGGACAGGATTCTGGAGCGTAATCGGAGGAGGCGGACAATGCCGGTTCCCCAGCAGCTCCCGAGGATCCCAGATATCGTTTACGCTGCATGTAATTACTGCCTAAGCGATATCACAGCATGCTTCGGCCTCCTGTGAATGAGGCACACAGTGAGGGCAATTAGAGGCAGCTGCCCATTAATTGGTGAAGACATGCAGCTTTGCTTCTTCACTCTCTCTTTTAATGTGGTTTGGGGGGGGTTAGGGCATGAGAGCGTCAGAACGAGGCACGTCCTCTCCATGCCACGCATCTGTAATTTTCCTTACTGCCGCTGTTTTCATCTCTGAGGAATAGAAACAACCATTCGGGAGACTATGCAGTTTGTATAATAGGCAGCTGCTGTTGGGGGGGGGGGGGAGTATAAATTTCCACGGAAGAACATTTGAGTTGCATTTAAAAGAAACAGAAACTTCTGAGACAGTTAAGAAAACCGTCTGTGTAATTTTAACAAACCTTTCGAATGAACTGCTGTAAGTGGGGTTAAGCAGCCACCCAGGCGTTACACTTAATGACCAACTCCGGCTGTCCCTGCAATGGAACCTGCGGTTTGTGGACGTTTAGAAATGATTCCCCCAAGCCTCTGGTTTGTTTGGACGGCACAGCTGACATGAAAAGAAGTTAACTTAGAAAAATAAAGGCTGGGCCTTGTCATCGAAGGCCGCGCCATGCATTTTGTAGGACAAACCAGTCTCTCTGCTTGTGTTCATTCCTCTTTAATCTTAAGTGCTCCGTTTTGTTTACCAGAGTCTGCTGCAGCGAGCTGTGGGGCATTCCTGCACTGAGCTCTGCTGCTTTCCCAGAAATTATGTTGGGCAGCAGTCATGAGGCCCCTATGGTTCCCTGCATTGGGCACCCAAGCCTGATCACAAGGCCCCCACGCCCCCTTGACCTGGGCACCCAAGCCTGATCACGAGGCCTCTATGATCCTACGCATTGGGCAGCCAATCCTGATCGCGAGGCCTCCACCAGAATCTGTTGCCCCTCTAGGACCAAATATCCATATAAATATCTACGTTTTGCACTAAAATATGTAACAGGATTACATAACTCAACACATAAGCTCCACCTATGAGTTTATTTCCAGCATTACTGCTTCTGCATGTTAAATTGAATCCAGTTGACATGTCCTAGTAGCCAGCTGGAAAAGCTTTACAAAGCTTTTTTTTTAATAATTCACAGGGGCTTATTAGGTAAAGCCTGTTATGTAGGGATGGCTAATTAAATTTGAGAGCACTTGTGAAAACGTGAGCTCCTGTCTGCATGTGGGCCCTCTAGCATATCACTATGAGTAATTAGTGCGGAGTCACACTTGCGATTAATAGCAGATGAAACGGCGGAACTTATAAACACCCCCCTTTGAAAATTGGCCCAGTAAACGGTCGGTGGTGATGCGGCCGCGGATCGCCGGATCGCTCTCCCGCGGCGAGCTGTGCCGTGGGAGACTTTCCTAGGAAAATTCAACAGTGACTGCCACGTTAGCGACCACCGCATCAGTGGGTGTGAAAGACTTTTGAAAGTGGAATAAAGTTTGTGATCATAAGACCTATTGATTCAGGGGCGTTCCCACTTTCCTTTCGAGGGATTTGCGATTTTAAGTCACCAGAAGAGCAGCTTTTTGCATCCCTGAGAGCCTATTATCATTACATGATTTAGGCAGAAACGTGTTCAAATTTTATTGCTCCAGCTGAAAAGGAGATGGGTGTTTTGCTTAGATTTCTGCTTGACGGGGTGCTGAAGAACTATGCCTGGACAAACAAGGTTCAGTATCCTGTCCCGGAGCTCACCTGCAACGCACTAATGTTAAAAAAAAACCCTGCTTACCCACTGGCCCCCACAAGCAGTTAAACTGACCCCCGTGTTCATTACGTGTAAGGAATGAACGATGGCCTTGATTGCCAATTAGGGCACATCGCGAGACTTATGTGCTGTGAAATGCGACGGATCATGCGGCAGGCAGTGGGATGTCTTTAAGGACTGACCACTATCAGAAGGACTTCAGGGTTAAGGTCAGCGGTCTAATCAGAAACACACTCGCCCCCAGCAACAGGCTAAATGCTTTCAAGATCCTTCTCGCTTTCTGATTGCTGCCTTTTAGACATTGCTAGAGTGACCCCCACCCCTCGTAAAATAAGGAGCCTCTATTGGGGCTTTTTAAATAACGCTCAGGAGATTTATTCCCTGATAGTTGCAGTCATGCTGTTTTAGCCCTGTGCCCGGAGCACATTCCCATGTGCGCGGCTGCTGTCACGGATGACGTCCCGGCGGTCGGCTCCCGAGGGCAGTCTGGCAGGCGGGTGGGCGAGTGAAGCGTTTCTTTTGGGGGGGGGGGGGGGCAAAGCCGCTGTCCATGGCACTTCACCTTAATTCAGCGTATAAACAAAACAAAAAAGCAGCCACCAAGGATATCGTGCCCCGAATGACATCGCACTGCATACCAGCACTTCCATGCTGTTGCCAAACACTCAGCAAACCCCATACCACTGACCCCCCTCCCCACCCACATCACCTGTGCTGCTGAGATTATTCTATTTTTTTTTTTTTATGTAAACACTTTTGCAACTCTCCCCCCTCCCTAACACTTGTGGCAAAATTAGTAAACCTATCACTGTCCTCTACTACTTCACACTCCCTTTTAAAATGCCAGAGCCCCTGGAGGCACATCCCTGCTACTGCAGCTGGTCAGTGGCGTGCAGTACCGACCTGTAGGGGGTGCTGTTGCTTCTAGGCCGTACTTCTAGAGATGAGCATGTTCGAGTTTGGGCAGAATGACAAGAATGACGCATAGTGTCGCCTTCCACAGGGCTGGTGAGTCAGAAACGTAAGGACTCGAGGTCAAGGCCGGCCTGCCGGAGGTGTAATAGGTGCATCAGGGTGATAGGGGGAGCCCTCACACTTGGACCCAGGCACAAACATGAGGACGCATTTTTCAGTCTCACCATCCATTTGTCGCCATTCCCACCAAGAGCTCCTCAGCTCCTGAGTCATTTGGAACTCAGTAACTCAGCAGCTCTCTCTCCCCCCCCCCCATGTCCCCCCAGCCCGGCTCCACCAACCCCCAC
>JAODKE010000116.1:373094-385632 GCA_026779605.1 Mormyrus hasselquistii
CGGCGGGAGGTCGGTGGCGGGCGCCGCGGGGGGGCGGGGGGGGGCCGGTCCAGCTCGCTTGGTTGGGGGGGGTGGGGGGGGGGGGGGGGGGGGGTGGGTATACTGGCTTTCTTTTAAATCTCTCACCTCCTTCTCGTTGTACCAGATGGTACAGCCGCCGTTCTCCTTCAGGCGTGTGTTGTAACAACCTCGGCCTCTGCTTTGACACACATGGTACCACACCTGCGCACAGTTCGCATTTCAGCAGATCTTATGCATGGAAGGATTCTGATATAAAGCATTATGAAGGTTCTTCCGTTTATATGCCAGCCACACAGTTTACCGTGTTAACTTTATAGGGAGAGAATACATTAAACCAGCGACCATATCCATGCAGTCCATATTTTTGCTCCCTCCTAGCAAACCACACAATCCAGCAATCAAGAACAGCAAATAGCTGCTACAGGCATATTGGGAACGGAGGGAGCAGAAATGTGGACTGTCTGGGAGTCCTTGCAGAAGTGGCTGAGAAACGCTAGTTTCAGTTAACATGTCCAGCGTATGTGTCACTTGCTGCATGTCACCTGAGCATGTGACACAGATCACACACCCTTAGGTTTTCTCGTCCAGGCGTCTGCTCCGACAGACCTTGCTGCCACTGAACCCACGAGGAAAATCAGCGCAGTTTACACACATGACCTCCGTACCCCAGAATTTTATACATATTTGAATTTTATATGAATTATATATGAATCATACATATTTCATGTCAGGCATCAGGTGCAAAAGGAGTCGTCTCCTCAGATGTACATCTCAAATTCCACATTCTCAGCCTTCACTGCATTTAGCCACCCCCCCACCCCGATATTAATCCTGACATTGTGAAAATATTTACATGCAATTACCATTCTGTGCATTCCATGTGTCATCATCTTAACCTGTATGTCATTTTTTAAACACTTAGTTTCCCCTTTTCGACCAGAAATAATCCCTCATTACTCTTCCTCGTTTATTTTAATGTGATTAATTTAATGTGTTAATGTGATTTAATGTGTTACTTCCTTGTATCATTTCATCTGTCTGAGCGCCAAGCAAGGTCAAAAGGCTGTCGCAAAGCAAACCAATGCAAACAGCCTCACCAATGCTAATGTGCTCACATTAACACTTTAGAGCCTGGAAATTTCCATGACCTTTTCCCGTACCATAAGAAATTTTTCAAAAACCCGCAAGTTTTTAAAACTAAAAGTAGATAGAACAGTATTTGTATAAGGTGATTAACTACTGACTTCCGCTCGTACATTTCCGTTAAACAAAAATGAATAAGGCTGCTTTCCAAAACTTTTCCTCTCTATCCAAGAATTCCAAAAGTTATCCAGGACCTGGTAAAATTATTTCTAAAGTCCAATACTTTTCCAGGTTTTCCATGACCGCGTGTACCCGGTTTTTATTAATTAGTCATTATTGTTTCTTACCTTTTCTTTCTCTGTGGCTATGAAAGAAATGGCCAGGCCCATCCTAAAAAAAAAAAGAGCAAAAAAAGCTTTAAAGCATCCATCTTTGGTTAGAGGCCAACCGCCACTGTGCAGACGCCACTGTGATGGTGGATTACCGTTCGGCTCGCCCGACACGGCCGATGCGATGAACGTAGTTCTGCTTCTCGTCTGGCAGGGTCACGTTGATGACTGAAACAAACAGAGTGACAGTGAGCCGAGTGCAACCACTTTCTTTTCAGCATACGTGTTAAGGCAGTGTTTCTTAACCCAGTGCTTGGAGATCACCAGAAGAGGCACATTTTTGCACCCTCCCAGCTTCCAGCAGACCTGAACCAAACAATCAAGGGATCAGAAACAGGAAAGACCAAGTATAAGTATGTTGGGAGCTGGGAGGGAGCAAAAATGTGGAGATTCTGGTGATCTTCAAGCCTTGGGTTAAGAAACACAGTCCTAATAAATGAATCTTGATTGTTTTAAATGAGCCTGTATACAGTTACATTTCACTCTTTAATAGCAGACCTGCAGAAACTGACTCAGAAGGTGCAGTTAGTAGGCTGGCTAACTACAGGGCTTCATCAAAGAGCTTCCAGGATCTTTTAACATGAGTGAAGGATGGTAGGAGAGAACAGGGGCAGAGGCCCTCCAGGTTACCATAAGGCACGCCGCGGACATCTATCCCCCTGGCCGCCACATCCGTACAGATGAGGAACTTCACCTCACGCCTCTGAAAGCACGTAAACACAAGCATGTCAACACGCATCGTCTAACGGGGGCCGCGGGAGGTCGTCACGGGACACGAGCGGGATGGGAGTGGCACCTTAAAGCGCTCCAGGTTGTACTTCCTCTCGTTGGGTTTCCTGTCGCCATGTAAACAAACACAGGAGAACTGGTGCCCCTTCTTGTCCGGTCCTGCGAAGGGACACGCATCACCGGGTCATTTAATCCCAAACGCTGCAGGCCGCACGGTCACAACAAGCCACCCCCACTTACCTCCCCCATGCTTGATTAAGTACTGCTCCATGTTATCACAGTCGATCTTGGTGCGGCAGAAAATGATGGCTTGATCCATCTTGTGCTCCTTGATGGCCTTGATGGTGTATTCACCTTTCAGGACCTTGATGGCTTCAGACCACATTTCTGCAGGGCAGAGTCACATTGCTGGGTCTCTCTGTGGGGAGTTCACCCTTCCACATGGCACTCCCCCAACCCGTCACTAACCTGGTGTGTGCGTGCCAGGCCGCGTGTTATCTTTGGCGTGCACTTCGTCTGTCTGCAAGAGACAAAACATGCAGATATTAGTTTATATTATAAAAAAAAAAAAAAGTAAAAATGCACCCTCCCCCTAAATCTCCAATATGCATTATAAACGTCGTGTTTAAACTGTACACGATATTTTATACATCAATCCAAAGGCAGACTTCCCATCACTCTGTGTCCATCTCCCCTGATGATGCCGATTCACCTCCACTCACCCACCAGCCAATATGGACCGCCGGCGGAGAGGATCACATCAGCTGGCAAGCGTGCCTACCTGGATGTGGTTCTGCCCCAGCTTCTCCCAGGCGCGGTCCGTCTTGGGGTTGACGAGGACCACCACGTGGTGCACGGTCTCGGGAACGGAGTCCTCCCCCTTCAGGTCCACCCAGGTTGGGAAGTGCATAATCTTCTCGGAGAGCTTCTTCACATCAAATGAGTGCAGGGTGGCTGAGCAAACGATCACCTGAGAGCGGAAAAAAGAGCCAAATCCCATTAGTGCCTTTGTGATGTTCATGCTTTCCTCTATTCACTCGGATGTCCCAAATAGATATGAGGGAAGGTAAAGCCCAAAACTGGGGCCCTGATATATTTTAAGGAGATTGAAGGCAGATACCCAAGCACCTCTGCTGGACTGACAACGTCGAGGCTTGCGAGGGACCCACATCCCAGTCTGTACGGTAAAAGTGATGCAATATACAGTGATAAAGGAGAAATGAAAAGGACAGAAGCCAAACTAAACAAGTTTTTACCTGCAATCTCTTCCCATCAGATGTGACCTGCGGGATCTGATTGTAGATCCTCATGATGAAGTCCAGGTATCCAGCGCTGAGCAGTCCGTCCTGAGAAGGGGAAGGGAAATAAAAGCCTAAGGAAGGAGGGCGGACCCCAAGCTGTGCCGGAAGCCGTGCGACACGAGGGTCCATACGCACGCATTCGTCCAGCACCAGGAACCGGACTTGGGACAGGTTCAGCTTTCCAGTGGAGATCAAGTCGTCCAGTCGGCCAGGTGTCCCGACGACGATGTCGACCTGACGCGACGGACAGGTGAAGGACGGGCGCCCACGGTTAGAGGAGCGCGAGTTGACTTTGCACTCGCGCTCATGCACATTGCAATTTCTCCAGAGTAAAATCTCACATAAAAGGAAGCTTCTAGAATTGTCACAATAAGGATAACCGACAAACTACCAACCCCTTGTTCTAGAACGGAGAGCTGCTCTTTTGCAGCCACGCCTCCAATGACCAAGAGTTCCCTGGAAAGACAGCCAATGTTACTCCCGGCATACCACGAGCACGTTGCCATAGCGATGCCTCGGGATTGCCGAGTCACTCACCTTACTTTTGGGCTGTTGACATACTTCTTGAACTGATTTACGTTGTTAAGGGTTTGTTCGGCCAGCTCTTTGGAAGGCTCGATGATCAGGGCCTTGGGGGCGTTGCTCATGTCTTTCACCTGACTCACCTGCGCAGTACCTAGGAGAAAACACACACACACTGATACAAAAACGCAGACGCAGGTGACAGCAGCTAAAAACAAATACTGATTAACGGCCTACCGGTTTTGGTAGATTTTGCAACATGTCCCTCAGGTGCCTTGTCAAGTGCGTTGAAACCTTGTTTGGGGGCATTTTTGAAACTCTCCCCACCGAAGTTAAACTGAAGTTCGGCATTCTGTTACAAGGGGGTCAGTAAGCAATGTTAAACTCCTAAAGCTTTAACATTAATACAATGAAAACAGCGACGGGTGGGAAAATAAAGGCATATCAAAGGACGCGCTTACCTTTAGTACACAGGCTGCAAAGAATGGCTGATTCTTCAGGTTCTGTGGGATTTCAAAGGCTAGACCCAGATCCTTCCCTGTTAGGCAAAAAGCGTCACGATGCAGTCAAGCTACCGGAAGATTCTCAGGAGTTAAAACGCACACTAATAAGCTTCACACACCATTTTTGGAAAATGAAACATATCCGTTGTCGAGGTCCAAGTAGCAACCTATGACGTCATGCATAGTGAATTCCTGCAGGAAACAAGAAACATCACCGATAACGATTCGAGTTTCACTGAAAAATCATTTCGAGACATTGACAAGTGAAGCGAATGCTTACCTCTCCATAGCTGTCAAACTGTTTATTATGGGATTTCTTCCCAGTTCCTCCAAATCCAAATCCATTCCGGTCAGTGCCTGGCAGCAGTGATGCCAATAATGGTCAAAATGGACGTGAGAGTTAACAGATCGACATGGAGGCACGTCCCTCAAACAGGGAAAAGTGCGGCGACCTTTTCAGAAACTCACCCAAATCCAAAGAAGCCTGTCCGGTGGACCAGCCCACCCGACAGAGACCTTGGTCATGACAGGACACTTCATAGTAGTACTTCCCTGTTGGGACGAGGGACGCTTTTAGTAAAACGTGATGCTGATTTTCCTGCTGCATTCAGAGAAACCAAACCTGGGAATGGAGCCTTAAATTCCAACAAGGGACAAACTCTGTTCCTATAAGAAAGGTACTTCATCATAATTAACAAGCCATTGTAAAGACAGTTCTTAACATACACTTCAGTTCATTCCTTGAGATGCTATATACCAGGTAACTTCAAATCTGGACCTCGATTCCAAATCCAGGCCTTCTTTTCATGTCTCCCAGGTATTTAGTTAAATAATTACTAATTCTGATTGGTCACAGAGGCTTCACACCAAGCTCATGGGTAAAGGAAAGCTGGAAAAATCAGCAGTGCTCGGACCTTGAGGACAGTGATCGAATAGCCCTGCTATATACAGACACCATTCAGTAAAAATGCAAGAGCTCCCCCTGCTGGCCAGAATACAGCAAAGGGCCCATGCAGTGCACCAGTGTTTACCAACCCAGTTCTCTGGGATGCACAGATGATCCACATTTTCGCTCCCTCCCAGCTCCCTGCCAGACAGTCCACATTTCTGCCAAAAGCGCGTACTGTCTGTAGGTTCCCCAGAACCGGATCGGGAAACACCGCAATAGACATTTCTAGGTTCCGCTTCTCATACCCTTGGTGACGGCCCTCGTCGTGCGGCAGCCATGCCACTCCTTCACCTCTCGGCTCTGGCAGCACAAGCCGTCTGCACTGATCGCTACAAGGCAAGTCAAGGACAGAGGTTTAGAAACGACGTCTCGGATTTTTAATTGGCACTTGGGAGAAAAAGCCACCGCCTTGTGAATTTAACTCACTGCTGCACCAGCAAGCTGCAACTATGGAACAGGTGGTCAGTCAAATTGAGTACAAGCACCAAAGTTAATTTAAGTAGTCAATTAATGTTCCAAAGTTCACTCAGTAGGTTAAAGTAATAAGGAATATTTTTGTCCCTTGACATTCCTGTTCTTATACAGAAGGTCACACTCACACAATTAAGACTTCGGTGTCCAATTTAAAATAACATAGTAATGGGAAGCTTATTTTAGAGATCATAATGTTCCTGATGTGATTTTTCTTTTTGCCAAGTACTTACCAAAAGCTGGGCTTCTGTCATAAGGGTTCATCTGCCACTTGGTCAGCACTGGAAATGGCAGAGGTATGTTTTTACTCTAACTGACTGAAGATCTTCATGCCATCCTGAGGTGGTGCAGACATACGCTACAGCGACACATACCGGAGCCTCCGGTCTTTACCGTCGCTTTTCCCTTCTTGCCCTCCTGCTGGTCTTTCAGGGTCTCGTACACAATCTGTATCACTGGAATGCTGAAGGCCTTTAAAAAGAAAGCGAAGTGCTAAAGGTGAAGCGCACTGGGAGAGACGGAGGTAGCTCACTGCCTCAAGCGCAGGGCAGTTATTAAACCTCAGCTGCGTCTAGGTCACTAAATGCCCAAAGTAGTGCCAAAGAAATTCAGCTATACATGTGCGTCTACAAACAATTACGCTCATGAAATATGTAATGCATAAACCTAAATGCCCATAGGTACAATGGTGGTACTATGGCACTTAAACAGTTCATAATTATTTCATGGTGGTGGAAATACTTAGAATGAATCGTTTGTACTTACTCCTGTTTTACCACTACCGGTCTCTGCAGCCTAAAAACACAAACACATCAGGAAGTCAGGGATGGATCTATATGAATTATATATATATATGACTATATACAGTCGAAGCAAATGTATGAGGCTGTTTATTAGGTTAGTAAGTGCATATTTGCTCAGGAAAAAAAAAAAATACACAATTTAAAGTGACACATTAAAAAATAAACAAGAATTTCTTCTGATGGGTGGGTGTGTATATATATATATATGTTTGGGGTCACTTAGAAATTTCATTGCTTTTGGAAAAAAGTTTTTTTGGCCATTAATATAACATCAGATTGATCAGAAATACAGTGCAGGCATTACTAATGTTGTAAACAACTATTGATAGCTGTAAACTGCGGCTTTTTAATGGAATATCTAGGTGTACAGAAGCCCATTACCAGCAACAATTAGTCCTGTGTTCCAGTGGAATGTTGTGTTTGCTAATGCAAGTTTATCATTTTAAAACGTTAATTGTCCATTAAAAAAGCCCCCTTTCAAGTATGTTAGCACAGATGAAAATTGTTGTACTGGTTAAAGAAGCAATAAAACTGGCCTTCTTTGGACTAGTTCAGTATCTGGAGCATCAGCAATTGTGGGTTTGATTACAAGCTCAAAAAAAAAAATCATCTGAAACTCGTCAGTCTCTTGTTGTTCTGAGAAATAAATGCTATTCCATATGAGAAACTGCCAAAAAACTGAAGATCTCGTACAATGCTGTGCACTACTCCCGTCACAGAGCAGAACATACTGCTATAACCACAACAGAGAGAGGGAGGCCCTGGTGCACAACAAGGTGAGAGGATGAATACATTAAAGATTGTTTTTCAATCTACAGACGCCTCAGAGGTCTTCAACTGGCAGCTTCATTAAATAGTCCCAACGTCAACAGTGAAGAGGCAACTCCAGGATGCTGGCCTTCCAGAATTGCAAAGGTAAAGCCGTATCTCAGAATGGCCAATAAAAAGTAAAGAGATGGGCAAATGAACACAGACCCTGGACAGAGGAAGATGGAAAAAAGTGCTATGGATAGACAAATTTAAATTTGTTATGTTAGGATCACAAAGCAATTTTGTAAGATGCAAATCAATTGAAAAGATGCTGGAGGAGTGCTAGACAAGGCCTGTCAAACATGGTGGCGGCAATATGACGGTCTGGGGCTGCATTGGTGATGGTAAACTGAGAGATTTGTACAGGGTAAAGGGGATCTCATGAAGAAGGAAGGCTATCATCCCATTTTGCAACTCCATACCATACCCTGTGGACTCAATTGGAGCCAATTTCATCCTACAACAGGTAAATGACCCAAATCAGCAATGGCAATGACAGGCAATGAAGTCGTCAGCTGGTATTCTGTGTATAATGGAGTGGCCAGCACAGTAACTGGATTGCTGTTAAGCGGCTTAGAATTAGAATTTGGTGATCAGTGGTCATTGTCAACACACCACAGCACACAGTGCGCAACAACAAAATGTGTCCTCTGCATTTAACCCATATGTGACTTTCGTGACATAGCAGGGGGCAGCTAATTCAGCGCCCGGGGAGCAGTGCTTGGGTACCTTGGACGGTACCTTGCTAAGGGTACCTCAGTGGTGACTTGCTTGTGGGGGCTTCGATCCTGCAGTCTTTCAATTACAAGTGCGTTTCCCTAATCAACAAGCCACCACTGCCTCCCACTGCTTGTGGGAGCAGCTTGACCGAATGGTTTGCAAGACGTGCCCATCAAGCCAATACAGCTTGTGGGAGATGCTTCAGGAAGCACTGGGTGAAATCTCAGAGTACCTCAGCAAACTGACATACAGAATGACCAAGGTGTACAAGGCTGTAACAGCAGCAAATGGAGCTCTCTTTGACAAAAGCAAAGATTGAAGTTTTTATTTCAAAAATTACTATTTTCTAACTTTAGCAATGACTGCTTCCTATTTATTTAGTTATATTTCCTGTTCATTTCATGCATGTTTTCATGGAAAACAAGGACATTTCTAAGTGACCCCAAACTTTTTAACCGTAGTATGTGTGATTTTTTATATACACGCATATATATATATATATATATACACATGCATACATACATACATACATATACACACACACACACACACACACACACACACTGTATAACCGTAACGTGATCTTTGTAAAAACTCACCATGAGCACATCGCCTCCCCCTAAGATGAGTGGTATGGACTCTGCCTGAATATCTGTGGGAAGCCTGTAGACAGAAAGTCAATTAACGACTCTACGGTGACTTATTGTTACAGTAACTTTACATGTATGGATTAACTTCCATATTTTCTTTACTGCAAGGAATAATGCTTATCTATATGGCCAATGTTACGTATCCCTTGCGGTCTATATCGGTTTAACCATAACCATCTAAATGAACATGCTTGGTGAAAACTTTTGTGATCCAGCACATAAGGTTTTACATAGTAATCGGGGTTTATCTTCTCTGACATTTCATCAAATGCACAGTGATTCAGTAGCCACCTCCTGTGAGTAAACGCATACTTACAGCCAATCCATCTCCTCCACAGCCTGCGCAATTTCGGGCATTACGCCCATTTCTGGACAGAAGCAGAACAAGCTTTCGTTAACAAAAACATGTAGTTTAAATATATCAGAAATAATAATTCTAAACAATAGCCGTTAAATGTGACTTTATTTAAAGGTTGAACTCTAAACATCTTACCCCCGAACACTGCCATGATCAGAAACTCCAACCAAGCAGACGCAATGCCAGCGAATTTGACGGAGTGCAACACTTTATAATGACCGGAGGAAGCCGGTGCCTTTTCCTTATGCATCCTCTGTCCAATTTTATTGGTTCATGCAGCTTGTACTCCTAAACAGTTTAATTTCTTAAAAATCTGCATCGATGATTTCTTAAGTGTGTTGTTTTATGTTACAGTGGAAACGTGTTGTTTGTTTAATGGACTGACGGGTCTTCTTGGGAAAACTTCCGAATTGATAATACATGGGTTTTGCACCTTATGGGACACCGTAGATTGGTGTTACAGCTTTTCGCGTAAGACGAAAACATGGCTGCTGACAGCGTTTTAGAAAGTGAAGAGGAGAATATTTTGTATGATTTACTAATAAATACGGAATGGCCACCGGAGACCGACACTCAGGTTTGTTGCACTCATGCAGTTAATTGGATTTTGGCAAATTATTAAACAGTGTCAGTTATGTACTGATTCCTGCATATAGATGACAGCTCCAGCGGCTGCCCTAAGCTAATTGAGCTGCTACAGCCACGTAGCATAAAGTACTAATGACCATACCTGGCCCTTTTGTATTGACAGTAATAAGAATCAGCCCCTTGCCCATTATACGTGCTATAGGCTGTAATTCAATCTTATTCAAAACAGTTATTGAAACTACAATTTATAACACCATCGATGTAATTGAATGTATGAATTAAGCCTTACTGCTTCTGTTACTTCTTTTTTTATAGTATGGTGCATACCCATAGATACTGAACATTTTGCTAAATATTACTGGTATATCCTATTTATTGATATTGTCCTGTGGCTGTCGGCCGTTCACTTATTAAACTAAATAAATGATGCCATTCGTCATTTATAATAGGTGATGCTGAATGTTATTAGTAGTAGTAGTCGTGTTAGTAGTAATCGCGGTTCTTGTTACAGTCTTCTGTTTATTTTCCAGCTTAGAGGAAACAAGGAGCACAACACGTCTATTCTTGCAAAGGCGGTGACTGGTAAGAGGGATGCGCATGATCTTTGTCAGATTTGCCTTTGAAGGTGGTAATCGTGTTCATTCAGTTGTTCATAAAGGTTTACGCAATTAACAGATATAACAACAGATATAGTAATGACTTGAGAAGAAAGATGTGTCACGATTCATTAATGGTGAACGAACATGAGATCAGTACGTAACTAAGATTTAATTTGAGGTTAATTGATACATAAGTAATAGCTTAATACTACCTGATTTGTGTCTCCTCAAGTAAAGCATTACCTTTAGACTTATTCCAACCTTGACTCGGTGAATCGTTAAGCCAGTCCGTTTTGTAACACAACAGATGTTTTTTTGCATTTTCAAACCACAAAAAGAGGTGATTGATCAGATTAGGTTTACGTCTTTCTTGATTTAACAACTTCCTTTGTAACGGCAAATTTTAAGGAAAATGCCCGCCTCTGTCGGTCTGATGATGTTTACCTCTCTTTTGTTAAATATGCGGAAATTGGTAAATAACACGTATTTCAGAGTATCAGTGTTGTTCATTTCAATAATAAATGTAATTGCTGAAAGTTGTAGCTTAATTAGCCCTATATATAGCTGTAATATGAAGAACAAACCATGAACGACCTGACAGACTTTTTAATGCCTTATTTTTCTGTATGCCATTATGAAATTGTTGTATAAAAATTGAACGAACTCGTTGTCTGTTTAACGTTTAGGGCCATTTAGGTTGCTCCTTCACTACCTCTGGTACAGGTGAGTAATGCCTTAATTTCCTCTGAACATTTAGGGACCTGTTAGGAATCCTGGCGCTTATGGTATGCGCTACAAGCGCAGTGTAATGGGTCTTTGCACGGTCTTCTTGTCTTCATTTAAAGTAACACGGTCCGTTTGTTTCTAGAGTCTCGCTGATAAAAATTGATTAAAAGAGAGAGAGAGATGAAACAGGGTGCAACCAAAGTCCAAACATTGCTGGGTGGTGACTATGTTAAAAAAATGAGCCAGTCATTGTGTTTAGAAAATTTATTTAGTTTATATGTTGTCTATGAAAAGAAACATTCTTTTGATGTCAGTATTGAAATGTATAGTTTTAGATATTTAGCATGTAATAAAGTACTATTTTATAAGGCCCTATTGTTGTGTTTTAAGCATGTTAGTTAACTTATGTAATATGAATGTTAGGTAATTTCATGAAGTAGAGAAAGGTGTGTGTCATGATACAGTATCTATCTTTTTGAGGTACTGTTGCTGGCAGCTTGTGTGAGTTTACACAAAAATATTCTGAGGGCAGAAGCCAATCATTGTGGAGGTGGCTGGTCCATGCAACTAGACCAGGCTGGACTAAGACATCTTATTGGTTGGCCCTGCCTCCTCTAGTTGTTTGGACCCACCTCCTCTACAATCTGATTGGTTATTTCTCTGAACCAATCTTTTTTTCGTTCTGCCCTGCAGCAAGGATATAGCTTTGATGGATATTCTGAGGTGTCTATTCATTTTTACATTGTCCTGACTTGGCCGGTTATGGTTGAAATGGACAAATGTTTCACTATGCAGGCCGTCCAGCTCCTCTCTGCCCCAGGGACTTATTAGACTTGTAAGCAAACAGATTAACTGGCAGCTTGTCCTGGCAAGGTAATGTCTTTTTTCGTATTTTGTACTCAGGTTTAGAACCATTTCTTTGTAATTGTATATTGATTCTGAATTACACTTTCATTTCAGATACTGAGCCTATGCGCATGCTGAGTTAATGTCTATATTTTTTTCTCTGTTGTACAGTAATGGGAAACTGCTAGCAGTTCTTCAAGACCAGTGTATAGAAATCAGGTATTAATGCCTTTTCCTGTGCTGTTTACCTGTCATATTGATCTTAGAGCAGAATTGGCTGCTTTGTGTAGCCTTGGGCCATTCAGGATGTTTTCACAAAGTCCAAAAAATGACAAGCTCTCAGTTTTTGTGTTGTGTCTTAGTCATTGTACAAAAACACACACACACACAGACACACACACACCTGACCACCCACCCCCCCCCCCCCCCCCCCCCCCCCCCCCACCCCCCCCCCCCCCCCCACCCCCCCA
>JAODKE010000116.1:389956-406645 GCA_026779605.1 Mormyrus hasselquistii
TAGATGTATTATTATCATTAGAGAGTATAATTCTACTTACCATTAATGGGATACATTTATTATTATTTTATTTATTTATTTATTTATTTACGTGGTCAGCATCGCGGGCCGCATTTGCATTTGTGACGGGCCGCAGGTTGAGAACCACTGCACTATAGTGTTGGTCGGGGCTAAAGGTGGATTGTTCAAGTCCAGAAAGTAAAAATCCAGACCAAGACTTTTTATATTCAACTGGTTGGTTGAAACAAAATCTTGGTCTGGATTTGTACTTTCTGAACCTGAAATTTCCACCATTGGTAGGGACATATCCCTACCTCCCATACGCTTTCTACACCCTTGGTTAGCTGATCCTTAATGGGATGGGTATCTGCTTTTTAATAGTGCTGATTGCAACTCTTTAATTAATACAACGGAATGCAGTTCCTATAAATTCACAGCCAGTATACTGAGTGGTACCTGCTTTATTCATGGCCGGCTGCTCAGTGCCAGACAGGATTATCTAATTTTTTCTTGGAGCTCTGCTAGTCTTTGGGACCCCAAATCGGTTGTGTTGGTTATTTAAGCAGTTTAAATCGGGTCATTTAATTACAACTTTTAAAAGGTCCAGTGTGATACTGGAGCGCAAACAATGTGTATGGAGTTTAATGGTTCTCTCAAAGCTTTATTCTGCGTACACTGATTTCCTCCTGCAGGCCAGAGACTGGCAGTTAGGCTAAATATTATGCGTTCAATTATCTCTCCGAACTTGTAAATTCCAAGGTGTCACGTCTGACCGATCTCCTGTTCGAGCTACACATCTCAGAACAAACATGGCTGCCTCCATGAACACGCTGTTGTGTGCTGTTGCTTTTATATTTTATTTAGAATATTCTTGAGATTCTAAAATATAGATTTTTTTCTCTGAGAGACAAACAAGAAACTCAAACCAATTAAAAGCCTTATAATATTTTAGCAGATCAATAGCGATATTCTTTTTTTTTGAGAGGCAAACAAACTACAAGTCTGGTAAAAATCTGATATATCACGCTACGGTACTGTTTATGGTCATGATATGGTATTCTCTAAATCGACCACATGCAATTCCATTTATAAGTATTGATACATTTAACAAACGTTTTAGATATTTATAAAATAGAATTACTATTGACTGTAAGCCGCCTTGCTGAAATGACATCACGGGAATCTCAGCCGACAAAATTCTGTCCGACATCAACGTTGGACTGGAGGCATGTTTCCGACGAGAAGTAAGGTTTTTATGACGTTTTTATCTGAGTTCCGACTTGAAGAGAGATAATCAAACACAGGAATAGTGTATTCCATATGCTGGGCCAACGGTTGGGTGTATAACCACAGATGTGATGTCATGCAACGTGTCCCCCTCCCCCAGTGCCTAAGGATCCCAGCCCACTGTGGAGACGGGTGGCCTGGAGCCAGGATTGCACCCTGCTGGCATACGCTGATAGCACTGGCACTGTGCGCCTCTTCGACCTGATGGGCAGTGAACTCTTCGTCATTCCCCCTGTGAGTGTGCCGCTCGCTCACCCCACCGCCATGCTCTACACAAAATGAGGGACGTGACCCGTATTCCTACGTTGCACATAAGCACCACTTTCCTCACACTTATTGCGTCATGTATGAGAGTGAAGTGCTTCGACGAACTTGTTCGAAATTCAAGAGTTTGTCAGTGCAGCAAACAGTTGCATTATGCAACAACAGTCTTACTCTACGTTTTTCCACTAATCACAAAGTAACACAAACACAGAGCAGAAGTACAGAATAAGGTATAAAGTATAAATTAAGGTGAATGTACTGCAACCCATTCAATTCAGTTATCACGATGACACACAGAGACGTGGTGCTACGCATACCCAGACAAGGTCACCTTTGACCTTCAGCCTCCGCCCAATCGGGGCTGTCCTCCTTCCTGTGTGCAAAACTGACTAGACGTTCCCACAATCCCCGGCTCCTATGGCTCTGTTATCTGCTGTCCGTTATGGGGTTCTCTCTGTGTCCCTCTCTCCAGAGCTCGTTCCACTGCACACATACTCGGTTTTGCTTGCTCAGCACGATGCCTGTACACAGCTGTCCAGCATTAATTCACAAGTCGTAATTTCAGAGGAGCCGAATGATAGTTCAGAATCATGGAACGAATGTAAAATAACAACACTGTTCAAACGCCTCCGTTTCTTGGAAATAAAAACGATCAGATTTCGAGGCCGTTCTTTTAGGTCTGTTCTCCCTTGATCATTTCTTCCAGGAGAGCTAACCTTTAATGTCTGTCACAGGCAGCCAGCTTCCCTGGAGATTTCAGCTATGCGGTGGCGGGGCTCATCTTTATGGAGTACACCAGTAGTGCCCAGTGGTCTGCAGAGCTTCTCGTCGTCACCTATAGGGGGCACCTCAAGAGTTACCTGGTCAGGTGAGAGCAGCAAGAACAATTTGCGCAAATTGCAGGGAATGCAAAACGTTTGGCCAAGAGTGAAGGCGAAACGGCAAGACGGGTCCCAGTCCTGGTTCTTCACTTGGTCTCAGTTTCAGCTTAGCTGGTGCCTTCAGAGGCTCCGTGCTAAACGGGACCAGCTGTGCATCCTTGGCTCATCACAAACGCCGACCGATCTGAGAAACTCGCAGCAGCATCCGCTGGGTGCCGGCCCAAGTCATGCCGACTCAGATGGGCAATTAAGGCTCTTCTGAGGTCTCTAATGCAACCCTCCTCGCACCTTCTCACCGGGCGGATTCAGCAATATAATTGTGGCTACACAATAATGTCTGGCGTGATTGAATATGTCACACAAATCGACCGTGGATGGGGTAAGAACATCAGCCATGAAGATTGTCTCCATTTTATTTTCTCTGCGTTTCTATTTTCCAACGTGTGATTCTCTGTAATTAAACTGGAGCCCGGCCAAGACCTCTCTGAGCGATTCCTATTAGAAAAGCAACACGAGGCAGGCAGTGTGTATTAACTTGCAGATTAGCGAATGATTTAAAAGCTCTACACATTTATACAACTTGCTAACAGCTTATGATTCTTGATTGGGTTTTTTTTTTTTTAAATTTTAATTTTATTTTTTTTCTGTATCAGGCATCGCAGAAATTTGAGAATATTCATATAATTATTCAATGGAAAGTGAATTAGGAATTTAAAATTCTAAAAATGTATAATTATGCTAAGCCGATAAAGAATAATTAGTGACGGTTAATTATGTATTCTTGGACAGTCTTGGCATCCAGCCTACGCCTCACTTGCACGGCGAGTGTTTTGGGGTTACTGGGGCATCCCCCCCACTCCCTGTCATCCTTCAGTTTCTGCTGATGTGCTTGTGAGCGGGGGCGAGGCTGCAATTTTGGGGGATCTGGGCCGCAGTGGAATAATAAAACCCCATGTGAAAAGTCAATCCCGTAATGACTGAAACGCTATACCCAGCTTATGGTTGCCATGACCTCTTCGTTCCCGTCGATAGGGAAACGTTATCGATCCCTTTTACCACGCTTGCTCTTCACTGTATTCGGAATGAAAGACATACTGCGCTAAGCAAACGGAACAGTAAATTTGAAAAATTAGTATTCAGTCGACATTTGCTGAGTCCGCGCGCTGTTAAATGCTTAGACGTGTTCAGGGATCATTGAACGTTGGGGACGCATCAGTGAGCGTGTTTATGTTGTGCCGTTATTCAGTAAGATTTATTTAAATATATAGCGCCTTTTGCCTCGTGGGACCTTACATGGATGTGTTGTGATACATTCCTGTATCGTTTATATAGAATAATTCAAAAACAGGGAAAGCAAAGACATGGAAGATAGAAATCCAGATGACACCAGGCTAGAGGGGCACTGCTGCCTCCCACGTGTCCCTCGCACCTCGGGAGGTCAGGGCAGTTTGTGTGCAGCTTTTACACGTCATACAGATGGAGATAATCTTAAGTTGTGCTGCCTTGAATCCCATAGACTTTAACTGCTCTGCCTCTTACTGGCTGATCTCTCATTGTGTTAAACTTCTCTCCCTCTCAGTGTTGGAACCAATCAGAGCTTCCAGGAAAACCACAGCTTCAGCTTTGCCACACACTACAGTCATGGCATCACCGCTGTTGTCTACCATCCCGGGCATCGGTGAGTAGAGGCCGATCCCTGCCACCTGAGTGCTTACCGTCAGAGGTTGGCGTCTGTGATGCAGGTTTGGAGCCCTGGTTTCCCCATGATGACTAGGGGCCTGTACTACGAAGTGGGGTCACTGACTTATTGTGATAACTTGTCAGATTTAAGGTACCACAATTTAAATGGACTTCATATTCATTCACTTACATTTTACCCAGACTACCTTAAATCTGACAAGTTACCCCAATAAGCCAGTGACCCCGCTTCGTAGTACAGGCCACAGGGGTGTAACGGTACACAAAACACATAGTTTGTCACGTACCTCTGTTTTGAAGTCACGGTTTGGTATGTTTTTTGGTACGGCGGAGGTAAAAGGAACATTTTTCTTCATTAAACAGTGGTTCCCTGAACAAAGTATGACTGTCTTTCTTAAATAGTCTCCTAAATAGTCTCTGCCCATACTGCTGCAACCTACTATTAAAAAATAAAATTTAAAGAAATCAAAATAAATATTCTCTCATGTAAATAAAAATAAGTATCCATTAAAGTGCACATTTACAAAATTAACTGTACCTGACCTGCGTTCACATTAGCAGCTTTCAGCTTCATATTAGAAGTATGCAATGCAAGTATGGTCTCAAAAAACAAAGCATAAAAAATAAATATCCATCATGGTGCAGCATTTAAAAAATACCCGTCCTATACTTTTCACACAACAGCTTCCAGCTCGTTTGAGAGGAAACACAGAAACACGCAAAGGTTCTGCATTTGCTGCATTTGTTCGGTACATATGTGTATTGAATCGAAAGACCGGTATTGAACATTTTCGGTATGAATACGCGTACAGTTACACTGATGACCTGTCGTTCTTGTATTTAATCTGGCAGGATGTGGAATTTTGACCAATATGGATCTTCGTGGGCGGAGCATGTCTCCTGACCCCTTGAAAGCTCCATAAACCAATGGCTTTTTTTCCGAGCCTTTCAGTCTGGCGTACCAGAATCTGCCCCTTCCTTCCTTCACCCTGCATTCTTCATTAGTTTTTTTTTGGCATCAATGGCTAACTGTAAGGTAAATTGCTGGATGTGTGGCGTGCCGGATTTTTAAGGGAGACTGTGCGGACGCCCCCTCCACACACGTAAGGCTCCCGTGGACTCGGGCAGCAGGACACTCCTGCCTGTCCCTGTGTGACACCGGCGCTGCATGATGAATCAACAGCGCTGGCGGTGGGACGTCACATGGCCACTGCTCACTGTGACACGATCCTGGTGTGTTTGTGCCACTAGAAAGCCGTTTTTTCTGATGTTAGTTCATTCAAGTGAATAAAATTATGGTCCAGGAGTTGGCCGATCCCGGTCATCCGCCACCCCCCCCACCCCCAGTTTCTGAAGATACGTTTTAATTAGTTTTAATTAGCAGCAGATTGATGGGGCAAACGGCTACTCCAGTGACCTGCTGTTGAAATAATTAGCTGAATAGAATCATTAAGAGCTGCAGAAGTGAGAGCCAAAGAGTGTCTCAAGGACACGGATGGTCACACTTTCCTTCATACGACGCCCAGCCCACCTCCCCTGCATTTTGTTTCTTTTTTTTATTGAGGGTGAGGTTTATTTTCACTCTTCTGTTCTCATGCAGTGAAGATCACGGTATGCTTAGGCATATGGTTAATGGTGTATTATAACAATAAATGCGCGTTGGGGCAGGTGGGCGGTATAATCTATGTGAGATCGTGAGCTGTCAGAAGCTGCTGTTTTCAGAAGGTCCACTAGAGGGCAGTGCACACCCAAGGGTTTTTACTGCCATGCAACTGCTGCCCCCGACACCTTTCTGTCCACCGTCACCAGTTTAATAACTAACCGTGGTCATGGATGTCGTGGGATGGCGCTTGTCAGCGTTCAGTACAAATGGAGCCATCGGACACGGGCCTGTCTTGTGTAATGGTTTGTACGTTCTCAAAATGAGGGGGACACAGGCCTGCATTCCCTCTGTCTTAGTGTCATGTCTGTACTCTGCCTGGGAACTGTGGCTGAATTGTAGCCGCTCATTAGTCGCAGAATTTGGGCCCTGACAGCCTGTCGTATTTTTACAATCCCTGACGTCATTGACGACAATTACTAGCTGTAATCCAGTAAAGAGTGGCGGGGTACTCTGAGGGAGGTGGGGTTCTATGGCAGGAGGCTGGGGGCTCTATGGCAGGAGGCTGGGTACTCTGAGCGAGGTGGGGCTCTATGGCAGGAGGCGGGGTACTCTGAGGGAGGTGGGGTTCTATGGCGGGAGGCTGAGTGCTCTGAGGGAGGTGGGGCTCTATGGCAGGAGGCGGGGTACTCTGATTTAGGGAGGGGTCTATGGTAGGAGGCGGGGTACTCTGACAGAGGTGGGGTTCTATGGTGGGAAGCGGGGTGCTTTGAGGGAGGTGGGGCTCTATGGTCGGAGGCGGGATGTCCTGATGAGAGGCGGGAGCTTTGTCAGGAGGCATGATGTTCTGATGGGACGTAATGTACTGTCTGAACGTGGTCTGGATACCGGTACATAAACCTGCAACCAGGTGGGGACATAATCCTGACTGAGCATGAGGGAATATAATATACGCAGAGTCATAGTTTGAAAACAAATCATTTCCCATTTTTCCTCATTGTGTCCAGGTTGTTGCTGGTGGGTGGTTGCGAAGAGGGGGATGGTGATGCCTCCAAAGCCACCCGCTGCGGCCTCACGGCCTGGAGGGCCCTGTCCGGGTCACCGCATTACAAGCAGGTGACGAGCTCTGAGGATGACACAGGCTCGGTGAGTCTCCTTCCCCGGAGGGTGGATGTGATGTCTCCTCTGTCCCCCAGCCATCTGTCTTGGTACCACAGCGCCCTCCATATGCTGAAATTCATCCTGTGGAGGCCCTGGGATCTTTAGCACCTGGTGCCCCCTTCTGGTTGTTCTCTATAGCACTGCTGCTGTGGGTCAACTGTGATTCTCCTCCCGCAGGCTCAGAGAAGAGGCCTCTTCAGGTTACCCAGCTTTCGGCTCTTTGCGCGACAGGCCAATGAGAAGGTAATCAGCCTTAGGCTTTTTATCATGCTTTTTTTTTGTCTTTGACAGACTCGACTAAGCACTCTATTCCAGCTATCCAGAAATCCTTAGTGCATGTCACATCTGTTATAAGCTGTAAAAATATCAGCCAGATACTGCCGGACCAGGTAGACACCAGTATCCCACTGAGAGGCCTGTGATTTGAAGGTCTTTCTTTTTGTAAGAAATCACCATTCTGATGTGCCGTGGTTCCTGTGGCGATGGCCTTTCAGGGGAGAGCAAGGTGACAGTATGAACCTGCAGGCTGCCTTGCTTCCATGTCCACTCCCTCCAAATTGGCTTCCCTGCATGAGGCGGCCCAGGTGTCGAAATAACCGCGGAGGACGGGGCTGTCAGTCCTCCATCTCCCACTTCCCTCGTTCGACCTATCCTGGCTTGTAGTCCCTTAGTTGTCCAAAGCGAGAAGAAATTGCTTCTTAATTGGCTGCCCCAGTTGAACGAGAATGGGGGGAAAAAAAATCCTAGATGACTTAAGGTCTGCCAGCTATAAATTGTTGCTCTCGGTTAAGGAGGCTCCGGAAACCGGGGCCGGCCGAGGTGCATCGCCACGGGAACAAGCAGATCAGTCTGGGTGCAGTCCCTGGAGGAGGATGCCTGAATATCAAAGGTCACATGGCATGTTTTCTTTTCGCCGCCTAGGACGGCGTCTTCCGGATGAGCCTGTCGCCCGACAGCACGCTCCTGGCGGTCATTCACTTCTCGGGCCTCCTCACTTTCTGGGCCGTCCCGTCCCTCCGGCCGCATGGCAGCTGGACACAGGAAACCCAGGTAATGGTGGCGGCAGAGACGGCCTCTCGCGGTAGGGAGATGGGGTCTAAGCGCTCATGTCTCTAATCCCAGAACTGGGGGGATTACTTTCAACCCCTGCAGCACTCTCCAGTGCGCCTCATACCTCCGGTAGTGGCCTGGGTTTACCCGCCAGTCGGTCACTGGGCTTGGCATCGAACCCAGCCCTGCCCACGTGTGGCATACGGGCAGTAAGCCGCTTAACTGCCTCTCTTCTTCCCGCAGCCCGGATTTGACGAGATCAACCCAGAGTGGAAGAACTCGCTGGAGAAGAGAAAGAAAATAAAAGGTATTTGTGTCTTTGGAGTGGCTGGGAGCATCCTAGAGCTCCGTGGCGTGCGGTGCTCCGAGGCGACACAGCGCCATAATTAACGCGCGGCTGACGGGGGAGGTGATGATATGGGGAGAACAGAGAACAGGAGGCATGGGCTGAGAGAGGGGAGATTGATGCGTGGTGTTATTAAGCTGGGTGTTTTTTCTTTGGGTGAAGATGCAGCTCGTGCTCGAGTGGCTCACGGTGGGGAGAATTAGCGGGAAAGGCGGTAAATAGTAACTGAATGTTCGGCAACCATAGCAACGGCTTGTTTGTTTGTTTGTTTCGTTTGTTTCCCTGCGCAGACAAGGAGCAGTACTACCCCCTGGTGGACGTGAACTGGTGGAGCGAGAATGCCGTGATCCTGGCCCGCTGCTCGGGCTCGCTGACCGTGTCGTCCGTGCACAGCCTGCGTAACCTGCTGGGCCAGTCGTGCGAGTGGTTCGAGCCGTCGCCTATGGTCACCGCTGCCCACGACGGCGGCTTCCTTAGCCTGGAGGTAAGGCACCTTGCTTCCCCCAGAAGGTGGAGAGGTCGTTAAGGGCCAAGGGATCGTGAACTCGCCTGATTTGGATGGCACCTGCTGTCTGATAAAATGTCCAGTTGTATAAATGGTTAATGATTATGAGCTGCTTTGGATAAGACCCAGTTATATTAGACTGTAAGTAGTCATGCATATGTGTACAGTCAGTCCTGCTACAACGCATGATACATTGGACAAAAGTACTGGAACACACCTCTTAATCACTTTATTCAGGTGTTCCTTTCAGACCCTTTGCCACAGGTGCATAAACAGGCCATGCAGTCAGGTTTACAAACATTTGTGAAAGAATGGGTCATTCTGAAGAGCTCAGTGAATTCAAGAGTGGTACCGTCATAGGATGCCACATTTGCAATAAGTCAGTTTGTGAAATTTCTTCCCTGCTAGATATTCCACAGTCAACTGTAGGTGGTATTATTGCAAAGTAGAAGCGACAGAAACTCCAGCACGAAGCAGCAGACCATGTAACATGACAGAGCAGGGGTCACCAAGTGCTAAGGCACATAAGTCACCAAGGCTCGGTTATCTCGGTAACTGCAGAGTTCAAAACTTCCTCTGGCATTAACCCCAGCGCAAAACCGTGTGCTGGGAGTTTCATGGAATTGGCTTCCATGGCCGAACAGCCGCATGCAAGCCTCACATCACTAAGCACAATGCCGGAGTTGCATGGAGTGATGTAAAGTACACCGCCACTGGATTCTGGAGCACTGGAGATATTTACTGTGGAGTGACAAATCATGCTTCTCGGGCTTCCGGTCTGATGGAGTCTCGGTTTGGCAAATGCTAGAAGTTACCTGGCTGACTGCATTGTGCCAACTGCGAAGTTCGGTGGAGGAGGGAAAATGGTATGGGGTTGTTTTTCAGGGGTTGAGCTTGGCTCCTTAGTTCCAGTTAAGGGAACTGTTAATGATTCATCTCGCCAAGACATTTTGGACAGTTCTATGCTTCTGTGCTTCCAACTTTATGGACCAGTTCAGGGACGGCACTTGTATGTTTCAGCATGACTTATGCCCCAGTGCACAAAGCAAGATCCATAAGGACATGGTTGGGTGTGTTTGGCGTGGAAGAATTTGACTGACCTGCACAGAGCCCTGACCTCAACCTCAATTAGAATGAAGATTGCGAGCCAGACCTTCACGTCCAGCATCAGTGCCTGACCTCACAAATGTTCTTCTGCACGAACAAGCAATAACTCCCAGAAAAGTTCTGCAAACGGGGGACCGACTCCATATGAATTTAGAATGGGATGTCATAAAACTTCCTGTAGGTCTAACGGCCAGGTGTCAAAATACTTTTGTCCATATAGTGTATCTCACCGAGAATCTGTTGCAACGCAGTTGATATAGTACTACCCAATTACAATACAATGCAGAATTGCATTTGTATTTGGGTGATTATCAGTCACAGAGAAAAGCACTATGCGAACTATGAGATATGGTCTTGGCCAGAAACACTTTCCATGCAAAAACTGCTGTCCAAGTGAATGATAGCGATGTACGATTCATGAACAAATCGTTCTTTTGACCCAAAGGAGATAAATAATTATTACATATTATATAATATTATTATTATTATTATTATAATTATTTCTTTTTTAATATGCATGTAATTACATTATAGGTCATTGGTTTCACTGTTTTTATTCAGTTAATTTTGTTTGGCATAAGTTACTAAGCCTTGGTGCCGTGTTCCCCAACCCTATTTTTCCCATTGATATGTGTGTTTTAGTATGAGATTATAGTGAACACAAGGTTTTTCAGTAATGCATTAGTCGCGTTGTAGCAAGACTGACTGTATGTATCCACTGTCCCACCAGCCCTGCATGTATTGTGCTTCAAGACCCCATCCATCTCTCCTGTAGCGTACCATAGTGCCCCGCCCGCACCACTCACTGTGTGCCCCCCCCAGCCCTCTGGTAGTATGCCTCACACACAGCATGGTACGGTATTCATGAATGAACCTTCCCATCTGACCCATCCGTCCTGTGCCTGTCTGCCCCGCCCTGACTTTAGATTTTATGCCGTTCACTGTCCTTGTTGTTTTTCCCTGAGAGAGTAATTTCGGCTGGTTGTCACGTGCTTCATATGCTCACTTTAATCTCCTGTTTCGAATCCTCTTACAGCTGGACACCAGTGAACACCTGGGGTCTTTCGGATGGGTTTTTTATCGATTGTAGCTCCTTAGGGACTGGAGTGAGCTGGGGCTCCCATGCCTGTCCTCATTTTCCCTGACTTCTTAATGCACATGTATAATATCCTTAATTACAGTGCACATGACTGCTTGTAATTCTCTTTATTATTATTAGGATTGTAATGGCGACGTAGTTCGGTCCCTTCTCTCGTGCCAGTAATTCTTTTGTTTCGTAAGGCACCCTAACAGGACAACACACGCGGAGTCCAGAGAGGCATCCGCCTTTTCAGATGAATAAATATTTTAAGGAGGATTTTTCTCTTCACTTGAATTAGCTCCTTTCTCTTTTGTCCGCCTCAGTATTTTTTTTTTTTTCCTTAATGAAAAACAGACCCGAGCGAGACGGAGCACGAGGGAAACATGCTGAACATCGCCATCGTTATTATCCTATCAAAAGGGTTTCTTGAGCTTCTGAATTGTACCGCATGATTAATTGTCTGATAGATGTTCTATGTACAGTGCCAACTATCAGAGATAGTATGGGAGGAAAGGAGGTACTTGAAGCCTTTCTTCTAAGGGAGAGAGTGCACAAAGGAACAGCTACACATGTGAAATCTGCGCTTATATTTTGAAGTCAAGTGGCACTGTAGCCTCACATCCCCAGGGTTGAGGGTTCAAATCCTGCCACAGGTCTGTGTTTTACATGTCCTCCTACTTTACTTTTGTGACTGTTTCACTCACAGGGTTCAAAACGTATGCGTTTCGGTTACCTTTTGTTTTCGAGTGATTGTGTGTGCTGGAATGCATTAATGTCATGGCCCATATCTCCTGGCATAGGCTTCAGGCTCCAGGCTCACTCTGTGCTGGTACCTGGTAAGCAGTTCTGGAACGTAGAGGATTATTACATTCAGTAACCGACACACAATTTAGGGTTTGTGTTTGTACTGCTGGATAGTTAATGAAAACATCTGACCGTGAGCAACAGGAAAATATCGGGGGTCCCTGTCCAGTTCCTTGACCATAGCACCCCCAAGTGGTGCGGAGTAGTAATGCCCAGCAGTTCTTAGTGTGCGTTTCGTGGCTCTCCAGTGCGAAACCAAACTGGCGCCCAAGCGACCCCGGCCAGAGGACGAGGGAGGGGCTGCTGATGACGACTCTGGCTCTGAGGACGAGGGCTCCGCCCGCGCCCGCTACCTGGGCTACGTCCAGCGGGGCCTCTACTACGTGACGGAGATGGAGCGATTCGCGCCTCCGCGGAAACGGCCCCGCGCCGTCGTCAAGAACTACCGGTTGGTCAGCCTGCGGTCCACCACGCCGGAGGAGCTGTACCAGCGGAAGGTGGGTTTCCTAGCACGCACTTGGTATCCGCCTCTCCAGCCCACCTGACTTCTGAGGTGGACTGGTATTATCAAATGTTTCCTACTACAATTTGATCTGGGGGGGGGGGAGAGCTGTCTAGGGGGGCTGGCGATGGCTTTGCCTTTATCCGGCCACATTAGGACACCCACGCTTGAACAGGGGTGTTCTGTTGTCATTCAGAACAGCTCTCGCTCCAGCAGCGCTTTATTTAGCAGGGACTGCCAGCAGCTAGTGCTGTCCCGACTGCTCCGTGGCGGGTGCCAGACCCCCCGCAGTGCCCCCAATGCATCCCATCTTGTTAATAATAATTTGTGTTGGGGACCCCCGTCCTCTCTTCCCGTCACCGCCGCTCACCTCCTGGCCTTGGAAGTAAGACCGCAATCTAAATACAATTGGATGGGGTGGGGGTGGCTAGGAGACTATGACTGTGATCAGAAGGTCACCTGGGTCAAATCCCAAAATGTCAGTGTTTTGTCCCTGAGAAAGACCCTTAAGATCTTTGCAGGGAAGGTGTACCTGGATAAAAGCATTGGGTAAATAATAATAAAAAAAAAAAATTGAAGAATTGGGGGGGCTGGAAGAGACCTTGATGCTGTCTGACGGTGCACTGTTGCCCCCTAGATTGACAGTGAGGAATATGGCGAGGCACTGTCCTTGGCGCAGGCCTACGGCCTCGACTCGGACCTCGTGTATCAGCGGCAGTGGAGGAAGTCGACCGTCAGCATCGCCTCCATCCAGGACTACTTGGTATGTCAGTACCAGGGGGGCAGTGCCACCTTAAGATGGAAAATGGCTTATGTTAGGCCTTAGGTTAGTTTACATCGAGGAGTGTATCTAGTCGAGCTTTTTGCTAGCATAAGTGTGTTTTGTGTGGCTCCCAGTGACATCACTATGATCCTTCAGAGCGAATATGCTTGTACAAGTAGCATTAGCATCAGCGCATGCACTGCCGCTTATCCAGCCGCCCCGATCCGTGTCTGCAGAGCAAGATCCGGAAGCGCGCCTGGGTGCTGCACGAGTGCGTGGAGCGGGTGCCCGAGAACGTGGACGCGGCCCGTGAGCTGCTGCAGTACGGCCTGAAGGGCACCGACCTAGAGGCGCTCATCGCCATTGGCAGCGGCGAGGATGGTGGCAGGTCAGCCCTCTCCTCCTCCTCCTCCTCCTCCTCCTCTTCTTCTTTCTTCTTCCCCTTCACATACTCCTCCTCCCTCCATCTTTATTGTCACATTGTTATGTGGTCATCTCAGTTCCACCCACTGAAAAGCCGCATGTCACACTAGAGCGATTTGGGCTAAATACCTTTCCAAAGGTCTAGAGTGAGACCCCCGGGACCACAGGCATCGACCGCGGTGTCCTTATTGGCCTCGCTCTCCGCACTGGGCTGCCATGTCTGTCTCGGCAGCGGCTAACTGATGGCCCGTGGGGGGGTGGTAACCAACGGTGTGATCCTGACCACTGTTTGTGGGGGTGTATTTATTGGTCCCGGGCCTCTCTGCAGTCAGCCTCCAGGTCCGTTCTTTATTTTTAGCGAGGAAGCCAGCGGGTCGGAACGTAATTATGTTTTCAGTGAGGTGGGTGGGGGTGCGGGTGCACGAAAAAAAAAACGGGGGAAAAAAAACAAAACGGCAGATAATGAGAGGCCGCCGTTAACGCGTCTCTTCTCAGCCCACTTTTAAAGGGAAGGTGGGCGGCCTTCAAAAGGCACTTTGGCTACTCCAGGTTGTCGTTAAATCCATTATCCTGGGAGGGTAGAGTGGGAGGTGGGCAGGGCCTGGCCCAGTGCGGCAGCCTCATGGCTTCATGGTGGCCGGTGTGGCTCGGCGAGGCTTCATGGCAGCTCGGAGTGACTTTACGGCGGCTGGCGAGGCCCGGCGTCACTTTATGGCAGCCGGTACAGCCTGGCATCACTTTATAGTGGTCAGCACGGCCCAACGTGGCTTTAGGGTGCTCAGCATGCCCAAGTGCTGCTTTATGGCAACTGATTCCCCTTGCTGTCATGGGCCCATCTGCTGTGGTTCAAAAATGGCCTCTGTCTTTCTCCCTTTCTCCGACCTAGAACCAAGGAGTCAAGGAGCAGAGGAGTGAGGCCTGCTTTTTTTTTTTTTTGGGGGGGTGCATTAGAATGGAAATAGTAAGATTATTACTTGTTTGGAAAGTTAACTTGCATCACTGTCCAAAGGCAGTTAATAAAACATAAACATGATTACAAGGTGAGATTTAACTGACACCTGTGGTTCTCCTATAAACCCCAGACCCACATGCTGAGATCAAAAGGAGCCCCACCCCCCTTGCCCCCCCAATCCCGTCTCCAACGGCCTACACTCTCGTCAGGAAATCTGTCCCCGTAAAGCCTTTAATTTGTCTTCGTGATCGGGGGAACGTGCCAGCCACATTTCTGAGAAATGTAATTATTATTGTAATATATTTTAAACCTGCAGCTGGTGCCGAGATGCAGCTGAAAGGCTGTTAAAACTGGAGGGCAGATACAATCCACGCATTACTTTGCCCACCTGATTATTCTCTACGTATCGCTCGGTAATAAAAAGCAATCCCATTTCTGCACGCTGCCACAGATAAGTGGAATAAATCTCGCCGGAGTGCGTCTTGGGGGCCGTCCCACCGCCCACGGGGCTGGGCGATTCGCACGCCTGCTCTTCCAAGATGAATATGCTTAATCTCGTATCGACACGCAGAAGGTCGTCCTCTTTGTTTTTTAACCCCTCCCCCTGCCGAATGGCAAACGCAGATTCATCCTGGCGGGCGACGTGGACGCAGAGGACGCTCCCTATGAGGACTTCCTCTCGCCGGCCGAGGAGCTCCGCAAGAGGAAGGAAGGGGAGGCCAAGAGGAGGCAGGAGCTCCTGAACAAGGTGGACTTCAGCAGGTAAGCACCGGTTCGACCTTGGATGGCCTCGCTCCCTGAGGGGGCCAGACGCTCGTGTGCACGGTGGTACACTGCATCCCCTCATCCTCTGATAGGGTTTGTGCCAATTCCGTACATCTATCCATCTGTCATCCAACATATCTCACTCCTGTGCACACTATGGAATACCTGCCCTGCATAATTCCCAGGACTGTGACAAAATTACCCCAACCAGGCCCTCTCCTCCGCCACGCCCCCAAGCCCCGTTATCCCCCTTGAGGAGGTGGGCCTGCAATATGGTCAATTTAGACCTCAATTTACCTAACCGTGTGTCTTTGGGCTGTAGGAGGAAACCTGCATAGCATGAGGAGACAAGCAAACTCTACACCGCCATCTAGTGGCAGGTTTCGAACCCACAGTGCAGGAGGTTAGGGGCCACTGACCCATTTCATTATAGGACCAATTAATGCTACTAGTATAGAAGAAGACCAAAAATACACTGGAAAGGGGGATCTTGGTCTGACTGTCCTGCTGTGTCAGTGTACCGCTTACCCAGAGTGGAAAGTGCATTGTGGGAATGTTTTGCTACATTAAGCCATAGTAGTAAACGACTAGTCGGCATATAAAACAGAAACAAAAGGAGCCGTGTCTGTAGATTAGCCTTGAATCTGTTGGAAGTAATTTATGCTGTCGATGTCCGGCACCAGGGAGGCGCTAATGAAGGGCCCGCCGTGCTAGGATGTGACGAGGGCTCCCTGCGGACTGCGCCCACGCGGCCGCATCCCTGCGTCCTGTCAGTCGTGTCACCTGCCCTGACCGCAGCATTCCCGTGGCAGCTTGGCCATTAAGCCCCTGCTTTGTTCCTGCCCCATGTCATTAGGCATCGGTTTAATGCCTTATTGACGCGCTACGGCTAGCTGACTGACGCGTGGGGGTTTACCAAAACGTCTCCTGTGATGAGGGAGGAGGTGCCCCCCCCTCCCCGCTACTATAGAAGCCGCAATGTGTTTTCCCGCCATGACCTGCATTGAGACTGAAGTTAAGCCTAATGGCGCACGGTTCAGATTAGCCGACATCTAAGCTCGTCAAGCACGTAAGTGGACCCTGGTGGCATGCCTGTAATGACGCTGTGGGGATCGCGTCTCAGGGATCCACCAAAGGTAAGCTGTGTCATCTGGTCGCTTTTTTCAGGGTGGCCGATAGTTCATGATGTTGGGCTCCAGTCATCAAACCATACATCACCAGATGCAGTGTCTTTGGCGGGTTTGGTGGATTGTGCAGGCCTCAATCACCAGATGCAGTGTCTTTGGCGGGTTTGGTGGACTGTGCAGGCCTCAATCACCAGATGCAGTGTCTTTGGCTGGTTTGGTGGATTGCGCAGGCCTCAATCACCAGAGGCAGTGTCTTTGGCTGGTTTGGTGGATTGCGCAGGCCTCAATCACCAGAGGCAGTGTCTTTGGCTGGTTTGGTGGATTGCGCAGGCCTCAATCACCAGAGGCAGTGTCTTTGGCTGGTTTGGTGGAT
>JAODKE010000116.1:409695-419956 GCA_026779605.1 Mormyrus hasselquistii
GTTAAGTTCTCCCCAAGCGAGCTTGATGGGCCGAATGGCCTCCTCTCGTTTGTATATTTCTTATGTTCTTATGTTAAACATGGCTTTTAGGCGTTAGCATCATTGGTTGGGATGGGTGGGTGTGTGAAGTTTCCCTAAAATTACTTCGTTTTTGGTCAAACTTTTTCTATAGCTACTGACTTCTTCCCAGTACCTGACGGATGCACATTAAATGTGAGCCAGTACAAGTGGTGCATTTAATAAAATTTCATTCTAGCTTCTGCATGTGGTCACAACAAATTAAAAGATAGAATTCCCATAAGGTGTGTGCTGGAGTCTCTGGGATGTGGTCTGCGTTGTAGGATTAATTATCCCTGAATTTACTGTTTGAAGCAGCTCATTAAGCAGCCTGTCTATGTAGCTTTAGGCTTCCCTTGTCTGCAGTGATCCGGCATTGAGTTATTTCCCCATGCTGTGCGGTTTGTACATAAGTTGTTACATAAGCCTCGTGTCTGTGACCTTCTCCACATCCCGCCCAGATGCATTCATCACTGCACCTAATATCATGGTGCCTTTTTGTCCGCTAGAATGCCTCCCTTGCTGGACCAATCGCTCAGCTGACGGAGACCCAGCCTTGTGACCTGCTTTCTCACCCGCAACAAAAATGACCACCTACCTCCTCTAGGTTCATCAGTCAAAATGGTTGCCGTGCCCATGCACTTGTTGGGCTCCCCTTATCCTCTCTTCAAAATCTCTCTCAGCGTTTGTGCCTAAAATCAACATGGCTGTCACCGAACAACTGAATGCCTTTATTGTCGCCATACAGGGAGCAAGTACAACAACGTTTCTGTCTCTGTATATCCATATATTTTGCTCCCCTATGAGATACACATGGACAATGGAGGTCCAAGCAAATGGTCAAGCACTTATCCAGCATCCTTGGAGCAGTTTGGGCTATGAGCTTTTCTCAAAGGCCCAAGTCAGACATGATTACTCTGCCCAACCTGGTAGCGGGTATCTTCCGGTCACTGGCAGAGCCACTCGCCCAAAACATCCATCCTTACCAGGTCCAAAGCTGGACCAGTCTATTGTTTATCGTTTATTTTGTAATTCACTACTGCCCCCCCTCCACTGCTCTTAGCGTCAATAACATTCACGTCGCTGCGCTGAATTGAGCTTCGCTTATTTATTCGAAAGTATCCCTTTAACGCACCGCCGAGTCTGTTAATGGCGTCGGGCGCACAAGCGGCACCGGCGGGAGTGACTGCGGATTACGGTTCATAACCAATCGGACTGAAGGCTGAAGCAGCGTTTGCATGCGCACGGTGTGTGAGCATTCCTAATGATCGTTCACAGCCCGTTTATTTGGAGACTGCTGCTGATATCGACATCATTTTCCCTAGCAACCATTTAACTCTTTGAGGCAGACAAGCAGGCAAGGTGTGTGCCAGAATTAACATCATGGACACTTTGTTCAAAACTCATTGCTTAATTATCCTCATCACATTGGTCTCCATACATCGTAGAGGGTGTAATAAAGGTTTATGTAAACCACAAATTAGTGTCACCGGTTTTAGCACTCTTGCCTTATACTTCAATGGTTGCGGATTCACATTCTGCCAATTCTCTGTATGTGTGGAGTTTGCATGTTCTCCCTGCTTCTCTGAGGTTTCCTCCCAGAGTCAAAACATATGCAGTCTGGTTTATTGGCACCTCTGGAGTATGTGTTCTATGATGGACTGGCATCCAGTCCAGGTCGTACCCCAGCCTGGTACCCTGTGCTGCCCAGGGGAGTATTGAGACAGGATATGTGGTCTCACTCACAGTCAAGGATTTTGAAAACTTCTGGCTGTGTTCAGTGCACCATCCGGGTACTTTCATGCACTGAATTTTCGCTTAGTTGTCAGTGTGAACGCACTACGCCCTAAAATCACGCACTTGCTCACTTTTAGTGCGCGATTTTAGCATAGTGCCTTCACACTGACAACTATGCGAAAATTCAGTGCACGGACACAGCCACTGTTTGTTTATTTTCCTTTTTACAAAGATTTTTTGACTGGCTTGAAAATCTTACCGCCATTTGTATGGTAACGCATCCGAATGGCTTTGGCCATGGGAAGCATTAGTGAGACTGCAGCTGCTTAGGAGAGTCTGACCGAGGAGATTACGGAGCCTGCGATCCGTCCGCAGAGCCCCTGCTAATACGCCGTGCGTTTGTTCTTGCGAACGTCGCTTCTATGAAGGCTTCGGCTCTTAATTATATTGCCCCATGAGTATCGCCTGCTTATCCACAATGCAGGGGAAGGACTCCAATTAAACCCTCAAAACAGGAACAGACAGGTTTTCAAAGATGAAGTCCGTAACAGTAAGGAGAATACTCTCTATGGTGTTGTTTTTGAGGTATGTTCTTTGGTGTGTAAGTGACATTATACATGTTTTGTTCTCTTTGGCTGACAGTCAGGAAATGAGTATGTGAGTTTTCCTCCATCCATAAGGCAGCATTTAACCTATTGGGTTTGGCCCCTTGCTGGGAATGGATCTGTGATGGTCGTTTGTTTATGTGGCCCGTAGGGTCAATGGCCGACTGCCACCTTGTTCTGTGCTTGGAAATTCTCCTTCTGTTTACTGCGACTACAAAGTGCATGAGGAGAGAAAACAGTCGGGTTAAAAAAATCCCAGAGGAGTTCATTCAGTCAGACTTGATTAAACTTAATTAGTGTTGTACACATCTTCATTTCAAAAGCAAAATGTGCTTTGCTTGTCATCATAGGGCTGTGTTAATTTTGAAAACACATAGTGCTTCAGTTGTGCCAAGTAATGATATTTTTCTGAAGACTAACCGGCCTATTCAGTTTCCTGTAGGCAACGCTATGTCTGTAAGTTGCCGCTAGCTTGCGTGCATGCAGTATTGTGGTAATACGTGTCAACGTCACGACCAAAATTTAGCATTCACGGGAATGCCGAATTGGCCAGTGTATTATGTCGCTATGTAAGGGACCAGATGAATGTTGCAAATAGTTTCACTAAAGAAAAAGCTCAATTCAAGGCCAATAACATGAGGGTTTTGAGAGGAACAGAACCACTGTTCTGCTCTGAGGTCATTTGCTGTCTTTCCCTGACTGGGCCATAGGACCGGTTGTGATTGATCTCTGCTGCTGTGGGCTGTTCCATTCTGGTGATGGGAGACCACCTTATAAGGAGCTGCCCTCACATTCAGATGCAGCCCCACATTAGGGTCCAGTGCCTAGGAGCGTACCACGTGGATGTGTTTAGGGGGGTTGCGGCACCAGCTGCTGAACCAGCACAAATGAGAAGGGCTTCTGATGGTTGCGGCCGAACGGCACTCGCTGGTGCGTGTCCACATTCTTCAAGATAAGCTGTTGACGAAGCCTATGATTTACGTACCTGCAAGATCCGCTTTAATCCGAATCAGGCTGAAGGCTGGTGTTATCTATAGCTGCCTTAAAACATCAAGGACACATTAATCCCCATTATGACTCCCATTCTGGAGAAGGTGGCACCATGATTAAGGAACTGAGGAAGATTCCCATGCGGCGTCCTTGGTGTGTTTGTAGGATTCGTGGTGGTATTGTGTGTGTGTGTGTGTGTGTGTTTTTTTTTTTTCTCATATCTCCTGCATTCCAGTGAAAATCTTTTATGAGTTTAATTTCTGTTGCATCTTAACAACATGTACAGGGCGCTAAAAGGACTGGGAAATAAATGCTAAGTCAAAAACTGTTTTTCCAAAGCGTCTATCCATTTCAGTGTTGTTGCGAACCTGGAGTTCATGCCAGGCAAGGAAATGAGCACCCAGGAAGGGAGTCTCAAGGCACTCGCTCTATCATTAACAACGTCGTCGTTGTTATTAAAACCTAAGGATACGCTTGGACCGTGCGGTGGGCATCCATCTTGCCATACTGCATTTCTTTAGAGGTCTTTTCTTTCTCAGAGTGTGAGTCCCCGGGTTCCCAGGAAGGCTACCCTTATTAGCCCGGACTTCCCGAGCCAAATGGCACATTTCACCACCATCTGTGTGCCGTGATCCGGCAGGGGCACAGAGCCACGCCGGTCCTGTCGCAGCAAACCAGCTTTTTGGTATTACATCCCATCATGCAGTGCATAGACCATGCCAGTAGCATGCGTGAGGCGCGTAAACCATTCGAAACCTTTTAATCATTACACGGTCCGTCACTAGGACTCAGCTGGTATTTACAGAGGCATGACACCTCTGCCACGGAAGAGTCGCGATCATCTTTACGCGGAGCTGATTAGTCGAAATGTTAGTGTGCATTTTGTTTGGCCGTCAAAGGTTCCTCCTCTTTCAGCCTCCAGAAAAGCCCATAATCTTGTTGTGGGATCCATTACGCTGGCTGAATCTTAATCACACCCAATTAAACAGTTAAAGGCGTGGCTATGCCCTTCATATTCCGGAAATTGGGTACTTGGGGCCATGCCCTTGTTTTTTTAATCATGCTATTGGCCATGAAATGCTTTTGTCCCTTGAAACTTTTAAAGACGCAGAGGATGGTCGCTATTCTCCTTAAACCCAAGTAAGCAGACAGTATCTAAATCCTGGCTGCTTGCAGGCTCCCTCTATCTCTGCTCAACCTTCATCCTACCTTTTAAAAATATGATTGGGGCCTTTGACGTCTCCTTCATCCAAGCTGCGACTTTAGACCTGGTGAGACTTTTTATGATTTTTTTTTTTTTTTTTTTTTTTTTTTTTTTTTACTGGTTAAGTTTCTGTTGTGGTGCTTACAGGAAGGAGAGGGTGAAACACTGCAGTGTTTTGAGACTAGTGGTTTTATTTATCGGGGTAGTGTGTGGCCTTGTGGGTTCAAATCCCAAGTCGGCATAATGGTTTCACTGTTGGATCTTTCAGCAAGACCCTTAACCCCAATTGTTTGAGAGGCTGGCTGACCCTGCTTTTTCAGTTGTGGCTGGCTTTGGATAAAAGCATCTGCTAAGTGAATGTAAAATGTTTTTCTTTATACCCCTACACTTCTGAATTCTCAAATCTTATTCGTCAGAAAGGCATCAATTAATTTTTTAGAACCATGCACCTAGTGCCGGGCAGACGAATCACAGTAGTAAATCAGTGCGTAAGTAACGTTATTTGCAATTCCTGACATAGAACACAATTTGAAATTAACAGAAAATGTTTCATTATCGGCAAAAGAAAGTAGTTCTACAAATAAATGTTTTTGGGTCGTAAATGTGAAAATAACGTCTTTAGCTACAAATGTGTGAGACAAATTTGTGGTAATTGTGGTGTAAGCAGGTTAATGCACTTCAAGCCGCACATTATACATTTTTAAACGCACTCTGTGACGGACAGCGCTTTGCCTCCGTAGCCATTCGTTTAAATGTTATGATGCGTGGCTTGTTGTATGTTGACCCTGATTAACTCTAAACTGTGAGGGCAGTTAATTTAGAGGAGTTTAGGACTGAAGGGAGCAGGTGACAACAGAGGTGCCCAACCACCGGTGTGGCGCTAACCAGACCATGTTCCTCCTTTCCCCCGCAGCCTGGACGAGGCCGGTCACCTGGTGCTGATTCCATGGGACGAGCGGCGCCATCGGGAGCAGGACTGGTGTGAACAGCGGGAGTGCAGGTGATGCCATGTGATGCAGAGGGGAACATTCACTGCCAGGGCCGTGTTACAGCACCTATGGTGTGAGATTTTAGCAGAAAGCCAGGTTGCCATTGGCCCTGGTCAGTGTCTCAGTTTGTCAGGTGTTATCAGAGGCAACTCTTATCTCCCAGAAGCCACCTTTACATACAGATGCCTTTTAAAACCCAAGTGAACTGAGGTGTTTCTCAATACCAAGAATGCAAAGATCATACTTGCTAACTTGCCTCCCAAGAATGAACTTGGGGCACAATGGAATTGGTCTTATTCAGCGAGGGTATTTTTCCTCTGTACTTGTGTTCTTAGTATCGGAGCTGGTCTTTGGTAATGGAAGATGACATAAAACGGGAACACAAGAACACAAGCATGTTCAAGTGTGCGAATTGAGAAACGCCCATTGCCGCATTTCCCCCAGCCCTGTAGCCGTGCAGGAGCACTACCTCGACCTCGAGTTTATGGCCTAAGCTGTCGTTCTCGCCTGGATCGGCTTTGAAGCGTCTTTCCTTTTCTGGGCAGGTTAAACACGAGCGCGTCTCATTATTTCTGCATGAGTCTGTGATTAATCGGCTTGATTTGCACGAGAGCCGTTGGGAAGGAACTGGCTCCATTCTGAACGTGACCCGCGGTTGACCTCACGGGTATCAGTTTCCCACGGAAGCGGGAACATTCTTTAATTCCTCCTCTAATCCGCTGGCCGCGTTGCTAAACGCCCACGCCACTTCAGCCACACACGCTCAGCGTTTTCCGCCGCTGGCTGGGCGCTGGGGTCTCTCAAAGCCCTGCCGTGTGTCTGGACCCAGGATGGCGGTGGACCCCGAGCCACACGGTGGGGACGGCTTCCTGTATGAGGAGCAGCCAGATCTCCTCTGCTTCCGCACAGCCACGCCTTCCATCGCGCTTCTGACTGCCTGGTACCTGAAGCGGGCCGAGGACATCGATGACTACTCCCGACAGGTGGGTGCTGGGAGGGGCAGGGGCAGGGGGAGGCTTGTGGGGTGAAGCGGTTAAACAAAATACCACAGCATTTTCGGTACAGCTTTATACTGTTTCTTATTCTGGTTTATCCTAGTCTATTTTGATATTAGCTGGTGGAGGGTGGGCTTTCCTTTCCCCGCTGAGCAAATTTCAAAATAGAGCAGAATAATCCCACATAGTGTTACTTTTAAAAATGCTGTCAATATACTGTACACCGTGGTCTAGTGCCTGGAGAGCATATTAGTATGAAAAATGAGATACGGTAAGATGTCATTGGTTTTGACTGCTCCTCCCTGGTGGGGCCCTCATTGGGGATCACCTTCCAAACCCAAAGCCATGGACATGACTCTAAAACATGCACAGTTCTCCCCCAGCGGTGGCTGTAATGACCATGATGTTTACCGGCTCTTTGTTTCTGGCACACGCCGTCAGCCTGATGGAGGGCAGGTTTTGGCGTATGGTCGGCCCTTTTGTTTCCACGGTGTGGGTCCTGTTTGGTTTCCTCACGCGTGTTGATGTCAGCTGTGCTCAGGAACTGTGGGCAAGGAAGGGAACAGGATCCAGGCCCTCAGATTTGCTGTCCAAATGGTCTTGTTTTGATGTTTCTTCAGGATGTTGTGCTGAGAGGCGTTTCATATCAGTCCTCCAGAGGACTAATGATTCTTTGTCTCAAATCTCTAGTGCCAGCATTTGTATGAAGATGATAAATATCAGTATTTGTCTCAAATAAATTTAACGTCTGTGAATATAGTTTTGCTGGTGAATAATTTCAGTTTTTTGTGGCATACATTTTTTTTCCACTTTTTTTTATTTGAAGAGTGAAATAAATTGCTGGCTGTTTATGAAATCTATGCAAGGTATTAGTTATTGGGGCAGTAACTTTGTCGATGTTTGATTGACATTTTGCAGTCCTGGGAAGGTGTGGGCATAAAACTGTGGAAGGTTATGAAACTGAGTGATTGTTCCTGTCATATCTATGATTTAGCCTGGTTGCTGTCGATCTGGTAAATCTCACTGTAATCCAGTGACTTGGAGGGTCTCTGTTTTTGTCCTGGCGGTTTCTGTTCAAAGTCGCTGTGCAGATAGACTGTATGTACATAAATATTAAGACACCTGGCCATTGCACCTGCAGGAACCTTCATGACATCACATTCTAAATCCATAGGCATCAAAATGGGGTTGCCCCCCCCCTTGCTGCTGTAACAGCTGCCACTCTTCTGCATAGGCTTTTTTCAGGGCTTGGGCTAGGTGCCTTATTTCCAGTGAAGGAAACTCTTAATGCTTCAGCACAACAAGACATTTCAGACAATTCTCTGCTTCAAGCTTTGCGTGAACTGTTTGGGGAAGGCCCTTTTCTGTTCCACCGTGACATGGTTGGGTGATTTTGGTGTGGAAGAACTTGACTGTCCTGCACAGAGCCCTGACCTCATCCCCATCAAACACCTTTGGGATGAACAGAGATTGTGAGTCAGGCATTCATGTCCAACATTGGTGCATGACCTCACAGATGCTCTTCTCGATGAATGGGCAAAAATTCCCACAGATACATTCGAGAATCTTGTAGAAAACCTTCCCAGACGAGTGCCAGCTGTTGTAGCTGCAAAGGGGGGACCAACTCCATACTGATGCCTTGGAGATGTCATAAAAGTTCCTGCAGGTGTAATGGCCGGGTGCCACATTTCTTTTGTTCATATAGTGTAGATGAGATGGGCAGACAGGCTCGCAGACAGCTTCATACTCCATTTGTACTTCAAGTTGCACTATCTGTCGCTGCTGTTGTGAGACACATAAGAATTTTACTCACCTATACACTGTTAAGTTTGAAATGATGTAACAGAAAATGACTTGACTTGATTTGATTAAGGGGGCAGCTGGAAGAAGACAGCCCTGTCCAGAGGGTTTGAGTTCTAGAAAAATATTCTAAACCAACTCCTTAACATGCAATGTTCCAGATAAACACCCCAGGACTTTTTAAATGGGAGATGAATCCTAAGATCTCCCGATAAAAGCATCAGATGTTTGATGTGTGTGACGTTGCGCATTGTAAGCTTTTGCTGAGCGGCTGATGTGAGTCGCCCCCGACCCCCCCTACAGGTGGACTGCGCCTTGTCGCTGGTGCGTCTGGGGAGAGAGCGGAACATCCCGGGCCTGGAGGGGCTGTGTCACGACCTGGTAACCCTGGAGACGCTGGTGTACGAAGCATCCTGCGAGCCGAACCTCTCGCTCAGAGAGCTGCAGCAGCTGGCGGACATCGACAAGCTCAGGCTGCTGCTGAAGGGCGTGAGTTGGCTCAGGCAGGATTGGGCACCATGGCGGGAGGGGCTGGACAGCAAAGGGGGCGTGGCTTGATGTGGCTGGGGTTGAATCTGGTGGAGGAGGGGTTTGACTGGAGCGGGGTTTGGCAGGGTGGGGGCCAGGAGGGGCCAGGCCAGGTCTGCATCTCTTGCAGGGCCTTGTCCAATGTCCCTTGTGGGGCTCTAATCAAATACTAATGGAAATATCAGTAGGTCGTATATCAAGGAGTGGACAATATGATAGACCACGTTTTGTGTGTTTTTTTTAATGCTGCAAGAGTCCATTTTTTCTGTTTTTTAAAATGCATTCCTAGTTAGGCTTAGGCAGTATTTCGGTAATATGGGATGCCACAACATTTTGGGCATGCTGTGGTATTTCAAAATCTGAGTAGGTAATGATAAAATTCACAGTTCAGTGAAAAAGCTTTGCTTTTGAAAATACTATATACAATTTAAGATTTTTATTCATCACGTACACAGTTGTACACATACAACATATACTATGGTACATGCCTGGATGGTATGAAAAATCAGATATCACCCACTGCTCATAGTTTGGTTAAAAAATATTGCAGACAGGAAGTCTGATTTTTTATGGCATATCCACGCCTCACTGTTGACCCTTCACTTTCAGACTGGTGTTTTAGGCACAACTTCATCCGTTATCCTGACATGTGGCATGATGGGACTGCGTGCGGACAGCCGGTGGTGCCCAGCCTGGCATCGCCAAAGCCCAGGAGATCTGTGGCCTTGCACTCGTTGTGTGTGATGACATCACAATGCCGTTTCTGCCTGGATGCCGTTTGCTTCAAAAAAGCCTGCGGTGCACTGCACCCATACTCACTTTTTGTCCCTTTAAAAGTTAGATGTGAAAAATATTAATCATTGATAAGTCAGCATATTAATGCTAAATTATTCAGCGGGATCTCCAAATTGTTGTGGAACAGCTCAGCTGAGTTTTGGAAAAACATGAATTTACTTGCAGTAGTTCTGCCATGGGCTGCATGCTTTGTGGGTGAGAGTGATGGTGTCTGTCCACGTCTCGTGGTTCAGCAGCATTTCGAAGTAAAGGGAGACCTCATTGTGGGATCCAGACCCCTCCCGCTAACATGTCAGTGAGCGGGCCATTAATCTGGGCACGCACACTGGATCGTGTATGCAAGCTCGCAGATCTCCAGTCTTCTCGAGGGTGACTAGCAATCGGGCACGTGGGCGTGAAGTGGCCTGACGGCGCCCTCCGGAGGTTTGCTGTGTCGATCAGCGGGCTGTCTCCCATCGCCCGTGCCGAAAATGAAATGCTCCACGGGGTTCTACGCAAGACTGAGCTCAAGGAACAGGCCAATATTTCTTAGACGGTGTGAAAAATGACATTGTGGCCCCA
>JAODKE010000116.1:420056-453182 GCA_026779605.1 Mormyrus hasselquistii
GGGGGGGGCAGTGGGGCGGGGAGGGGGAGTGCAGGCTTGTCCTCTAACTAGTTCTAGCTTAGCCTCTCTTCCAGGTTATGTCCTTGAATTTGCTGGAGATGAGGGAATTTCCTAGCCTGCCATCAAATGGAAAGTAAAAGCAGCGAGAAATCTTCACGGTCATGTTTTTGACCCTGTAGCATTTTAGCAGACCTGGTCTTGGTAATTTACTCTTAAAGGGTTCTGATTCCATGGTTTGTGGTAACACTCATCCTCGCTTAAAGCGCTGCAGATTGACGGCTTAAGGCGGCAGGTACCTCAAGGGTAAATGCGTGTTTGGAGCTGGTGTCCGGCGCAAATCTGAGACGTATACAAGGCAGGTCTAGCGGTGTTCGACACTGCAACCCTGCGCTGGAGTATTTGTGTTTTCCAAGGGACTTATCACCTTTTGAATTTATTTATTTGTGTTTTTATTATTAGTATGTACTAAGAGTCTGAACAGAACAATGACAGTGAAGATTACGGAATTTTTAATTTTGTGTGCATAGTCCTGCAACATGCGCACTCCGGGCATGAAAATGACTGCGTTCTTAATTAGCTCAGCCCAATCAAAGGGGTAATTAGGGTCATCTGCTTGCTTTTGATAGGCAATCAGTTTCTTGCAGTCCATAAACAGGGTGATTTTGATTTTCTTTGAGGCCAGTGAACATACCAGGGACTGGCCTTATTCAGGAAATGTTTAACAAACATTATTTTGAATGCACCTTTTTTAATGCCAGGTTTGTGCCGTGCATCAGACACATCAGGCAAGACGCTTGTGAGAAATTCTGACAAATATGAAGTGGTCCCTCTGCCTTGAGGTCCGCTGGTGTCCAATTAGTTTAGTGAATCTACCACTGACTGATTCAGGGCCTGGAATATGGTTTTAAATTGAAACCCTGCATTCCTGCTGCTGTGTGGTTTCTTGTATCTTTCCTGTCGTTTTGTAATGCATGTTCGCAATAAGATGTTTTGTGTCATTGTGTAAATAGACCTGGGTGTTGAGCTGTGACGTGACATTTGGCTGTTTTGGTAACATTTGTTGACATTATGGTCTGTAAAATATCGAGCGAAATACTAGTGTGTATTTATTTATTTATTTTTAATTAAGTGATAGCAAATAGCAAGGTCGTGCTTTCTGTGAATGCCGTGTGCGCTTCAGAATTGCTGAAATTTATATCCACATATATTCACTGAGCACTTTACACCTGAACGCCTGTACACCTGATTATTGTTGCAATTAGAGCTGCTCAGTATCATATTACGATAAAGTCACAATTATATGACACATGCCAGGAATCACCAAGACTTTTGTTGATGGGTGTAAACATTTGTCACTGGCTTTTTGGTACTGCATGGATATTATGGCCACAATTTGGTAAGTAGATTAATAGTACGCTGATCGTATTGTGCAGCCCTAGTGACAGTTTTATAATGAGCCAATCCCGTGGCAGCAGCACAGTGCATAAAGTCATGCAGATACAGGTCAGGAGCTGCTGTTCACATAAAACAGCAGAATGGGGAAATCGCAGTGATTTTGACCATAGCATGATTGTTGGTGCCAGAGGGGCTGCATTGAGTATTTCTGCGATTGCTGATCGCTTGGGATTTTCACATACAACAACAAAAAACATCCTGTGAGTGTCAGTTTTGCGGATGGAAAGGTCAAAGGAGAACGGCCAGACTAGTTCAAGCTGACAAAGGCTTCGGTAACTGATAACCACTCTGTGCAACGATAGTGAGCGGAAAAGCATCTCCAGATGCATAACACGCTGAGCCTTGGGGCGGAAGACCGTATGGGTGCCGCTCCTGTCAGCCAGAGACCGAAAACTGAGGCTGCGGTGAGCAGAGGCTCAGCAAACCTGGACAGCGGCAGACTATAAAAACTTAAGGTTGTTCTGATGAATCTTGATTTCTGCTGTGGAGTGCAGATGGTCGGGTCAGAATCGAGGAATTGACGCTGTTTTGAAGGCCAAACCTAAAAGAGTACTCAGCGAGTGTATATGGCAAAGAATATATAGCAGATCTTATATGTCTTTGCAGTAAAATTGTTTTTTTGAGAACCTTGTGTGTGACCTTTGAATGTGAATTACCTTCACTCTGGTTTGGTTGGGTGCTGGAAGCTGAATTTACCTGCATCCCAGAAGGGGAGACCAGGTATTCTCAGCACATTGTTTCAGAGAGGTCAGTCTGAAGGAGAATCAAAACCCGGGTGCCGGGCTGCAGTGGGCGTAAAGGTCGTCGCTGCCTTTTGCTGCCGCTCCTGGTGAGCTGGCGGCATCCGTAACACCCAAGCAATGTGATTCCGAGGGCCCCATAAGTGAGGACCTCGTCCGGAAGCCGTACAGGCGTGAGACTGGTCTGTGATGGACTAATTTGTGACTGTTACTGTATGTTCCCTTCTTGTAGAGAAAGAATGATGAGAGACACTGTACTTCAAGAAACCATATACAATTAATCCTACAATAAAGTTAATAACTAAACTACCCTTGTTTGCTGTTTTGTTTTTGTTTACTCTTCACCCATAACCTTTCTTCTGTTTTTTTTTTTTGTTTACTCTGTGCCTGTGCCGCCTGTTTTTTTTATTTTTTTATTTTATTTTTGTGTACTATTTGCCCATACCCCTGTTTTTTGTTTTTTGTTTTTTTAATTCTATGTCCATACGCCCCCAGTCCTCCGAGGAGCGATATGTGAAGAATGTGTACCAGTGGGCCGTCCCCTTCCTGCACCGCTGCGAGGGCCGAGCCCCTGGCTCCGCTGACGGCCTCCTGAGGCAGTACCTGGTCAGCCTGTCCAAGGAGGACCTCACCCTCCCTCTCAAAATATTCCAGCACTCCAAGCCTGACGTGAGTCATCATCTCTCCTGTCTAAATGTGCAGCAAATTACCGCCATAATGACTTTCTGCTCCTTTATTTAATGGCATTTTATTTATTTATTTATTTATTTGTTGTCAAAGCCAAACGGAGCTGCACTGTTTATTCCGCGGGCCGCGCGAAAAGCCATCGTCGGTGTCCGGAGCTCATTAGCGGCACAGCACATTTCGGTCATGGCTCCTGCCGCAATTTCGTGTCGGAGCCAATTTACGACCCCGGGGATGCTGACAGGAGCCGGCCCTGGACCCATTATTGGCTCGATAGCCCCTCCGCCGGGCCAGTGAGCCGCGCTGTTTTATGTGCTAGAGAAAGCAATATACATCTGAAATTTAGGGCCAGCGCAGCTTGGTGCGGTGCGGCCACTGCGGCCCGTGAGGATTCATTCCGGGCCGGGCCGCGAAAGACATTAGGGGCCGAATTTATACTCGCGTGCATGTGGGAGGCAGGAGTGCAAAAAGCCGGTGAATTTACAGCCACCGCCGGCCCCCTCTGTATGCCACAGTCCTGTGGCCCCATGGAGTTGATTAGAAAACAAGGCCGGACCTGATGGACGGCCGCACCTCTCCTTCTACGGGGGGTGGTGGGGGAGGGTGCTGATCCGCCCCCCTGGAATGCAACTCCATTTTAATTATGAGCCGACCTCCGGGCCCAGTGCCTCTATAACGTAATTAGGTTGCAGTGTGGCTATAGAGGGGATACAGTGCTGTTGGTTGCATTTGCCAGCGAGTTTTATCTCCAAGAAGCAGGTGAGCCAGCGGGACTAAGGGGCCGGTCTCCACCGAAGCCCCGGTTTGCATTTTTAATAAATGTCTCAATGCTGTCTATGGCGTGTGACTCAGTGCAACAATGTTAATGGACCTCTGCAGTCAGTAGCCGTGGCTAACAGTCAGCATCTCTTCAATATGCGAACCAAATAAATGTAAAAATGGATACACCCAAGTGCGGCGTAAATGAAAATGAGGCTGTGTGTAAATGCACAGAATACAGAGGCTATATTGATAAAAATATTGGGACATACCTCTTAATCATTGAATTCAGGTGTTTCATTCAGGTGTATAAAGTCAAGCAGTTAGCCGTGCAGTCAGGTTTCAAAACGTTTGTGAAAGAAAGGGTCATTCTGAAGAGTTCAATGAATTCAAGACACCACCTTTGCAATAAGTCAATTTGTGAAATTTCGTTTATGCTAGATATTTCATAGTCAACTCTAAGTGGTATTATTGCAAAATTGAAGCATTTTGGAATGACAGAAACTCGGCCACGAAATGGCAGTCATGTAAAGCAGCTGCATGCAAGCCTCGCATCACCAAGCACGATGCCAAGCATTGGATGGAGTGGTGTAAAGCACGCTGCTATTGAAATCTGGAGCAGTGAAAACGTGTTCTGTGGAGTGACAAATCACGCTTCTCTGTCTGGCAGTCTGATGGTCGAGTCGGGCGGATGCCAGGAGAACATTACCTGCCTGACTGCATTGTGCCAACTGTAAAGTTTGGTAGAGGATGGGTAACGGTATGGGGTTTACGGGGTTGTTTTTCAGGGGTTGAGCTTGGCCCCTTAGTTCCAGTGAAGGGAACTCCTAATGCTTCAGCATACCAAGGCTTTTTGGCTTCCAGCTTTGTGGGAACAGTTTGGGGAAGGACCTTTTCTGTTCCAGCATGACTGTACCCCAGTGCACAAAGCAAGATCCATAAAGACACGGTTGGGTGAGTTTGGTGTAGAAGAGCACAAATGCTTTTCTGGATGAACTGGCAAAAATGCCCACAGACACACTCCAAAATCTTGTAGAAGAGTGACAGCTGTTATAGCTGCAAAGGGGGGACCAACTCCATTTTGATACCTATGGATTTAGAGTTGAATATCATAAAAGTTCCTGCAGGTGTAATGGCCAGGTGTCCCAATACTTATGTCCTTACAGTGTATGTACTTCAGTTATGTAACAAGAGTCAGGCAGCCAGAGCTGGTTGGGGATTAGCAACTGTAGGTCAGGTGACATGGTCACCATAGGCAGTGAAATACGGGCACAGCAGAGTGCAGTAAGGCTTCAGGCCCTCAGCCTGCATTCATCCGTAGTACTGGATGGGCATGATGTACCATCTGTGGTCCTGTGAACCTCCTGAAGGGGAGCATCAGTGTATGTGTGTTATTTTTAACATTATGCAGCCCCTTGTTTCAGTGCCAGCAGAAGATCATCGGAGATCACGACCAGCTGATGTCTGTTGCCCTGGAGTGCATCTACAGCTGCGAGCGAGATGATCAGCTCTCCCTGTGCTATGACGTGCTGGAATGTCTTCCACAGCGAGGCTATGGGTCAGTGCATGGCGGACTAGCAGAAACTGTTAGACCAAGGAACAATGGCTTGGTTAACCAGGCTGTCTAGCTGTGTAGGGAGTCACTGGAAGTACCCTTACGTTTGACTTTTTGTTCTTCAAACGAACACATTACCCCTACAAATTGGAAAGACATAAATAGCGATAGATATAAAATTAATGAATAAGCTTTTATGATGCTTGGTAAACTAATGCACCACCTGTATATATGTTTTTTTTTTTTTTTTTTTTTTACCTCACTGAGCAGAAGTGCACATTTCTCTGGCTCTTTCGAGATCACAACCCCCACCCCCCCAGCCGGCTGTTGCGCAACGTAAATGCTGGGGGTGGCTTCGTTCCTGCCAGTGAAGGTCTCCCAAGCTTTGACCCCATTTCACGTATATGACTTTTAATGAATTCTGAAAGCCTGTTCAAAGGGGTGCCATTGAAAGACCATCGCGCCCATTTTCTCTAAATTGTTGTTTAGGGCCGTTTAAAGATGAATTTCCAGCCTTTCGGCAAGTTCAGGGGTGATGCTGTAACTACTGTCTGGCTCATATTGTTCGTTTTCTTTGTTTTTTTTTTTCTCCCCAGGTAGATTGGTTTAAAATAGCAGGACAGGCTTTCAGCTGGAGCGTAGGGGATTAGAGGGGCAGATTATGGTTTAGGGATGGGTTAGGCTCAGCACTGACTGCGCTAAGTTAAAGTCAAGCTTTATCTGTGACTCTAAAGGCTTTGAGCAATGTGAAGCATAGCACGTTTCGCAGGCTTAAGCATGTAGAGGGAATTGGGCACTGAGGATGTTTGTATTTTCGCCCTTCTTGGTCCCTCTTGCGTCGGAGTGCTGCTGTTTCCCTGCAGTAAACAAGTGCAGATTGTTGATGCGTCAGCTAGTGAGGAGTTTAGGGGGAGGAAGGGTGGGGTTCCATATGGAGCGTTCCAGAAAGAAGTTGACTTGTCTGTCTTTCTCGCAGGTCTGAAACGAAGGTCACCAGGGCCCTTCACGACCAGGTGGACAAGCTGGAGAAATACCTCAGGTACGGCTTCTGTCAGGATGGGCTTGAAGGGTCAGGTCAGTGGAGAGTCTTCATATACGAGGAAAATGAAGCAGAGATTTAACCCAGAGAGACGCAGCAGATGTAGCCACTGCCGTATTTGGTCAACTTACGATGACTTTTTAAGCACCAGGGTGACAGGCAATCACCATCCAAGCTGGCTATCGGTTCTCCAACCCAGCTGGTCCCACTCTCGTTTTGCCAGAACTGTTCTGGACGTTGCCCTGGATGTGCCCCCTGAGAAAACGCAGAGGCCAATTGGAGCAGTGAGGAAGAGGTTATTTAGTGTGTTAGTGGAAGATTTTTAAAGCTCGATGAAGTCGTCAGGAAGATATGTGTGTTATGGAGGGCGCCTGGGTGTCCTGCATATTACTCTGCTCCGCTGAAGTTATTCAGGAGTTTTTAGTGTGTCAGCCATCACTCCCGCTGCTCTCAAAGTCAGGAGCATTCACTCGAGTGTGACGCATGCAGTCCTGTTGATGTCCTTTTGCTCGCGGGGTGTCCTTGGGCCAGAACGAGCTTTCACAGTGCTCTGTGTAGAGTGCATACTTCATGGCAGGTAGGCTGGGTCAACTGGAAGCATGCCAGTGGGGGACAGGCACCATCTACTGGTGGGAGTGTGGTACTCTGGGGTGCCAGGTTGTTGCATGTCAGGGTTGGCATAGTCGATAATTTGTTATTGACAAATGGAGTTTCTGCTGGTAGCTTTAGCATTAACATTATAGCATAATACTTCCTTGTTGTTTTCTTGCATCTTCTTCTGCAAGAAAAGGCAGAGGTGACTCTGCCTTTTCATCATGAAGTGTGTTGTACCATATGTTTGTGCTGCGGCTGAATCCTATCCTTCTGGTCGAGTATCTGCAGTGTCATGCAGAGACGCCGGTCAAGCAGTATCAAGTCATGCAGTGCCCTCGCCCTATGTGGTCTGTGGGAGGTAAAAAAGCCTTTGGCATGACTGAACGGGCGCTTGAAGACATCGGGCTCTGTTTTTACCCATTTGCAGTTGCTTTAGAAAGTGGAAATGTTTTCAAACAAGTATACAATGTTTCACAGCAATATTTTTGTCACATTCGCATCATCACGAGTCCCTGCGGTTATATGATATTTCGCAGGTCAATCTGACAGTTAGAGCACTCAAACATTAACCAAGATGGCGTTCTGTGGCTTTTTGCTGTCCCACACGGACGCGGAACAAGGGGGCTCTCTAGGGGTAATTAGATCTTGACGAATGTGGCTCGTCGCTCAAGACCTATTGTTGAGTTACTCCGCAGGTCACATTGCACGTCATGCTTTGACGGCGCCGTCCGAGAAGGTGACCTTCCCAACCCCTGTCAAGCCACGAGCAAATCGCACCTCCCACCCTCTTCCCGGGTGTTGTTAGGGCAGTCGGTAGCTGCTGTTATGACAGCTGAGGAATATGCTGCCAGCACTGCGGTAGCGGTGGCTCGGATCAGCGGGTATCAAAGGCTCACAGCTGCCACTAGTCTTCTGGAACTTTCAACTGGACACTTTGTTCATTGAAATGTGTAGGTGTAGCACTGGAGTAACGGGCCTGGTATCGACGGACATCAAAGGCTCACCGCTGCCTCCTGTACACCTGAACTCTTTGTTCGCTTTGTTGCACTGTAATAATGAAAGGTGATTTGGATTGCATTTGAAAGGAAGCGGAATGGTGGATAATCCAATGTATGTCATACCTTCTTTGCTCAAAAGAAATCGTCAAGTGTTTTGGACGGCCTCAAACAAGGGTTTTTCTGGCAGTAAACTTCTGCTCGTGTGGCCCAGCGCTGTCATCACTAGTAATGAAGAGGAGATGAGAGCAAAGCAGGTCTGGATGGGATTCATTCCAGAAGAATCCCCATGGTGATCTAGGGTGAAGTTGCTACTTAAGTGGCTCTTAATTTAGCTAATTGCATTTGGGTGTGATGATCAAATATTTGACTTGCTGTTTGCCAAGGATGTGATTGAGGGCAGCTAGCTGACTTCTGAGGCTGCAGTTTTAAAGGGGAACCCCACCCAGGACCAGAATGGACTCGGTATTCAGACCATTTCACACACATCCCACGGAATGAGCCTCATTAGAATAAAAATGACCCATTCAACCAATGGCCTTTTCACATGTGCATTGAAAATCTGTGGGGAGTTTTATTCACTCACTCTGCACACTGGTCCTAACACTCATCACCTGCTTCTAGTGTGTTGCTGGCTGGTTCTGTCAGCGGAATTTTGAATGAGACGGTTTCGTTTTTAGTCTCCTACCCCCCCACTTTTTCTGTTTTCTGTGAGTACTCTCGAAAGGGAAAGGGTGGCCAGGTGAACACTGGGGATTATATGGAATTACTTACATTGCAGGATGAGACATTTTGGAGGAAAGGCATCTATAGGATTGCAGAATTGATGTAAACTTTACTACTACAACAACCACGATAATAACGTTCATTGTTCTTAAAGTGTTATGTACAGCAAAGATTTTGAGGTATCTCTGTGTGTAGAGTTTTCACGATTTTCATTTACCTTATTTTTTTAATTGAAGCATTTGTTTTTGGTGTAAAGTAAAACAAAAAGGAAGAAGTAGCCAAATGGAGCGTTATCTTAATAATCCGTTTCCGTTTTATTCTTCCTCCTGCCCCGGCAGTGTGGTGGAGGTGCTGGAGAAGCACGACCTGCAGAAGCCCGTCTCCTTCGTGAAGAACAGCGAGAGCAGCCGAGAAGAGGCCCACCAGCTCATGGTGAAACTCACCCGACACGTGGGACGCAAGTGAGCCGCCCTGGCGCCGAGGCGCTCTCGCGGTACCAGTAGGAAAACAAAGTGCAGCCCCCACCCCACCCCCCCCAGATATCACAGACCCATAAAAAGCCAAGGCAATTGCTTGCAGTGCAACTTTTTTTATTTTTTTATTTTAAAGTAATTTTTCATCCTGGGACTTTGGTTTCGAAGACCAGGACCTGTAAGCAGGCCTGTGATACATGGTCCTGCTGAGCCATTAAGGGGGGAGGCGGGGCTGGGGCCAGCATTTCATCTTTCTGCTCCATTCCCCAGGAGTCCTCCAGTAAGCGAGAACCTGTGGAAGGGGCTTCTTCAAGATCTGCTGGACATGCAGAAAAGCGTTTACACCTGTCTGGATGCTGACACCTGCCTCCAGGTGAGCCAACCCCTCCCTGCTTTTGCATATCTAGCTATTCCCCCCCCCTCCCTCCCCAACCAGGGTTACCTTCCCGTATTCACTTGCATCATCAATACCACAGCGAGTCATGTTGATTTTGCTATCTTTTCATGATCATTATTTGTGTCTCTCTCCTTCTCCTCTGCTGCTGATGATACAAAGAGCTCACATTTGTAGCCAGCAACCCATATTAAATCACACCTGGATACAGTACAAAGGAAAAAGACATTAAAGAAGCTGTGATGCCATTTTTGCTGCTGTGGTTTTAAACCCCACATAATCAGATCTGCTTCAATCAATATCCATCCAGGGGCCCAGAAACATTTTGATCAGTTAAACAGTTAAAGTAACTCCTCCCTGCTGCCAGACCGTTTGAGTCAGCTGACATCTTAAATGCATCACATAAAATTTTACTCTCCCGGCTGCAGTGTTAAAGAAATAACATTGTTTGATGAGGCCGTGTGATTTACGAAGGAGTGTCCCTCCACGCTCTGCCGGGATCCCCAAAAGGGCTGCGGTCGGCTGTGTCGGGGTTCACACGCTTTTCTTGCGTCCAGATCCGTCTCTGCAGCTGTTGCTCGCAATTAATGGCTTTCCATGGAGTTTATAGCCCTTTGATTGATGACCCGCTGTTAGCGATGGACACCTGAACTGAAGCGCCCAGATTCAGTCCTGCAGTTGTGTCATTTTAGGAGCCGGGGTTGGCAATGCTGCTTTCCTCATTATGGATTTTAAAAGAATTTATTAACTCACAATTATCATCCCCCTCGGAAATGTCCACGGGGTGTTTGTGTGTGTGTGTGTGTGTGTGTGTGTGTGTGCGCCTTCCATTTAACCTGCATTGTCCTGGCCTAGCTTACTGATGTAAAGTACACAAACAGCATTATGTGTGAGCTAACAAGGGCCAATGGAGATGTTAGGTGACGAAACACTTTGCTGTTTTAAAGGGAATTAGGAGACCTGGTGCAGTCACAAAGAGAGCGTCTGTCAACAGCAAGCCCCACGCTGTGAACCGCGTGTCAGGTGTCGGGCAGCCCTGGGCGCCTCTAAATTAGACTTAGCATGTTTTTTTTATCCGGTGGCGGGAGGATAATCATCACGCTCGGATGGTTTGATGATGTCAGCCAGCGCCCCTGTGTTAGTGCCCTGGCTTGTCCCTCTGTTCCCCCTGTCCTCCCCCTCTTTAACTGATCGCTCCCTCCCTCATCCCCTTCACCTCTCTCCGCCCCTGGGTGGTTCCCCGTTTCTTCTCGCCTGCACTGCTGCTTCCTCCCCAATCCCGCTAATTTCCTCCTTTCCCCTGCTCACAATTCTTCCCTGTCTCTGCTCGGCCTCCCGCAGGTCTTCACGGAGAGCCTGCTGTGCTCCGGTCGGCTGGAGGGTATCCGATTGGCCGGCCATCTCCTGCAGCGCAGCGCCGCCTTGCCAGAACCTGCCGCCGGTCCTGCAGCTTCCAGGGGTCCACTCAACCCCTCCAGGGTGCCCTACCAGAAAAGCATGGAGTTGGTCCTGGCAGCAGCCCACGAGTACTTCAACTCCTCTACTGCCCTTAGCGACAGCTGCATGAGCCTGGCACGGTAATGACCTCACAGGGACTCCTCCCCACCTTCCAGGGGCTACTGTGCCTTTAGTCAGCATGTCACTTTTGCTGTTGTGGAAATGTTTTCAAAATAGGATACCAGGTGTTTCACAATACCAAGAGCACAATGATCGTACTTGTGGTCTTGGCAAGACCGGTCCTGCTAACTTTCCTCCCAAGAATGGGAGTGCAATGAATCATGGGATTGGTCTCATTTAGCAAGGATGCAACTGATGCATCCTTGATATTCGGGGTGGGGCATGAACGACATCCGGGGATTTTTACCGTCCTTTGTACTTCTGTTCCCGAGTATTGGAACTGGTCTTTGGCAATGGGAGGTGACGTAAAATGGCTTTACAAGAACACAAGTACAGTCAAGTATGCATGTTGAGAAACACTCACCATGCCACTTACCAGACACCATATCCCACTGTGTTTAACTAAACTTCGAGGTGCAAACTCAAATGCTAACAGGATCCAGCAGTCCTGTAATGTCCTATTCTGCAACAGTTCGCTGACCTTGAAGTCTTAAAAAGAAGAAAATAAGATTGCAAATGGCTGTTTCCTGGGTAATGTTGGTTAGCTTCATTGAACAAAGAAGCTGTAAACTAGCTAAATGAGCTAATTAGAAATTTAGCTGGCTACCTACAACATGCATGCCAGCAGGTAAAATGCTAATTCACTGTTTCAAGAAAAACATGATGGGTTTGTTTATTGAGCCATGCAAGTGCAATTTCCGATGAGGATTAAGTTTTTAAATTTTGTGTATAATGACATTTATTATAGGCTGGCTGAAATTTTAGGATTTTTGGCTTCTTTCTCCAGTTATGGTGCAATTATGTGTAAAGAAAACTGCTCCAAACGTAGTATTTTAAAAATATGTTTTTTTTTTTTTCCCTTTTGGGTGGGGGGGGGATTCCTCTTTAAGTGGTGCTGTCTTTTGCAGGTAGTGTAGTTCCACAGATGATGTATGTTGTCAGTTTGTTGCCCCCACTATTACTGTGGGCTTCTCATAACACCAATAAGTGTATCTTCATAAAAAGTTACGTGACCAGTGTTTGTAAACTGTTAGCTTTCAGCAAGCTTGGTTTCATTTATGTTGTTAAATGCAAAAATGAATTTCCACCAATCATCCGGTGTCATTCTAGTCCTTTTTTTCCCCAGAGCTCTCTGATTGGTGAAATATATTTGCTCGTATCTGGATCTCTGCTCTTTGAGAATGTTTCGGTGCTTTTTCTGTATTCCTTCTTCGCCAGAATAGCTCATGAGACAGAAACAGCGTTTACCCAGTTAATCTCTTGATATGTGGGGAAAAGGCTCTGGAAACTAATTATGTTGTCTTTAATTTCGGAAAGCTAATTGAATTTTTATCTCCGGCGTGGTTATCAAGAGTTACCGCGGGTCGTTTTACACGCGTCCTCTTTGTGCGTCCCGCAGAAGTGCTGCAGGGGGTACCGTGAGAGGGATGTCAGCAAATCTCCTTTTTCTCCAGTAACATCTGATCGATCAATTTTTCATAGAGCAAAAGCTTCATTTGCTCTCCCTACGCATCATCGCGGCCTGATTTTCGTAGTATGCTGTACTTCTCTACTCGGTTAAAATGTACTTTAGAGATGTTAGTTTGCTTCCGTCTTTTGAAATTTCCAAGTACTACTCCACAGACTTTTTTTTCACCATTTTAATCCAGCACATACCACCTAGCAGCATAGATTCCTGGAGGTTGTTCCCCTGCAAATCGTTCCACTTTCATGCTGATGTTTCCCTTGTGCCCAGGATGGACTGCGGGTTCCGCTTGTGCCTGTGCAGCATAAGGCCGTCGGGTCTGCTCTGACTGCGACCTTGTGTTCAGAACAGCAGATTTGGACCATGGTTGTGCGTCATCTTTTTTAAACTCCATTTACGTTTATTTGAAATCAAATAGACAAAGTACACAGAGCATTCAGGGGAACGTCAGAGACCAGCAAGGGACGATGGAGGGATGTAGACTAGTGGGGGGTTTTCCTGGGGGCTTTTCGTGAATTTTGAGAGGGAAACTAATGACCAGATGTGGTACTGCAGCTCATTCTGTCATTGGGGATCCACAAAGGAGACGTGTCTGTGTTGAGTCTTCTCGCATGGTGGAGGGATCTCCAAGCAGCATTTGTTTGCTGAGCAAAGAGACTGAGATGGGTTCTAGTTCTCAAGCAGCATCTTGATGGAAATAGGTACCTGGTCTTTAATGGCTCTGGAAGCCAAGCACCAAGCACTTGAACTTGATGCGAGCTCCAAGAGGGAGCCAAGGATGATAGTGAAGGAGGGCAATAACATGAGTGCATTTTACTGATTGATACCACACATCCTGCTGCATTTCATCTGTAGTAGGTTGACAGCACAAGCTGGTAATCCTGTGCGTGAAGAGTGGATGGTGGACAGGAGAGAATCTAGGACTGGAAAAAGCCAGTGACTTGATTGAGGACAGCACTTTCAAATGTTTGAGGTGGTGTTTCCCAGTCCCGTCCTCGTGGACCCACAGACTATCCACATTTTTGCTCCTACCAGGAGCTGGGTGGCAAAAATGTGCATTTTTTCGCTAGGAGCAAAAACAGATTGACTGTGGGTCTCCAAGGACTGGATTGGGAAACACTGGTTTAAGACATTAATGGGTGGAGATTGATCGCTCGATGGTTTTCAATTTGCGATTGGTCATCAGTGGACTTTGTTGTGTGTGAGTGGCGGGTGCAGAAAACTGGCTGCTGCTTGCTGCCATCTCATGGAAGAATGGCGCAACGGCATCAGCCATCGGAGTTGAGGGGAGTTGGAGGGTGGAGCTGGATGTTGAAAGTGAGCAGGTGGTTTAGAAAGTAGAGAGATGATAGAAGGGATTGGTGCTCAGCCAGATCCATGGGACATCTTGTTATCTGCCATTTCCGCTCGGCTATCCGCCTCTTTGTCGTCTAGGTCACACTGGAGAGCCTGGGGTGAGAGTGTAGCGAGTCTGCCGGTCTGGGGGACAAGGTGGCCCAAGTACGAGTGTCCTCAGTGCGGATCCCGGCCTCTGTCAGAGCCCGGATGTGAAGTGCAGTCGGAACCCGACACGAGTCCCAGTGTGTGCTGAAGAGTGCTCGATCATCCAGCTACTACTCGCTGAGAAGGGGAGCACAAAAAGCTCGAGGTTCTGTAAGAGGAGCGTCAGGTCGACTGTGAGCTGCATCGAGAAAATAACATGATGGAGAGCCCAGCACCTCTAGGGTCACGTGCCTTAGCGCACTGTTTCAGTGATTGCATCTCTGCATGGTACTGAGCGTGCCCTTAACTGGCAGCGGCGTGTACAGAAAGAGCAGAAACATTAGGGGCCATTTCAAGAGGATCTCACCAATCTTGCAAACTACCAGTATGTACAGCTTTCTTGTTAAATCAGTATGTTGTGAGTAAAAAACAGGACACAGGAGGTCCCCCAGCTTACACGAGGGTTAAAACACAAAAAGTTTGAGCTTTGGGTCTAATGCTACCCTCCCCCACTTCAAAATACAGTTGATTGCACCCAGTGATGTCATTTTGCACTACGTATACTGTAGGTGCTGAAGTGATGGTGGTGTCCATTTTTTCGATACATATGGTCGGAACTTTTACCGAAGAATTCCAGCATAAGCTTGTTCTTCAAAGTTATAACAGCAGTGTCCTTTCTGAGGCTGTCATTCTTTATTTCTTTATTGTTTGGTACTTAATAGTGTTTTCCTGCATGCGGGGGTGGTGGCCATACAGTAAATTACAGGTTACGGCGGGTCGTCAAATGTTCGTGTTTTAGGAGATCTGGAATTTTCTGATATCGTGAATTTCATATATATTGGTGTGTTTTTGTCCGTCGTTCGCTTCGCTGTAACTCTCGATTTTGACAGGCTCGGAGGTGCGTTTCCCATGGGGTGAAGTTACTCGGATGATGTCGTTAGTTATCGCCTTTTACTTCTCATTTGCATAAATTTTCAAGCAATTTCCAGGAGGGAAGCGGTACACTCTAAATAATTCACGTCACTGTGACACCCCCTTTCCGTCTTTTGTACAAATCCATTTTAACGAGTAAGTGCACATCAATCCCCAGGCTAGGGTGTGAAATGAATTGTAAGTGCACATCTTTCCCTTCGGTTCGCAAACAGCCTCCACTATTTCCTTGATTCTTTTGCTTTTGCTGTTTTATTCCTCCTTTGATAGGAATCATAGCCCTCACCCTCCCCCCCTTTTTTGTGACAACCTGCCAATTTAAATTTGTAACAGTTAAGGCTCTTCTGGTTGTTCGTCTCTCCTTCCACCGCCTATTGCAAAGTCCCCAAAGTCTTTCTGAGCGATTTATTATCGCTTCTTTCTCACTGTTATATCTATTGTAAACAGCATTATAACAAATTCAGTATTTGTGTGCTTGTATGCAAAATACAAGTGAATGACCCTTGTGAGCTGTGCTGAATGAAATCGGATGTGAAGTTTACACTGTTTGTGCGATGGGCTTTGATAATAACTTGTTTTTTGCATTAGGAGAGAACTGCCTGGTAAACCTTGTTAAACCATGCCAAATCTGGCAGCTGACCTCAAACACAAGTGATAGGTCTCTAAGATTTAGCCATGGAGGCTCACGTATTGGGTACCAGGTACTGAATTGCCTTGCAGCCTTTGTTGAACACAATAGACAGACAGTGGGAATTTTATTTTTAACGTCATCGTTTAGACGACCTCACTCTGTAGGCGTAATTGTCTCATAAGGCAAAAAGCGACAACCAGTGTCTGGGAGGCCTCAAAGTAGAGTTTTTTCCCAGCTGTAACTAGCCTATGAGGTGGTCATTTACATTGACTTATTTAGCAAAGAGGTATAAACCAGCGAATCCAAAGCAATGTATAATTGAGGAAGTGGGATCAGACACAGTCAGGCTTAAGGGCCTTGCTCAAGGACCCATCAGTGAAATCACTCTGTCGGCCATGGGATTAGAACCAACAACCTAATCAATGGATTAGCAGATTAACCCACTGAGCCACACTCCATTCCCCTGGTCACACTGGAGGGTCATACTGGGTCATTGGTCAAAAATATGTTAGTCAGTCTGTAGCTAACGGCTAGCCTGAAATGGCAAGAGTGTACTTACAACACTGATTAGAAAATGTTTTGTTTCTTTGCTCATTCATCTAGGGCCTGTTTACAGCTGATCAGTGATTGCCCACCTCTCATCCAGGAAGAGTTGGACTTGATCAGAGCCCTCAGCCAGCTGGAGGACTTTGATGTGAAAATACTCCCTTTGCAAGGTATGCCGAGAGTTGACCTTGATTTGTTGGAGTTCGGGGAAAGGAACGATGTTGATGTAGACAGAGGGGTTCTACGATGTCGGGGAGCTGAATTCTCCTCTTCCTGTCATCGCACTTCAGAATGATGCATTTTACTAGTGAAGAGCTGAGTAGAGTATGCTGAGAGTTAGTCATCATGTATGTCCAGCGGGGAACTGGAAGTAAAATGAATTGCCTCAATTTCCAGCCTTGAGGTTTGGTTAATCTTCAGCCTGGCTTGCTTCTAGTGTTGGGCAATCGAGAGGATTTTAGTAGTTATTTGAGAATGAGCACCATCAAATTCACATCAGGCGGACGGTTCCATGCCAGTTTCATCTTGGGGCTTCCTGCTTCCTCTTGTGACAGTGCTCATGGCTCCCTGCAGACGCCTGTATCTGAAATGGCTGTCTTCCATTACTGTTGTATAGCCTGCAGGTTTACGCCTGTGTTGTTAGAGTTGGGGTCGCTACTGCAGTCGGGTTGAGAATCTCTGCATGCTGCATCGGCAATCTTGGCGTTTGCTTTGCACTGCCAGAAAAACTTCTTGTCAGTCTGCATGTTTACATGAAAACTCAATCCTTGCTAATACTGAAGCCTAGTATAACTGTCCAAGAATGACAGGAGGTTAGCGTCTGTCATTTCCACTATTGACTCGTGACAGTCGCGCTTACAAGTGCAGAGCGTGACACTGCGTTTCAGTCCATTCTGGGCTTTGGGTGGATTTTCTGTGTTAATTCAAGTTCATAGCAGAAACCACGCTCTGGGTAGCCGTCGTTTACTTGAAATCCTTGGACCTCCTGGTTCATTCCCCTGGAACCAGCTCAGAGGAGCAGGCACATTGACGGAATAATCTGGCATGGGTGCACGCAGCAATAACAGCATCTCAGTCCAAGAACCGTACCTGTTTTTGCCAACCTTGTTAGCACCCTCTACATGATTGACGTGCCTGTTCTGTGCCTGAGTTGGTGCTGATGGAAGCTCATGTGGCATCCTAGGCAAGCTTCACCGCCTGTCCTGCATGCCACCTAATGGGTTGATTGGCACCAGTGTGAGTTATGAGCCATATGTAAATGGAATTTGGCTGGCAGCAGCCGTCTGGAGGACCTTGAGCCTCAAAAAGTGCCAATCTTTTTATCCCTGATGGAATAGGGTGACCCTCCACTCCAACCTGGTCTCTGTAAACACGATAATGGGTAAATTTGAAGTGTCCCCCCTGCCTTCAACCTCCTGGGTGTTATTAGGGAGAGGGCAGATTAGGCATGTCAGAAATCCCCCCCTGCCCCGCCACCTTGGGATGATTCTATAAATGTCCATTGCCAGAATACCACCATTGAGTATTAAACCAAAGGCCCATGCTGGAAATGCCTGAAAAGTGTAATACACCCCCCCATGACAAATCAGCAGTCGCTGGGTAACAGATGGCTTTGCGAGATTAGGTGTTTGAAACAATATAACAGACCTCGAGTCCCAAATGGTGATGGAGCAGGAGCTGCGGGTTGTTTAATACACAGCATATTTTAATGTAGGAAATTGCAGACTCTACACTTTTTATAAATGTGTTTTTTTGGAGGAGGGGAGGTATCACCTTTTATTTGTTTATTTATTTAAAACAATAGCTTTTGACGTGCCCCGATGATGACTGATTGTGGCGTAATTTGCTGCCGTGTCCCTGAGGTATTCCTGACAGTTCTCCAGGGAAGAGTTGCACGCCAATGCAGTATAAATATCGTTATGGTTCTGTGTGTAAACATGCCCGGGGGGGTTGGCGGCCTGCCCGGCCCGGGGAAGGGCGTGAGCGGCGTTTTCCTCCCCCGTGGGGAGCCTGACCTCCACCCCTCCCTGTCCAGTCCGCCTGCGGTCCGACCGGCTGACTCTAATCCAGGATTGCATCGCCCAGTGCTCCACGGCCTACAAACAAGCCTCGCTTCTGCTGGACCTGGCCTGCTTGCTGCGGGTGGCAGGTGAGATGGGCGCATCTTCATTATTAATTATGCGGTATTAATTCTCCTGTTCTCTTGCGTCTAGGGGTCCATTGCTGTCTGGGAACCCCCTAGCGGAACAAACCAGACCTTCCTCTTCGTGTGAAAACAGCACTTTTTCTGGAATCTATATGCTTTTCTCTTTTTCTGTTTTAGAGTTAAAAAAAATCTTTTCTGGGGGATTGTTAAAGCGCACACAGCCTAAAGCAAGACTTTTTCTTTGCTTTTTTCCCCTTCATTCTCTCCCTCCCTCACTCTCTCTCCCAATCCTGTTGTGTGGCTATCTTGCTGTTGCAGCACTGGCCTCCAGAGGGGTGAGTGTTTAAACAGGCCTGAGTGAGTCTACCAGCAGATCGCCGCCATCAGCAGCCTCCTCTGCTAGACTCCCTCCATGCTTATTATGTAGCACATCGTTATTCTGTCTTTCAGTTATTCAGTTGCTGGGCAGATGTTCTGCTTTTGACTGACACGTGCTGCCGCACAACACACAAGAATGCTTTGTTGCCACGTTTGAAATTAACAATTTTGATTAAAGGTGCAGGAGCTCCCCCTATCTGTCACCCCGGGGACTTGAACCTGCAGCTTCCTACCCCTGCCACCTGCTATTCAGCTTCTCCATATGACTGCATATGATGATTTTGTGCTGCAGAGCCAGTTATAGTTTATCATTTTTGATTTAGGTTTGTACTGGCTGGTAGATTTGACCAGTATTGCTACATACAATTGGACAGGGTATACTAGTAAGGTTTTTTCTGCTTCTGGTATTTAGGTAATCTCATTTATGTGTTCTGGCTCTGCTAAAATGGTGTACATGCACACGTATTTTAATCTGTTTAATTCATTCATTCATTCATTCATTCATTCAGTCAGTCAGTCACGCCTATGCTATCTGCAGTGACAGATTCTCTGCAGACTCTAATGGCTGGTCTGATCTTCTGTGTTCCCTGTGTCCTAAATGCCCTGCTTTTCATCTCGCTGCCATGCCCTCTGGGCCCAAAGGAAAGAGTGTCCCGTTTCCTCCGCCGGCATTCGCGTATATCAGTCTGTCCCTACTTTCACACAAAAGACGGCCCGGCCTTCAATGGCTCTTGGCCCAGAGTGTGGAGCCGCGAGGATGGGAAGCCCGCAGCGTGGAGGGCCCCTCCGTCCCTGACTCGCGGGGCCTGTAGCCGCATTAGCGCTCTTATCACTGCTGTCAGGTTTCTAATGTCCTCTTTCTGGTCTGTGTATGAGCGGGCTTCATGAGAGGATGAGGGGAGCCGGGTGCAGAGGAATCGACCCGCCCAAAGCTGCAGCACAATAATTTTTATGCTATTATGTAATCTTGTATTAAGACCTTTGTGTAAAGGTTTCTTTGGAAGGCAACTCTCTTTTTGTTGTCTGAGAATTGCTGTCTCGATGCTAGTTGTGTATCTAAACCCTGTTTGTGTTTCATTTCCCTTATTTTGTGTCTCTGACACCCCTGCTGTACCTCCTCCAGATGCAGTGTAAATACAGTGCAATCTCAGCCACCCACTTCCACGCAAGCAGACTCCCAGCAAAGCTGACTCTCCAAACCCCACCCCCCACACACCCCCATCTGTGTCCTTGCCTTGTCCTGGTTGTCTCATGTGTCTCCTCCCGCCCCCCCAGGTGAGGACGAGCCCAAACGCAGGGGCCAGGTGTTGACCCTGTTGGCGGAGCAGGCCCTTCAGTGCCATGACTACAAAGTCGCCTATATCCACTGCCAGGACCTCATGGCCACAGGTACCAATGCAGCCAATCGGAGGCTTGTTGCTGGGCAGCCTGGTGGAAGACAGTGATGCAGGGCAGGTGTTTAGCGCCTTACAATCTTACCTTTTTTCAGGTCCCCACAAAGATCTGTGAATGCAATCAAAAACTAAAAATGTCTCGTATTTAGTTTGGTTACTTATGGTTAAGGTAGGGGTTAGGGTCGTCATGTTGGGATTAGAGTTTTACCCATAGAATTCAATGGAGAGTCCCCACAAAGATATAATTGCAAACCTGTGCGTGTGTGCTGATCCCTGCCCCCCCCCCCCTCATTCTGACCCAGTTTTTTAATCCCTTTGTTGAATTTTTAATTATTATTAATGAATGTGAAAGGCATTCCTCCCCTCTGCCTCCTTCTCGCTCGATTCCTCGAGGTTATGTTTTTACCTGTAATGCAGCATCTCTGCTGTCTGTACGCCTGACAAATCTCATCTTAATTACAGCTCTGATGAATCCAATTTGACCATTTAGGAGCGAGCTGGGGTGGGAGTGGGGGGTCATCCCTGCCTCCTGACATCGCCCGGAGTGGTCTCTGTGGTTGACTGGGAACCAAACAGGCCCATCTCCCCCTGTTGGAGCGGTCGTAATAAGCCTCTGCGCCGACCTTCCCTGATGCGGAAAGCGGGGACGCAGAATCCCCAGTTTCTTTTGTAATCATGAGACATATTTAGTGGCATCTGAACAGCTTGCGCTCCCTGCCTCAGAGGCAGAAGAGTGGCGGTGGTGGGGGCGGGGGGGAAATAAACAATTTTAAACCAAAAGGCACGTGTGGGGAAAAGAGTCCGATGCTCAGAAATAGTTTGTTTGCCGTGTCAGTCTGTTCAGCCCGGAGCACTTCTGTCGCGATGGCGAGGCTCTACACCAGCACACTAATGGCCTGTGAGCTCCGACACACGTGCATGGCCAGATACCATTCATGCTCTCTGATTTCACTTACCCTCTTAAACTACCCTGGGCGGCTGGGGCCTGGGATTCTTAAACTCGGGCATTAAATTGCAAAATGCTGCTCTAATTACCGCCTAGACATCCTGGAGAAGAAAAGGTTTATGCAATAAGGGCTTGCTCAATAAAGGTGTCTTTTAATTTGGAAGCGTAATCTCTATCTATTAAAATCAGCAGCTTGTGGACTGAATCACATAAAGCCCACACACACACACACACACACACACACACACAAAACTACTTGTCCGCTATGTACTAGGCCGGAGGCAATTGCTATCACGTATCAGCTGAATTTAAATGCCATGTGCCACACACTCGCAAAAACAGTTAAACTCTATTTTCCAGCCCCGTTTCTGTCAGAAACAGTTATCTGTGTTTGTAGTGCTCGGGCCGTAAAAGCCGCGTGCCATAATCGCTTAACGAGCGACTGTCTTTCATATTCAAATGCTGAAAGACACGGGTTGGCCAGACCAAACAGCATTAAAACTCATGGATTATTGGTCCCCTGTCTGTTAAAATAAGCCTAAAATTCAGCACGACGCCCTGCTTGCATTCGCATAAGTGGAGGCTCTGTTCTTCTTTGGTTCGCGTCTGCGGTTAAATTGTCATGACGCTTTCAGTCATTAGCCTCTGATTCCTGTGTGTGTTAATGCATTCTCTGGTGAGAGGTCAGAGGCGTCACGCGCCTTTGGAACTTATAAGGCCAAGGGAACAGGAATGTGACCTGAATCAGGTTTTCCGTTGGTCTGCTTTAGCACTTTAGCTTCCAGAATTGTTCAGAGAAATATGACTACCTGCTGAGTGAACCTGCTTGTTTCCATGTGAAGTGTGCATTAGTAAGCTTAAATGAATGACTCACTGTGTACTCTAAGGCTGTATAATGGCCATCAGTACTATGACATTCTGCAATCTGAGGCTCTCATGGATAGAGTTCAGCTTCCAGAAGGCTGCTTTTTCAAAACCCATGGCCGGCACACTGGCTGACCATGCCCCCTCACCCAAAAATCTTGTTCTCATTTGTACGTGTGTGTCTGTATGACTCATGTGGCTTTTGTGATGGGGAAAAGGGTGGTTTTGGAGGTTGTACTGGTCAGGTGAAAATAACGTCACAATGCGGGGTCAGAGTGGGTACATTTCATACATACATACAATAATATTCAGTATAATAAAAAAAAAAATCTGAAATATTCCAAACATAGTATGTTCGTACAAATTTACACATATCATCGAAAACAGGAAACAGATTGTGAGCTAATGAGTATTGTCACGGTAACATGAGGAGAGCAAAAAATCACAATGAAATTTGCCTCTTATTTGGGTTCTTCTGGCAATTATTTCAAATTTATTTATTTTTTTATTATTTTCTCTAATGCCATACGTTTTTCCCAGCTGTTATGGGAGTTTGGGAACGCGCAGCATTAACGGGGTGGGATTTTTTTTTTGCCATTTTTTTTTTTGTATCTTGCTTTTTTAATTTTATCTTACCAAAGAAGCTTACTTTTATGGTCAGGTATTGTAAATATTTCCCCCTTGTTCAGTGGTAGCAGGTGATAAATTCCCAAATGAGTAGCAGAACTGAGTGTTTGGCTTAGAAGCCATAATGCGTACTACCCCTCTCTCTGACGATTTTGACCCCCCCAATAGGTTACGCCCCAGGATGGCACGTTTGCAGCCAGCTCGGCGAGCGTGAGGACTACCGTGACCTGACAGCACGCCGTGAGCTCCTGGCTTTCGCGCTCACGCACTGTCCCCCCGTGGAAATCCAGGCCCTGCTGGCGGCCAGCAGCTTCCTGCATACCCAGGTAAGCCCTCCAGGGGGCCCTCTCTCCACTCTCAGTTTAGCCGATCTATTAATCCAGGGTGACTCACGACCCGCATTATTTACCCTGTTATCTCTGGTTCCATAGGTCTCTAGATCAAAACAGTGCTGCAGTACTCTCTATCTATATTGTCCAGCTTTTCACTGAACCGATTAAGAGTTTACCTTTGCTTGGGGGTGCTGCAAGGGGGGCCTCAATGTACGACTGCTCGGTTCTTTAACAATGAAAGTGGAGGTGTGTAAAACTCTCTGCTGTGCTGCATAAACTGCTATTTCCCTGTGTCAGTCTTTAAAATATCACCTGTTGTATTGGCTTGTCAGGGTCTCCCCCTCACCCCCCCCCCTTTCACAAACATGGGTCAGTGCCATTTTTGGTTGGGAATGTCATTCAATGGTGCGGTAAAAGTTCACTTCCTGTATCTTCAGATTCCAGCTTTTTCGGTCCCCCTGGGTGGTTTTAAGGACGCCGCCACCCTCGAGGAACAGCCTGTCCCCGAAACTGGCTGTCAGAAAGGATACTCTTGAATAGCTGAGCCAGAGCACTCAGCTTGTATTAAGGAACATTTCATTACAGCGTCTCTGTGTGCCATAGTGATGGGTTACCGCTGTATGTTATCTCAGTAGGCCGTGCGGTCAGCCTATGCATGCGCTATAAGCACGGTCTGTGAACATGCGGTGTCCTTGTGCATTACGGTTATTGGCTGCCGGGGAGAAGGAGCATGCATTGAAAATGAGCGTCTCTAGCCTTGGTGGCACCTGGGACTTCATGCCAGTCTGGCACCATCCTGGTGGTCCATCTACCCGCTGATCAGTTTTGCCACGCTGTCAGGGTTCAGTCAGCCATTTGTCTGACACGGCAAGAGGCTGTCAGCTGACTTGGAAAACCTGGACTGTTAGGAGAGAGGCGCCTTGTGGCAGGAGTTTGCACTCAGAAAGGCCATTACCTACCGGAGACTGGCTCAGCTCGATCTGGGCGACATATCAGACATACGTCCTGGGTGTCCGTGGTGTTTTCCACGGGTAATTTCTAATTTACTACCATGCTTCTTTGTGTCTGGTTTAAAAATGTGGAGTAGGCTATACACAACCTCATGGCAGCCCTGCGTATATATATGTGTACGTTTGCTGTCAGCCTGCGAGGCTACGGAGGTGCCCCCTATTGGCGGCAGCCGCTGTGCGGGATTCAGAACCTGAACAATGCGTCTCGGGGGTGCTAAGACCCGCAGAATCAGGAGGGCTCCCAGCGGAGTCTCGCGGAGTGTCACAGCACCCGGTGTACTGGAGCGGAGCTCACAGAGAGAACACCTCCTCCCCTTTTGTTATAGTGTGAATAAGAGTGTCAAAATGTGTGAGCTAGTCCCACATGCAGGGAAAAAAAACTGTACACTGAACCATAGTTATTTATAAATTGCATTTTACGTTTTTTTTTTCTTTGGTTTATTGATGCAATGAATGTTTTCTTTAGCTAAAGGATCATAAAGGAGGCCTTTACTGCACTCGGTGCTGTGTGTGCGCGCATATATATTATAAGTAATGTGAAGTCGGCTTCTCCCTCGTCCCGCTGTCGCTGAACGCTGGCCTCTTGCATTGGGAGGTTAATATAATCGCCATGCGCCGTCGTCATCCGATCCACCACTTAATGAGAGCCGGCACCGTCAGTCGCAGTTCCTGCCTATCCCACGGCATTCTGCACATCTATTCCGTCGGCGCCACCTGTGCTCAGTAGCGCCCTTCTGCAGCTTTTGGGAAGACTGGACTCTGTCATATCAGTGCAACCCCCCCCCCCCCCCACCCATTAAAAGCACAACATCAAGTTTATGAGGCTCATTGAGGCTCAGATCCATTATGGCATTTATTTATTTACCCTTGTGGTTTTTAATGGGTTTTCGCATCCAAAGCCACTTGCCGATCTAACAGCAGGTGTGAGGAGGTGCAGAGGTCCAGGCTGTCTGTAACCTGTCAGGCCTACTTTCGTTCTGACATCCCCCCAGCACCCCCCATGCATCCTCTGCATCGCTCACCGATTCAGCTCCCAGTCCGCCAGCGGGTCGTCGTTACCGCCGCTGCCCGCCAGCCGCTAACAGCAGCTTCGTTACTCTGTCTCCGTCCGTCTGCTGACACCACCACCTGCGGCTCGCTCTGTGCGTCACATGACACGTAGGCCGCTGCCTGTCAGTCAACTGTCAGAGAATTCAGCTCTTCAGGATTTGAATTACTATTATTTTTTAAATATTGCTTTTATTATGTAGACTTGGAATTCCACATTCCCTGGAGTACTTTTACCCCATGAATGTTAGTTCTTTAGGAATGCCTCTCTAAAATGGGTCAACCCCCCCCCCCCCATTCACAGATCCTCTACCAGGCCGTGAATCACCAGATTGACCCGCACGGCAACGGGCCACACGGTCCTGGCTCAGCCCCGGAGCCACCCACCGAACGCCAACAGGTACGTGGAGCCCGCCAGCGTCCGGCTCTCAGCCACTCGGGGAGGATTACGACCAGCCATCTTACCTGCTGGCATCATGCATAACTGTCAGCGCGCGGTTATTTATCTAGGCTTGTCACACCTGCTACAAGATTCTGCGACTTCACATATTATATGTATAAAATAGGTATAACCATCGTGATATATATTTTATTGAAATCATGTTTTCTTCCTTTCTTACTGTGATGATGTGGGATAAATTGAGAATTGGGCTAGTTAATTAAGTGACGGGAATGAAGATCAGGTTTCTCCTGAGTCATCGTCACAACTGCTGCGTAAATCCCCTTTGCTAAGGTGCCCCGTGCGAGACCTGGACCAGGTTCAGGTTCCGCTTTTTTTTTATCTCGTGTTTGTTTGCATGCTGGGGATCCCCCCCGTACGATGGCGAGTTTTTGCTTTGCACTGAGCAGGAACGTTCTGCCCTCTGCAGATGCCCGCACAGACTGATTGGCCGCTTATTTAGATTTTTATATATTCGTTGGAAAGATTCCCGCCAAATTACAAATAATAGTGGATACTTATCGGAAGCCTGTAGAATCATTTGCCGCAGGTGAAATGTTGTTATTGCAATTTGTTTTGTCTCCTAAGGGTAGATCCTGTTCAAACTGACACAGCAGTTTTCCTCTCCTATAATCATCTGAAACGCTGAAACTAATATGGCAAGAACATTTATACTCATTCGCCTCTGAACCAGACGAAATAGAGGGGAGAGATACGGCCCTTCGCTGCAAAGCAGCAGGCTTTCTGCAGTGTTCCACGCTTCCGCTGGCACCGTGACGTACAGCGGGAGACGATTATATTACTTTTTTTTTGTACTGAACAATTTCTCTGTCTGGAAGCATGCTGCTGTGTTTGAAACAGCGACCGCATTCTGTGGGGGTGGAATAATATCTGAGACGAGTACTGATATTGCAAATTTTAGCAAATCGTTAATGAATTTCTTATTCTTAACAGAATGGGTGAAAGCAGCTTTATAAAATGGAACATTTCTGCTCAGTGTGGCAAAAGCTCAGCTGTGTAATTTGTGCCAGTTCGCAGTGTTTATTAACTGGAAGCCTGCTTGTCCTCCTTTAACCTTCCACATTGTAACCCGAATGGGGCCTCAGCTTCCTGGGGATAAGTGCTTGTGTGTCGGGACGGCCATTCAGTGATGGGAGTCCCTGTCGCGGGAGCTATCGGTAACGATCGGTGGGCGGGTCGTTGGCTCTCATAGGCCGACACAGTAGCTGCCGGCACGAGCCGCCACTCACAGCTGCTGCACAGGAGCACCGCTAAGACCATGGAGGTCCTCTCGAACCCTGGACTGACCACCAAAGCCGTGCTGCAGGCTGTGGGCGACTCACAGTGGTGGAGAACGTCCATCAGCTACCTGCGGCCCCTGCACGTAAGCATGCCTTGTCTCTGATGTGTTCCAGTTGCTTTCACATGTTTCCTGAAAATGACAGTATTAGTACTTTCATCATGTCTGTCCATTTCATGCATGCTGTTGTTTGGTCAGAACAATTTCATACTCTATACACAATATAGCCATGACTGGCTTTAGGCTGCGGCTTGTCACTATGGCAACAGTTTGTCACGATTGTAGTAAGACTGAATGCAGACATTTACTAGCATATATAACATCTATATAACGTCACTGGCCATCCTGTTAGTATGCAGTGCTGCTCCTGCCTTTAAATATATAGGCTTTTTGGCTGCAGTATTGGGAAGGGAGTTATATAGACATTAAATCTGATAGAGCAGTGTTTCCCAATTTAGTCCTCCTGGACCCCCAGACAGTCCATGTTTTTGCTACCTCTCAGCTCCCTGTCTGGCTGTGAGTCCCTGAGGACCAGATTGGGGAACACTGTTTTAAAGTACACATACACACACTCACTCAACGACGCGTGGATCAGCGACACTAGCGCTGGCAAACCCAGAGGTCTGAACCAGCTTCAAGCATCACGAATCGCAGCCTCGTTTACGCCCCACGGCATGTCGTCATGTGACGGAGGTCCCATGTGAGCCCTGTCTGCGAGCGGGCGTGTTCCTCTTAATGCCGTGCATGCCTAATTGGCTGCTGCTTTCGCTATTCCATTGTGCATCGTTGTGGAAAATTGATTCCAGCCCAGCCTTTAGTGTTTCTTCTGTCGTGGAAAAATAGAATTATAAAAGGGGCTAAAAAAAAAAAAAATTGAAATCCCTTAGAACTGATGCAATTGAGAGGAATGTGTGTGTTTATAAATATTTTAATGGCGCCTCACCTTTCCTCAGGGTCAAGGACCTGCCGACTCGGTGTTGAAGGCCTCGTCTGCAGAAAACGGAGATTTTGAAGGGCAGGGCTGTCACCCGTTTTATGAGTCGCTGTTCGAGAATCCCTACATCGACAAAGTTAGTAACAAGAGTGTATGGTTGCTTTTGATTCACATTGTTTGTGTTTTTGAGAGTGGTGGCGATGTAAATTTTTAAGTTAGGATTTACTCGTAAACTACTCCCTAATAGGAGGCAATAACATTTCAGTTTGATTTGAGGCATGAAATACCTGGCAGATGCAATGCTGTTTAAAGGGCACTACCGCAAGATTAACAAATATAATAAATATATATATATATATATATATATATGTTCATTCAGTTCATGTCTCTTCTGCTAATGACACATTGACATGAGGTAATCCCCCCCCCCCCTTTCAGTGGCAGTGATGTCAGGGAGGTATGATTTAATCTCACATGCTTCATACCTTAGTACAAGCCAATCAGAGTAAGTGCCAAAGAAGGCGGAGCCAGCAGCATCCCTATGAGTTTATTCCATGGGTTAGACATTTCTGCCCAATAACATTCCCACTAATGAGTAACGTTACTCGCATTACTATAATGTCAAAGTAAAGCTAAAAGTAACATTGTATTGTTTCAGTGTATTTCATCTGCCTTCTGTAGAGATATAGATATATATTAAATGTTAGCGCTGCCCTTGGTGTTTGCAGAATGAGAAAATGTACACGTCATACGATAACGTTTCCACGGAGGACTTTGCCGAGGTTTTGCTGCGCACCGGGAAGCTGGCCGAAACGAAGAGCGAAGGAGAAAACGTGTTTCCTGCCACGGAAGGTAATGCAGCCCTAATTATCACGTGTGAAGTGCTTTAAAAGAGAAGAGAATGTTTGGTACTTTCAGTAGGCTAACCAGAGAGTTACAAGTGCGTCATTAACGGGGTTTGGTTACATTAAAAAAAACGGAAAAACATGTTATTAAATTCTAAAAGGATTGAGGCAGGAGTTATCTGTTCCATTTTCTCCACTTTTCTGGTGCTTCTATTAAGCAAATGCATCAAGTCTCCATCTGACATGCCAGATGGACCTTTTAGTAAAGCAGTAATGAAAGATGGAGTAACAGAACGGCTGGACACTTGAGAGTAATAAAGAGAACAACAGGTGAGTCTCAGAGGATAGCGCCTTCCAAGGCCAATAACGATCCAGTTGATCAACAGGTGAGTGTTGGAGGTTTTTTTTTTCGGTTGTAGATTACCTAGACTGTGCTGATCAAGACGCCTCCCTCGCCATTCTAGATTAAATCACACATGCGCACACATACACTCACACTTTTTCACTGAATATCACAGGAGTTTATCCAAATCCTCAGGATTAATGCCTCAGCTGTGAGGCTTAATATCCATGGTATGGAAGCATGCAGATTTAATTTTCTGTACAAGGCAAGGTCATGAGGCCCCACGCACGGAAAATGCCTCAAATGAGTATTAGAACCACAGAAGGTGTTAAACCAGGGGTGTCAAACTCCAGTCCTGGTACCCACAGCAGTGCGCAGTATTCTTCATTAATCCATTGTTTCCCAATATGGTCCTCGGTAACCCACAGGTTGTCCATGTTTTTGCTCCTTCCGAGCGCCCTATCAGACAGTCTACGTTTTTTGTTGGGAGTTGGGAGGGAGCAAAAACGTGGTCTGTCTGTGAGACCCCGAGGACCAGATTGGGAAACACTGTTGCAGAGCCACCGCCTTTGATTCACCATGACGTCACCACATAAAGTATTTTCCGGTATTGCAGCACTTCGCTTTGTCACAGTTGGATAATTCCCCCGTCTGCACAGGCTTGAAAAGTAGGGTGAGCTTCTGTCCTCCTCAGCGGCGGGTGGAGAGGCCGTACACATGCGCCTGTTCACCTTTCCGCTTTGCCTGTATGTAGGACACGTTTCGTTTCGTAACGGATGACTATTCGCTTTCTAATCGGAAACGGGCCCATTTAGAGCTGGAGGCCTGCTCGCCGTCCGCTTTTTCCTTTCTTTTCAGCAAAGATAAACGCAGTGTCATCCAAACAGAGGTCCGTTCTCCTCGAGAAGCTGTCACTTGCCAAACCCATTAATCTGCACCGCTGGGCCCCCCACTCAGGCTTTGCTGTGGGCCTATAATCATCCCCTGGTTTCTGGCAGCTTGCACGGCCGCCCCGCAACCCCCCCCCGACATATACGCACATACGCACACCTCATCCCCTGCAATGGTGGCGGTCACACCCTTCCTCAGGCCTCACTGAGGGTCCGGCTGGGGAGGACGGCGTGATTATACCACATCCCGCTCTCAAGGTCCGTAGTCCTCATCTCCTAATGATGTGCCCCAATGAAAGACACGTTTTATGCAAATGAGGCTTTTGTATATCACTTCCGGGCAACCGGAGAGGCCTTACTGGCTAGCTAAATATGAGAGGAAATTCAACTCCTTTTTTTTTTTTTTTAAATTAAAACACTGCACGTGCTACAGTTTTTCACTTTACTCATTATGCAGCCAAATTTTTCCACCGAAACCATTCAGGTTAATTACATCACTCCAGGGTACAACAGCAGGACTCCTCTTGAGACTTGAACCGGTAACCTTTCCATTCACTGCTATTATTATTTTATATATAAAAGCTTGCTCGCTAGTCCATATCTCACAGAAGCTTCAGAAATGCCTGCAAACGTCGTGCATTCAGAGCAAGCATCTGTCGCAACAGAGAAGGTCCCAATTTATATTAGAGGCAAGCTGTATGTCTTGATGATGCATGAATGGACGGTCAATATGAACGTCTGGAAGAATGCTCTCATATTGATTGGTTAATGTGAGCCTGTGGCTTACTGGCAACAGTAAATAATCTGGGGTATTGTGATACAAGGGAGATGGTACCTAGTGAAATATCAAGACCAGTAGAGGAAGATGGATTTACCTAACTGGAAAATCGATGTAAATCCCCAGTTCACAATACAAACCTATGGGGAGGTTGGGAAGGCTTGAGTTTTATTTCAATCTGTACTTGACTTTTTAAGGCAACCTCTAAAATTGAGATTTGCAATCACATCACAGGATTGATCAAGGACAGTTGGGGGACATGTAGGATTTGTAGACTGATCACAGGAAGCCAAGGCCATCGCGTCACTGACCCAGTCACTCCTCAACGCCCTTGTATGAGTTTCTCAAGCTGCCGTTAGTAAGGAATTTGTATACGATCGCGGTTTGCCTATATCGTCACGGAAACTGGAACGTGATGAGAAACGCAGAGGTTCTGCCTTGCAGACCCTGGATCTCCTTCCCCGGAGTCGTGCAAGTTGATGGTGGAGTCGGTGTCTGACAAATTTATTTTCACTGGTTGGTATTGAAGTGCAGGTGGAATAAGGAAGGATGAGGTAACATCCTAGCTGATGTTTCCAAAGAGTTTTTCAAGTATTATGGGTCAGTTAGCTTGTAAAGTTCAATCTGACAAGTCTTTCGATTAGAACGCATCTAATATTGGATTTATGATGTATGTTGTCTGCTTGTGTCTTGTGTACTTTTGTAACATTGCGATCATGTTTGTCATTGCGAGTATGTTTGTGACATTTTTCACCAACTTAATGGACATGTTTATATTTTTCAGTTCAAGGAAATCCATGCAGTGAAACCAAGAAATATTTTTAGGGTGAGGGTTATTGATGAAAGGGAACGCCCGCTCTGTGTTTTGATATGAACTGCACTGAGACTCGTTCAGATGCTGGAGGCACCGCAGACGTCTTGGCTCGCCCGATGCAGGCCATATGCGGCTGCTGCCTCCGCTCCTGCCTCTGCTGCTGCTTCGTGACGTCCACAACATCGTTTTTTCCCCCCCGCCTCAGTTCTCCTCCAGCTGGCCGGCGATGCTGTACCCAAGGACACGACGCTGGCGTTGGCCTACCTGCTCGCCCTGCCTCAGGTACGATCTCTCTCTCTCTCTCCTAAAGAGAAAAGCAGCTGTGTAGGGTAAAGTACTTGTTTTTGAGAAGTGTAAGATCTGCAATCAGGCTGACACATTTCAGACAAAGTAGTGTGAGCTTCATAATCTTTAAAACCCTGTTTTTGACATTGAGAAACCTGTTTACTTCAAATTCATGACCCTACTATATACATAATTTATTTTAATAAAATAGTTGATAAGTTGATTAACTGACCTCTAACATCCGTATCACAAATGTTGGCATAAAACTCAAATGGAGGGGAGAATGATCAAAGCATGCTCTGTGCAGGTCTGGTTTCCAGAGCTTAAGAAAAATAAATGGTCAAGATAATGGATCCAGTGTTTTTGCTGAAGTTTTTAAGCTGGTGGGTTTTTAGCACATTTCCTCAAACTAAGCACAGATGCCCAAAATTAACGTGTCTCATTGTCTTTAGAAACCTAACCAGACTCATAAGCTCTACAACCAGTGGGGACTGCACTGATTTTTTTTTTCTGCTGCATCTATAAAATGCCACCTTGAATGTTGTCCTCAGTAAAACCTCTACATTTTTTTTTTTAAAAAAAGACTTCTTCAAAGTTCAGCCAAGTTGAACATATTTGAAGAAGATTAATAAAGAATACAGCGCACTGCTGTGGGAAATGGCAAACACTCTGATCACATTTTTAAGAGTTCATTCGACTCTGGAGTTGAGGACACTCGTACTGCCCTCCCGCCCAGAGTCCTCGGCTGTGGCGTTCCTGCCGAACGTTAAAAAGGCAATTCACCCAAAAACAAAAAACAACGCTGTAGATATGCTCTAGGGTATGACAATGCTCCTGACAGTTAGACCATAACTTTTGCACATTGATATGGTCGATGTGTGAAATTTGGTATAAAGAAGCTGTTTAGTAGAAGCCTCAAACTGCTATAAGGTCTGTGGATTATCTTGAGTAACCGGGTCATGATTTCTGATGTGACATTGCTGTTGAATTTTTCAAATATATTTTTCTGGCACTTTAATTACCCTAGAAAAAAATGCCATTATATTTGCAAGAAGACAAGCAATTCTCGGCCGATATTTCTGAAACGAGGCACCTGTCACCACAACAATCTAGATCAGTGTTTTGCAACTCAATCCTCAGGGACCACTAGCCAGTTTGTTTTTGCTCCCTCCCAGCTCCCTGCCAGACAGTCCCAGAGCAATATCATGGATTGTTTGGGGGTCCCGCAGGACCAGGTGGAGAAACACTGATCTATATAGATAAATAGCCCTACAGCATCTGAAACACGTTTTTTTTTTTTTTTATTTGGGGTGAACTGCGCCCCTCCCTGCATTCCGTCTTGGCTTGTGTTCCTGCAGTGCTCATTCATTTTCATTAGCAAAACATAATCCCAACAATGACAACCTTAACACCTACCCAGCCCTGACCTTAACCAAACAAAAATACAAGACTTTTGACATTTTTAGTTATTTGACTGCAGTGGCAGATTTTTATAAAATTCAATTTCCCCTTGTGGGGAATGTTAAAAATTGTCCCTACAATGTCAAAGTAATAGGTTTTTACTACTTTGCCATCACTATAATATATACATAACCTGCACACACACACACACACACACACACACAAACATATATAAAGATATATATAGATGTATAAAAAAAAAAAATGC
>JAODKE010000116.1:464903-484464 GCA_026779605.1 Mormyrus hasselquistii
CCGGCATGCTAACATTATTGAAGAAAGGCTGCACCCATGCTCTCATATGCGCATGATACAGACTCCTCCACTGCAGGTCTTTATAACATAAGGATCCTATACACGTTAGCTGTACCAGTGTACACCGTGGCCAGTGGCAACTTTTGCCGGCACACCTTTCCTTTGATGTCCCATGTGCCCCAGCTGCGCCCTAAGCATGTTGTCATGACAGGGACACAACCTCAGAGGCTTAGGATACATTTTTCATATTCACCATGAGTCAGCCTGGCAATTTCCCCTCCCGACACAAAATGTGTTTCTCTGTTGAGATCACAGGGCCTGAAAACTTTGAAATATGAAACCATTTTTTAATACCATATGTCTGCCGGCTTCTTGTTTGTTTTTGATGTCTTTGTACTTGTCCTTTAAGAGATTTTAGTGCCAGTAAATTTCGTTCTCTGATGTTTAATGCAATGCAGTGCACGATGGAGGAGTGACGGCGATCAGGTGGTGGTGTTCTAGACAGGAAAATGGCTACTGAAACATATTTAAATCAGTGTTGTCATGAGTTCAAAGTCTGATAAATCTATTTCTCCACGGCGAGCTTTGAATGGCTGTTTGCAGAAGCAGATTTCACCCTTTAGTGTCTGAGTAATAATATGGAGGGATGTGTTTTCTTTTAAGGCTTGGTGCGAGCCCTGAGCAAGCACACCAGGTGACTAAATCAGCCATATTTGTTTGGATTCTTAGGGTTGGACTACAGGAAGATGACGGACGAGGACTTGGACCCTCTGGATGCACTGGAGCCGGTGCTGAGTAGCCAGAACGTCCTGTCCATCTCCAAGCTGACGGCGAGGATGCCCCTGAGAGAGGGGGTCACGCTGTCCCCCAGCCGGATCCACGCCACATGGCTGCGTAAGCTCTTTTGGAACGGGGACCCCCAGGTCCTGCGGAAGCCTCCGCAGACAGACTCGGATTTCCTTCATGCCTACGATGCCTGCGCCAAGTACTTCGAGCGGCTGCTCCCCGCGGATGCCGTGGTCTTCGTGGACAACGTGACCTTCTCTCCGGAGGCGGTGGAGCGGGTGAGTCGCCCCGGCGTATGTGTGATGGAGTGTGCCACGGCCCCGCCATCCACCAGAAATGCTGGCTCCACCTCCGAGGCGTCCGCTACCGTTCTCCCCTTCACGGCACCCTGGAAGATGTGATGTTTCGTAGCTCCGCTGAGTGAAACCCCACGCCGTTTCGAGGCCCGCCACGGATCCCGCCGTTGCTAGGATACGTCTCCTTTTGTGTTCGCCTTAGCCGCTCCGTCACGTACAGGGGCTGCTCCGTGTGCCAGCCGAGGCCCAACATTTCCGATAGGGAAGTCGTAAGGGGAGGATGCCTGTGGTGTCCTTGGGAAGGATGCTTGACCTTAGCCGGGAGATGAATCAGAATATCTACTTGTGTAGATGGAGATAAGAAGTATGATGGGATACTTATAGATCTATATATATATCTGAAAGTGTCTGTCAGGAAGATAATTGAAATGCTACAAACACACCTCCTGTCTGTGTGTTCCTGTTTCTCCCCCTGTTTCTCTGTGTACTTCTGTCTGTCCCCCCCACTCCTGTCTGTGTTCCTCTGTCTCTTGTCACCCCCACCTTCGGTCTGTGTGCTCTCGTATCTGCCCCCGCTTTTGCCGGTGTGTTCTCCCATCCGTCGCCCTGTTCCTGTGCTCCTGTCCCTCCCCCTGACTCCTGTCTGTGTGGGCACTCGCACAGCACACGCGCGGGTAAGGAGCAACGGGAGCACACAGTTTGTTGTGTTGATGCTCTGCCAGCAACTGCCCAGGCAAAAAAAATCAATGTACGGTAAAGCTGTTTTTGTTTTTTTTTTCTGATGTTCTGTCAAGCTGTATCCTCATATTTTCACCAATTCTCCATTTTTATGGGCTGGAAAAAAACGCCTGAAATTGTTTTTCAGAAACAAAAGCAGGCGCTTATGCTCAGGAACTCACTGTTCCTGACCCATCCAGTGAGAACATATTTCCCACCCTGTCTGCTGGAGCCCTTATAACTAAACGCTAAACGCAGCTGCCGCAGAGCAGAGTCCTTTCAGCCGTGGCTTCAGCATCGGCTCCCTCAGCTCAGACAAACGGCAGACAGCATGTTTTTTTTTTCATGGTGCTATATCACCTGCCTGCTTCTGACCACTCCATGTCCTGCGGGATGTCTTCTCATACGGCCACGCAGCTCAGCATCGACACCAGGTCGGAGGTGACAAAGCGGGCCCTGAAAGCCGTCCGGCAGCTGAGTGAGAAGGCGAAGAGGCGCGGAGCTGGGGAGGCCGAGGCATGCGCCGGCGGCAGCTTTGACGACGCCCTGAGCCACCTGCAGCGGTCACTCGCTCACCTGGACACGCTCAAGCATGCCTTTCTACAAACACTGCAGGACAGTGGCCAGGTAAGCAGGAGTGGGACACTGCCGCCCCCCCCCGGCCCCACATTGGGCTCTCAGTCGGCATCTGGGTCCGATCTGTTGGATCAGCGGAATCCAGCGTGTCGGATCAGTGTCCCTTCCGGCTATGTGTCCTGCTTGTTTGCTGCAGTAACAGTGTGACAGTTCCATACCATGGGAGAGAATTACTGACATACTGAGTACCTAGTTTTTGTTTGTGGGTGAGCCCTAAACCTGATTGTATTCAACTACAGAAGCCTGTATGTTAGCAAACAGGTGTAGAACATAGTTGCTGTTTTGCTTTAGTTTGGATGTCAGGTCATGTGATTTCAAGTCATGTGATCTGATGGGGCAAAACCAGGTACACAGATATACAATCTCCCCTCCTGGGTCCTCCTCAACTCTCATTACCGGCTAATATTTGTTCTGCAAAGTTTAAGGTGTCGCAGTTACGGGACATGGCTGACAGGGGGCAGACACACAGCCAACAGGTGTGGGGGACATGTGGCATTAACATGACCCACCCCTCCCCATATCTCTCTCCCATTTAATGTCCAGGAGCGACTGCAGGAGTACAGGTATATGTACGACCTGTCCAGGTCGGAGGAGGAGAAGATCCGTGAGCTGGCAGTCGCCATGGTGATGGATGGACAGCCACTGGACCGCATGCGACAGCTGCTCAGCGTGGCAGTGGGGCCTTCGGATGTCGCCCCCGGCCGCGTAGTCCAAGAAGCCATCGAGAGAGCTGTGTCGGTGCTGAGGTAGGCCCCCCCCCCCTCGCTTTCTCCCAAACTGCTCGCCACATAGAGGGGGCACCCTCTCCGCCTCTCATTAACCCCTGTCAGGGTTATCTGCCGATGCCTGACCGAGGGGCACCGACCCCAGCCTCAGCCTCACGCGCTGGCCACGTCTGCACCCCACTGAAAATGAAATGATTTCATGGTTGGAGGGTGGAAGCCTGCCTTCCCTGAAGCCATGCCTGCTCAACAGTGCCCCCCCAGGGTAAGCACTAGTAAGTCAACATGTCCATTACTTTCATTTTTATTTCACAACAAGCTATGAAAATATGTGTTGCACCGTAACACAAAAGAATGACCAATTTTTTATCATTTCTTTTTCTTCCTAATACGGCACTCAGGGAAACAGTCCATATTACATATTTGACAGCTAAGACCAGGAAAAGCAGCTGTTAAAATCCACAGCAACCGTGTATTTGTGCTACCGCATTATATTATTGTTTGTTTGTTTGTGGAGTGTAGTTGTGACAGTCACTGCCGCATTGGATAAGTATGACGAATTTCTGTCAGGCAGTACCCTGGCCTCTCTTGGGGTCCTCTGCCGCTTGTGTACCCAGCGGCATGTGCCACAGGTGTGCTGGTGCAGCCAGAAAGTAATGGCTCTACAGCAGGCTCGGGCATTTATTTTCTGCAGAGAACCAATCTGAGCTTCACCGTGAGCAGCAACCATTTTTAATGATTATTTCATGTCATATGAAAGGTACAATATAAGGCTTGTTAGATTTTTGCTTCTTTTTTAAAAATGCATGCAGAAATCAATAGAACCAGTGAATTTTTTATGTTTAACTTAACTTGCTATCTTTACAAACCAAACACGCCACTCTTTGTTTAGACCTACATTCAAAATCAATTTAGATTTTTTTTTTTCAAAGCCTTCTTTCTATGTGATGATATGGAAGGGTTTTTTTTCCCTTCTTATTTTCTTGATCGAGTGGGCCAGAAAAAATATCTGACCTGTGTACTGGCTTTTTCCCAGTTCACCTTTATGGATATGTCCTGCCACTCGTAGGATCGCCTGGGCTGCATCCATCACACATGTTGGATATTTTGGGCGTTAGAGGTGAAACATGGCTCTGAGAATCTGAATCTTCATCGTCGCATAGGATGACCGCCTTCCCTGCGGCCCAGGCGCGTCAGAAGCATTTTGAATGTGGGGGGGGGCACACTGATGGGGGTCTGGGGACCCTCCCCCAGAAATTTTTTAATGAATTAGATGCCGTGTGTGTATTCTCATATCGATCAAGTGGAATGGATTCTTTCGCGAAGCAATGGAAACAGTACTGGGTGAACTAATATTTTATGTTAAATGTGGGGGGGTCCAAGCGAATAATTATGAAATGTGAGGGGGACCCTCAGGTTTAATGGCAGCTACACCCATGCTGCGGCCTCTTCTCTCTGCATGTTTTTTTGACCCGATGGAAAGTTCTTGGTACTCTCACATGCATCGCAGTTCCTCGGTCAGGCTAGCAGGACTTGCCAGACGAATGTATGGTGTAGCATTAAACAAGCTTTCGACATCTAATTTCCTGTGGTTTCTGTCTCTGCTCATTTATTTAAGAGTGTCATGAATTTTCCACGGAGGCCATTTCAGTTTAATCACAAGAACCAGTTAGACATTTCTTGAGATTATTTGCAGAAGTATAGCAGTGCATACTTACCATTTATGTGTGTGTTGGATCATTGGGTGTATGAATCGATATCACGCCAGCATGTGAAGCGCCTGTTTGAATGCGCTGATCTGTGCCAAAGAGCCTAATAACATCACGGACCGCCTCTCCTCTTCCGTCACGCCCAGATTCTTATGTTAATCGGATTCATTCAGAGAAGCCGCTTCATTAAAAGCCGTCTTTCATATCTGCACGTATGAGGTTTTCTGTCTAGCAGTTTTGTTCCCGCTCTAAGTAAAATGTCTGTTTTGTGATTATGTAAAGCCTCATGCTGCCATAACGCGTCAGTTTTCACCAGAAGACCATAGGAAGGCAGAGGTAGGATGTATAGGGGAGATTGTCCTTCGGAATTTTCCCATGAACTGGGCCTGATCGCCTCCCTGGCGTGGCCACGTTCTTTTTTTTGAGATGCAGCAATGCGTTCTTGCCGGGGTTCCAGATCCTTCTTCTCTGTGAAGTTGGTGTTCCTGCCCTACCACTCGCTTCAGGTTATTCCCTCACAGAAAGACCTTGCCCCCCCCGCTGAGTGTGAGCTTCTGCTGCTCGGTGCAGGTCAAAAAGACAAGAGGCCCAGGCAGATATGATGCATGCCATTTAATTGTTGCTGGCTAATGAAAACTGGGGATTCATTATCAGAATAATTAGCAAGAATACTATAGGACTTAACACTCTTAGCTGCCCTCCGTCATCGTAATGCAGCTCAGTAACACTAAGCTAATCCTGAGCTCTGGGTTAGGGGTCTGTGCCCACGTCCAGAAGGTCTGACTGAATGTATGGTGTCAGAATTGCCATTATTACCATGGTGTTAGTGTCTTAGAAGACAGCATAATGTTATTGCCATCTCTCAGCTCTCGTCTTCAGTATGTTTTAAGCTTAATGGGTACGGCCTGTTTGATAATGATTAGTGGCCGTATCATAAGAAAAAAAGCGAAGTCCTTTTTGCAATTTCATACCGTAGAGTTCCATGCTGTACTGAACTATATTACACAGCCTCAGTATTATATTACAAAAACTACAAAACGGTGTACTGTACTGTCCTTGATTACCGTACTACAGAGCTCGTTGTACTTAACTATAGTACACATTCTGAGTGTTATACTACAGCACATTACAGAGCTCCATACTGTATTGCAATATACTAAAACAGTGAATATTATACTATACGTAATGCAGATCTGGGGATATTGATGTACCACGTAAGGTTCCCATATTGCACTTCAATGTACTGCACTGCTATGTTGAAGCCCTGTTAATGCGTCCTGATGCGCTGCCATGCACACGACGCAGCAGCACCCTGACGGTATTCACTGGAATGTCTTTACGGTTGGTAGGCGTTCGTTCAGTGTTATCACTTTCTCTTCTTTGCACAGAGGAGACGATGCAGCTCTGATAAATGGTCAGGACCCCATGGACGTCCTCAGGGGGATTGTTACATCTGTACGCGCTGATGTCCAGTCAGGGTAAGTCTATCATTGTCTGTGCACGCTGATGTCCAATCAGGGTAAGTCTATCTTTGTCTGTGCACGCTGATGTCCAGTCAGGGTAAGTCTGTCTTTGTCTGTGCACGCTGATGTCCAATCAGGGTAAGTCTATCTTTGTCTGTGCACGCTGATGTCCAATCAGGGTAAGTCTATCTTTGTATGTGCATTAGGGCTGCCACTAATGACTATTTTTCTATGGATTCATCTGTAGACTATTTTACCAATTGGTAGATTAATCTAAACTATTAATTTTCCTCTTGAAAATCAAATTTACCGTTTAAGTTAATTTTATTTTGACAGCAACAAACTGTATTTCTTTTAGATAGTGCGACAAGCCGATGTCCATTATTTGGACAGTATTTTCGCCCACAGTTCAATAAGCAGATTAGTAGTATGTCTAAAATATTAATGAGATGCATATTGCAATGCCCAAAATTTAGTAATCTGTATAAATTCGGCATATCTTTATACTTATTAAATTCAATTAGTGGATCACGCTACGTACTTCTGTTCTGGTAAATCATAGAAACTATAAGCACTGAAGTGGAAAAAAGGGGCAGCTTAGCAACCAGAACATCTTTTAAAAGAGGAGATACTGTATTGTGGATAAACAGGGCAAAAAAACATTGGTGGTGTTGTGGTACTTTTTCATTTAAGTCCGACATGTTTTTTTTGGTAAATATAGTTTTTATTCTTATTGCAGAAGCAGTCATTTCCTTTAATTTGGCGTCGATTTTCATTTCAGTATTAGTTTAGGAAAATAACACTGAGCCCACTGCACACAAACACTCTGGCAGCCGTCAATCTGTGCAGAAGAAGCCGAAACAAGAAGATCTTACCCTAAACAGTTTTTCTAATACTTATTCATTGGAGATTCTAAGGTAGCAGGCAGACACCTTTATGGCGTTAATAATGAGTATGTTTAGCAGGTACTAGGACACAACGTATTAAAAAGCTCTCTGTACTAATGGTAATTTAATAAACAAGAATAGACGACACGGTGGTTTTACCTTTTCTGGTGGTCCATCATCCAGAATAGCGCCTGTGTGTTTTTACTTTGCAGTGTAAAACCTCCTTTTTGTTTAGTGATAATCTGAACTACTGCCGTAATTACATAGTGAAATTACTGGAAAACATTTGTCATAATGAAGTGAAGTGTTTTAGAAATCATAAAGGTAATTTCATTAAAATAATAATAATAAAACGATACGTCGACTTATCACAGCAGTCCTAATATGCATGCTGATGTCCATTCTGGGTAAGCCTATCATTGTATGTGCATGCTGATGTCCAATCAGGTTGAGCGTGGCATTGTCTGTGCACGCGATGTCCAATCAGGTTGAGCGTGGCATTGTCTGTGCACGCTGATGTCCAATCAGGTTGAGCGTGGCATTGTCTGTGCACGCTGATGTCCAATCAGGTTGAGCGTGGCATTGTCTGTGCACGCTGATGTGCAGTTGATGCCTTGATGGCTTTACTGTCCTGGAGGCCCCCTGCTTGTGTCAATGTTCTCCCTATTTTCCTTCCCATATTGATTTGAGTCCCCACCCCCACCCACTACCTTCCTTTTAGTCTGTATTGATTTGGCCCCCCAACACCCATAATCACTGTGCCCCCCACCTTCTCCCCTCTGCTGAGTATTGACTCGTCCTTCTCCCCCCATCCCCCAGCGGCGGCCTGGTCTCCTCGGACGACCTCCTAGGCTGGCTGCGACCCTTCTGTGCAGACGCCTCCGTGTCAGCCCGGCCGCGCATCCAGGTGCTTCAGGTGTTGGAGCGGGAATTCCCCCTTAGCGAGCAGGACGCTCAGCTGCTGCTGCTTTTCCGGAGCCAGGCCGTGCTGAAGTCCTGCTGGCCCAACAAACAGGTATGACCCTGGCCTCGCCTACACCCCAGCAGACCCCCAGCTCCACACGCCCTGTCAGTGCCTTCGTCCAAAGTATTAATCAATCGCCTCTCTCACATCTATCCCACCAGCTTTCAGGTCAAGTGGCATCCAAGCTTAGTCCCTTAACTGCAGTGTTTCGCAACCCAGTCCTCAGGGGACACCGGACAGTCCATGTTTTTATTTCCTCTTAGTTCACAGCACAGCTGTACCAGGTATTCGGTGTTCCTGATTGGCTGGGAGCTGGGTGGGAGCAAAAACATGGACTGTTCGGGATTCCCTTAGGACTGGGTTGGGAACAGTAAACAGTGTTGTTTTTTTTTTTTGGTAAACTGCCCTTTTCCACAGATTAGATACTTTTCTTTTAAACTCTCACAACTTGATGGCTTTTGCATGATCCACTGGAGTGGTTACCTGTCTGCTGCTCCCAGCTGAATGGGGACATAGATGGAGTTTCGAGCCTCCGATTGCTTGTACTTTATTCCACCAAATGTCTAGGTGAGGCAGTAAGACTGGAGCTCACCCGTTCCCGTTTCAGTGTCTGTAAAAGCTGTGCGTTTAATAGCAGGAGGCATAGATCAGGATGCACCGAGCCTCCCTCCTCACATCACATGGCATCTGTCATCGCGACGACCCTCCTGGCGGGCCGTGCGACACCCAGTCGGGCTGGAGAGATCGCACTATGTCTCGCACTTCGTGTAGTGATTTTACCAGCCCTCACACTCACATCCTGTCCATCTCAGTGCAGCCTCCCCTGGGTTCCCCGGTGTCACCAAGGCAAGTTCGGCCATGGACGGAGGGTCCCCAAGCTGATCATTAAAGAAAGTGTGATTTCAGCCTCACCTGCCAGCCATGACAATCTGGCTGGCAGTATGGTGTGAGCTCTCGGCCGTGAGCGTTTCTATTCCTACCGCAGCCGTCGACAGGAAATTCATCTCCTTCAAATCTACCCTTCCGATGTATATTTATCTATACAAAACTACAAGACTAATTAAAGAGTCTGTTCCCCATGTTGTATTTTGTGCTCCTTGACTCTGCTGTTTCCTAATTATACCATGAGAAGGTGGCATAATGTAGCCGCTCGCCTCCATGCTAGCACTATGTTAGCGTTAGGTTAGCTGCAGCAGCGCTGGCCATTGGTGACTCAGCGCCCAAACAGTCCACGCCGCTGGTGATGAGCAGGCGTTGAAGCTAAAATGGAAACGGACCTAATCTGGCCCATTTTGTACAGATTCCGTCGAGCTCGATGCCGTCTGAATCATTCTTGTGAGCGGTTAATTAGCACATTGTGAAGATCCATCTTTCCGTCTTCGTGCCTTGCGTAATCAGGCCACATTACTGCCATTGTTACGGAGTCGGGTGCTGCGGTTGCGCTGTCGATGCCTTGGCCTCTCTCCTGCCCCCCACGGGCTGGGTTCTGTTCCCCAGCTCTCTGCATGTGGCGGCCGTGTGTCTCTCCTCGCCTGTGTGACTTTCCTGCAGGTACTCCAACTTCCGCCCACAGTCCAAAAACATGCTGCGTAGGTGACCTGGCAATTCAGAGATGCCCGCAGTGTGGGTGCATGTGGGCGCGTGGAACTCCAGTCGGGGTCTTCCCTGTCCTCCCACCCTCTGCTTCTTTGGATCGGCTCCAGGCTCGCGGTGACTCTGCTCTGAATAAACAGGATGGATGGATGCTCTCCATTTGGAATCTCCCCTCCAAAGTAATTTGTTTTTTTTCCCCCTCATATACCTCTTTGTGAGCCGATTCAAGACAGTCGCTGTAACGTGCAACAGCAATACCCAGGCCAGGAGTTAGAAGCTGGAACCCTGTGATCATCGGTTCTTTCCTGTAACCACTACAGCACCTGCTGGGGTATGGGCCGCAGCTAACATCAGTCGGACGAGGGCTCGGTCCATCTGTCTCTGAAGTACGAGTGCTGGCATTTGAGTCGGCATCACTTGCAGGGGACTAATTAGTTTGCCCCAGAAAACCAGATGGTATTCTCTCCATTCTTCGCGTTTGATAGTTATGGCGTTGCTTAGCAATTTGGCATCAGTGCACGGAATAGTATCGAAGGCCCCTTACGAGGCCTGTTTACCAGGCTCACCCACCCTGTGACTGACTGTGTAATAGTCACTGATAGGCAAAGCTCAATACAGCATCCTTAATCTCGCCTGGGACGTTGGAGACACTGAGATTTAGCTCTGTGGCCCTAAATTAGCATCTATTCATCTGATCCTTTTATCCAAAGCGACTTTCAGGACAAGAAGGGGTTATATAATGTGTGGTTTCTGGGATTTGAACCCATGCCGTTTATGTTGTTAGCGCGATGCTCCGCTGCCTGGCGATGTCACCATTCCTTCCTGCTCTCGCACGTGTTCTATGTTCACTGCGGCACGCATCTGAGACAAGAGACAGTTTGTGGTAAAGGGTGCAAAAGAGAAATGTTTAAAAGTGTGAATTTACACTGTAAATGAGAAAGTGTGACCCGGACCATTCTCTGGGGGAGGGGGGCTGGGACATAGTGCATGTAGAATGATGGGAGGCAGCATTTTTACAGCAAAAAACATGAATCCAGGCTGTCAGGTGAAATTAAAGACTTGGTAAATTACGATCCTGCTCGTCTGTTGTAGCAGTAATAGCAGTTGTAAGATAAGCGCCTCTCTTAGCTAAAACTGTGATGATAGCGTAATAATACGTTGGTGCAAATATGAAACGTAATTTTATAATCACTTCATGTGACTGTGGTGACCTTTTCACCTCAATATCGCCGGTGCAAAATGAGTGTCGCTTCACGCTGTAAAAACACAATTTCACTCTGCAGGCATCTTCTTTATTGTCTTGTTTCTTGATTCTCTTGACCTACAAACACACCTTTGTTGTCCGGTAAACGTTTTTGAAGTTTTGAATGTTTTTCTCCACGTAGAATAGGGCTGCTGGCAATGTTTTTTGGAGTGTTTGTCTGTGCGTGAGCGTGCCGCGTGGCCAGAAACCTTGACCCCAGTGTGGGCGCATCAGTACCACGGTAACCGCAGTGCTGTGAGTCGCTGCAGTGGGACGGCCCTTAGGTGTGCGCTGCAGCTGTGTGGAGACCATGGGAGGGGGCGGCAGGCTAGTTCCTGATCTTGGACCTGAACCTGTGTACTGATGCTTCCATGAAGTCACCATGGAAATTTCTTACACGTTACTGGTGGGGTGGCAAGCCATGGGGGAGGTGTAAATGTGGCTTTTGGCTCTGCCCCCTTTCCTCAGCCATGGCCCTCAGGGCTCTCACCACGTGGTCCTTTCTCTCCTCACTCCGTCCTCGCTTGGGCATCCCCTCCTTAACGAGCATGTAATTGCTTCTGAACGCAGTGGGATGGCCGGTCCTCGCCACGGGCTCCATGATGAATCAGCCGTCTGCTCCGGGGGCCAGGCGCCAAACGGGGAAACGTCAATGCCCCCCCCCCCCGACTAGACGTAATCCACGGTGCTCTGTCGGCATCCGTTCGATCAGAGGCACTTTTAATGAAGACATCAATCCAATGAGTCGGTTATAGAAGGGGCCATGCGTTGCATATGCCCGTGTGTGTGTGTGCGTGTGCGTGTGTTTCACGCTGCAAATGGAGATGTGTCCAGGGGGATCTCGCTAGTCTAATGACTCTGCAGGCAGGAGATTTCTCTTAGGTTCAGGGTCAGATCAGCGATGAAGGTACAGCAGGGAAACGGCGGTCCTGAACCTGGTCTCTCTCATGTTTGATCAGTCTCTTGATGGCCCTGCATGTGGGTGATTGAGTGAATCCGGATTTAAAAAAAAACAGATTTTCGGCCTGCCACGTCTTTCTCAGTGAAAGACCCACCCCCTGTCCTTGAATTTCCGCATTAAACGTTACCCTCCAATCAATGTGCAGTGATAGCACACATCAATGGGGTTCCCAGTCAGGAAGTGGTCGTCTGGGGCGACGGCATTCAGATACCCTCCCTCTCAGGAGCTGCTCTACTCCAACAGTGTCAAGCGTTATTTGTTACTGGTAAACAAGATATATGAGGGGGTAACATGGGGTTGTGAGGCCCTCCCACCACCAACCTCCTGCGAGTTTCTGTGGCCAGGATTTGTGTTGAAGCTGCACTCGGGGTCCTGGATAATCTTCTAAGTCAGGCTTTGCATACATCAAAGTGGCCTTAATATTTAATTATGCTCTAGGTGATATAAGCAGCTCTCCCACAAATCAATGTGGTGCCGGGAAGGGGGCCAACTGCTGGTGAATTAGCAGGCCGTCTGCGCATGCGCAGGCAGGCTGCACGCTCGCTCATCCATCTGTGACCCCTCCCCCCCAACCCCACTCCCAGCCGCAGTGATTATCTGCGAAGGATTAAATACGCTGAGGACTTGCGAGTCCCACATAGCGGCACGCAGCCGCATATCTGATTCGGATCTCCTAATGTGGGATTTGACCCCATACCCTTACTTGCATATTCAACTCCCTCGTGAATTTGGCTGCCCCGTTATCTGCTTAACTGGCTCAAGCCAGAGAGTTTCACCCTGCGGGGGTCACCATGCAGGAACCCCCTCACATAAAGTTCTTTTTTTTCCCCATACCTTGCTTTTACTGCGTTGACAGTGTTTCTGCTTTCTGACCACAGAAGCTGACTCACCATAAATGAATATTGATAAGTGATTTTGATTGGCCAGGAGGAGCTGAGAGGCTGGTGTAGGGCATTTGAGGGACCTGCGGACTGCCCCTGCAAACCCTTCCCATTCCTCATTCCCTCCCCCCTGGGGTGAGTGTTAATATTCCTGAAGGTTCTCTTTTTTTTCCTGCTCGTCTTAATGGCCTCTCAGCCTTAGCTGTAACGTGGTATACATCAGCCATCGACAGCCATTAATGACATTACCGGATAGTCAGTCGCCAGCGGTGAGACCCCGACCATGACAGTGCATCCTAGTGGCCTGACCTCGCTGTGCTGTGTTTCCTTGGGGCCCCCATTTTATCGGGGTGGCAGTGAGGCCCTGACCGCCATTGTGGCCCCGCCTCGCTGTGCAGTGTTTCCTCAGCCCTCTGTTTTACCCATTTCCTAACGTTCTTGCTGCCAGCTTGCTTGACTCATTTCTGCAGCTAGCCTGAGGGTAGGTACTGGCGGCCTGTACCGCTTGTCCTTTACCGCTTGTCCTTTACCGCTTGTCCTTTACCACTGTTTTGCCAGTGACTGCCCTGCCCCAAAAATCTGCTCCTTTGAAAGGGGCTCATTTTTCCAGTTTTCAGATTGGCTGGAGCATGCTCTCTCTCTCTCACGTCAATCGCCGACAGTGTGTCAGCAGTCATTTACGACTCTACTGATTATCAGGGGGGATTCACATCGAGATGCGTTTGAGGCTCTGTCGGGCTGCTCCACTGTCCACTTTTGGTTTCCTGCCGCTACTGAGGTCAGGCCGTATGTGTCAAGAGAGGGAGATACCTGACGGCTAAGCCCACCTGTAAACATACGCATGAAATCGGCAGACTCCTCCCCCTCGCTACTCTGCTGGTGAGCCAGTCCTTCACCAGGGCTTCAATCTGCTTTACATCACATATGCTATGATTCTCCTTACCTGAAAGATTCCATGTCCCACCCATTGTAGCTTACCCGTTCACAAAGTTGGGTTTTCTAAAAAGTAATGACTTTTTGTGTCTGTGCATGAAAAATATTTCCAGGTTTTATCACATTCTGTAAATCGTTCTTGTGAAATTTTAACACTAATCATGAAACTTTAAAATTTTTTATTTATTTTTTTTATTTAATAAATAAAAAAAAAAAAAGTAATCTAATGTGTGAATTGACACAACTCTCTTGGGTATAAATAGCAGTAATTGGGTACCGGAAAAGAAAAGAATCTGATAGTTTGTGAGCAGAAAGAAAATTCCAGTCCCATGGCCTCCTCTGAAAAGATGGATGTCTGTGATGTCACTGAAGGGTGAGTAGAGGACGTGTTTGGTGATGATCAGGGGGAAAGACACATACAGGGGGGCAGCGATGGGGCGGCGGGGGGGGGCTGCTTTATCCCAGGAGATGATGCTCAGCGCTACACCACAACAAAGCTTGCATTAGCCTCCTTCCTATATTCAGATTTCCTTTATTGTGGAAATGTCGTTCCACCCCCCCAGACCTAAGAGAATCTTAATGGACAATAGAATAGACAAATAAACAGATATTACAGTAAATAGACAAATATATGCCTAAATAGGCAATAACAAGAAGGGTATTAAAAGAGAGCGGCCGTATCGGCTGATCAAAGGCAAAGACATTAGCGACGTCCTCGCTGGCGACCGGCTGAGCTCTTTGTATTGTCAGTTTGGGTCATAGTGGCACTCGAGAGCCAGAGGATCCCTGTTGCTGAGTAGCGGCCTCATTGATTCGCATTGGAAAGTTTTACGGTCAGCAAAGGGGGGGGGAAGTTCCTTCACTAGAGAGCTTTGAACCGTGGATCCTGGCTGACCTGTGACCCCCCGATAAAAGGCTTTTATGATTGGCTCTCGTCTAATGCATTCCGCTCCAGGTCCGTGCTTTGGGAATAGTGCTATATCCAGAGGGTATTCTGAACCAATAAATAATGTAAAGGCCCTCTTTTAAAGTACTTATTTAAATGTTCTTTTCCATAAAAAATGGTCAAAGGTTATATTCAGACTGTTTCGTGTCACTTGAGATAACTTTAGCAAGATCTTTTTGCTTAATTTGTACATCAAGCTGTATAACCCACATCCAGCATACAATGAATTTCTTTCTATACGTAAATAGAAATCTGCAACTTATTTATTGTTATTTATAAATTTACAGCGTATAGAGTAGTCTGGTTTTCCAGCCCCATCTTATTCTTGAAGCATTAAGCACTTACTGAGCCTGTGTCGTACATCGGTGTGGATAAACTCCAAGTGGAAAGGTGCTTTGGATCAGCACCGCCAGAACCGGAATCGCAAATTTTAGAGGATCCTCTCACTGTTTTAACATGTATGCTCATATTAAGATTCTGATGTACAGCTGAGCATCAAAATAAGATCACAACTATATAATTTTTATTTGTGCTTTATTCCATTCAATTCCACTTATGTTTTTATATAGCGACTTCTCCCAACATGGTTCCCCCAACACGTTTGACAAAGAATCAAACAAGCGCTGCTTACTCACAAATAGCAGTTCAAGGCAGGGGTGGCTGATCATATCCAGAAAAGGCCGGCATGTACGTGGGTTTTCACTCCACCTCCCTAATTAGATTACTAATTAGAGGACTGATTGGCTGAAGAGTCCTCACACCTGGGTTTGAACAGGTGATCTAAAGGTTATTCCAAAAACCTGGATACTTACTGGCCCTTTGCGCATGAGATTGGATACTCCTGGTTTAAAGTAACTTTTGTAAAAATCAATAACGGACAAAGACTGAGGAGAGCAAACTAAACTCTCTAGGTAGCGAGAACATCTGGAGGTCCTGATTCTAATATTTTCTGTGTCAGATGGGGCAGCTGTATGTTTGGGTACAGTATGTGAATATTTCTGTTGTTGCACCCTGCTGCAGGACAGCTCTCTCCTCAGTCTTCAGTCATCTCCTGAGGCCCGCTATATCCACGATGAGAGCTCAGTCAATGCCCACCCTGGGTTCAGGGTATCAGGTCTTGTGGAAAGGAGAATGAAGCAGTAAGTCTGTATGGAGGCTGATGGGTAGCTGCCGAAAGCAACAACGGGCAGAAAAAATGCTGCCCGTGCAGTTTCACCAGCAGCAGCCGTGGTACATATAGCAGTCTGAGGTAAAATAATAGGTCTTCGATAGCCATTTAATATCACGGTGACCGGCTATTCTATAGCCGAGAGGCCTGAGGGCTGTTCTGCAAGAAGGCCTGCATTCTGTGACCTGAGTGGTTCTTCGATTCGGTTAAACAAGCACGACCCTGTCCTATTAGTGCCCTGTAAGTAAACACAAGAATTTTAAAGTCTGTCCTACATTTAACTAGACACCAGCGGAGAGGGATTTGAGTAAGTACGGTCACATTTCTCCCGGTAGTTACAGTCCATACTGCTCCATGTTCAATGCTCCTGCCCCCTGACAGCACAGCATCACAGCGGTCTGATCCACTCTTTATAAATGCGCGTATTCATTTTCCCCATCGTGAAAGTCAGGTAGCACATCAACATGGCTGAGTTGCACAACACGTACCCTGGATAGAGAGCGCGTGTATGAGAAGTAAACAGCGGGTCTGTATCAGATCGTACCTTGGTTACGGGCTGATTGAGTGAAGCCGTAATGCAAGCCCTGGGTGTTATACCTCCTAGTAATAGGACTCCCGTCTTGTCAGGGTTTCAGAGAAAGATAATTGTCAGCTATCCATCTGTTGGCTTTATTAAATCAGTTTACTGGGGAGACTATAGATGTGTGGTCATCAGATGCAGCTGAGAGGGACATTTGTACATCATCAGCATACAAACTTAATTTTCTGCTTTTGTATTGTGTTTTACGGAGGGAGGACAAATAAAGGCCCCATCTCCGCTCGCTGCCGGACCCCCCGCTTCACCGGCGATACCGATGGGCTGTTATTAGCTATCTGAGCGTATTGCTGATCACTGTTCAGATAAGCAGTGAGCCACTTAAGTACGGTTCCGCATAAACTGACCTGACACTCCAGGCTATACAAGAATTGATGGCTGATGGATCTGGGAGCTTAAGTACTGATGCGTTCCTGGGATCAGAGGACAATAGCACATCACTTACTGCTAAGGCTTAGACGGGAGCCAGGCTGAAACTTTTCAAGTATATTATTAGTGTCCAAGTATGTTTGCTGTCGGGCTCTTCTTCACCACACAAAGGTGGATTTTTGAGAGAAATGGGACGTTTGAGAACAGTCTGTAATCATTAACGTTTTTGCCGTAACAGCGGTCTTGTTGCAGCTACTTCAGATTGATCCAGGACAATGAGAAAAATCGTGGCGGCGATTTCGTTGCTGGAAAATGAATCACGTTCACCCTCAGTCATAGACTGAGACCCCAGGGGGGTATTTTGCTGAAACCGCTGACTTAGCTCAGTTAGCAGGTCCTCATTGTCGAATGCCGAATTAAGAATCATCTTCTGTAAAGCAAAAAGCTCTTTTTGCTATTATTTGGTGACTGGTTTAACAGGAGATCTACTCTTTGAACCCCAGCTGGTGCCAGCACCCAACAGAAGACAGCCGGGCCTGGCGGGCTCGCAGCCAAGTCTGCAATGGCTGTGTAAAGCAAACAAAACAAGTCAATCCGGTCCTTAGTGTGTCTGGTATCTAAAAGTGTGCGAATGTACGCCAGCGGTATGCAAATCCCGTCCTCCAGCTCTGTAGAAACTCAAATTTCTGACATTTCAAGTTGTCTACAGTGTTGGCTGAACAGTGTAGCCTCTCTGCACTCGTCATCCCGCCGTTTACGGCCATGCTACTCTGGTATGCTTTCTCATGGGCTTCTGGGCCCCCTGCCTGTCTCTAGGCGTGTCTGTCCGCCGACGATAGCCATCAGTCTTCAACGTGGGCCTGCCAGCCTTTGCACTTTCTCATGTGAACGTGGACTTGTGTTTTCTCTACTAATCCACACCATTTTTTTTTTTGCCTTGCCGTGAAGTGAATAACAGACCAAAGCCGTTTGTGTCTTTTTACCTCCTCCCGTGCTGCAGGTTCTGATCTGTGATTGCGACTCTAATTTGTGGGTTCTGTTAGCGTAGGCGGTGTAATCACATGTGGCATTATTGCTGGCCAATGCTAATAATGTTTAGTTTGTAATCTTAAAGCATGTTAACCAGTGGATTCTTCAGGCCACAGATGTTCGTCAATGAAAATAGTCCAGCAAAAACACTCTTCATTTTGGAACCTTAGCTGATTTTTAACTTTCTGCATTATCAGTCAGCTCAATGCATCTTTTTGCTTTCTGCCCTGTAATGTTAGTTACGGTACGTTTTGAACATTATCCATCCGTCTTCCTTAACGGTGTTTCCAGCATAGGGTGAGTCTAAAGCCTATCCAAGGAAGTACACAGCACAAGACATGGAATAGTCTGGACAGGATGTCAGTTTTGAAATATGGTGTGTTTCCCAAATGAAGGCCATTCTGTGGCTGGCGTATAATTAGCAGCTAGGACTCCTGGGCTGCTGCCCTTGCTGGCTGTGTGGGAACCTTCCTTATAGAGCACCTCTGTTTGGTGCTTACGCTCCTGAAAATGTTCCCTATATACATGTGGCTTTTCAAAGTGCTGTGCCCCTGTGTTTTCCGCCATCGGTAAATGAGACTGTCCTTGACATTAGAATTGTACCACGTGACGCTGCGTTGGCATCTACAGGTTGACTCGCGTCATACCCATGTATTTGAGGATTCCAGGTCTTCTTGATTGAACTTTGAAGATAATTTGACATCTTGAGGTTTCTTCATTGCCACGGTTTTCTGACTTGTGATGACGGTTTGGTTTCTCAGTCCAAACCCCCGGGAATGACCCCCTCAGACTGCTCAAATTTGGGCTCCTGACCAGCAGCCTCTGGCATGTCCCTCACCCTAACCCTGTCACCGTCGTCCCCGTCACCCATCACTGTCCCATGCCTCGCCGTGACATGCCTGCCTCCCCTGTATCACGGCGCCGTCGTGCTGTGCTGCCTCCCCCCCTGCTTGCCTCCCCTCCCTTCCACATCACCGTTCCTTTATTCCCAGTTTCAAGCTGCATGCGTCCCACCCATCTGAAGGAACATTTCTAATTAAGGTTTCATGTCCTGCATAAATCAGGAGGCATCTAACGAAGCCTTCGCTGATACGAATACAGCCCTTTACACTACAGTGCGTTTTCGAAAGGAAATTTCTAGTACAAGTTAATTTCTCTGAAGTTATTGTTCTTTCATAGACCAGTATTAGCTACCTTATTCTTGTCACTGGAACTTCGTAACTTCAATTTCAGAGAACTTCAAGCTCATCAAAGGCCATTTAATAGATTATCTTCTTTAATGAGGTATTAATTCATTATTCAATATATCAATTGTATTTAGTTGCTTTGCTTTGATGATACAGATATTTCAAATGAAATGAAATGAAATGGTGCTTTATTTGGCATTTGCACAAGTACAGGTACATTGCAGTGCATCTCTTCGCCTACCCCATCATGCTCTGTATGAGACATACAGACACATATACAGGTGAGCGCAAGCTTCCGGGTCACAGCACAGGGTCCCTGGAGTTGGGGGTTAAGGGCCGTTCTCAAGGGCCCGCAGACACGTGACTCTTCCGGGTCACAGCACAGAGTCCCTGGAGTTTGGGTTAAGGGCCGTTCTCAAGGGCCCGCAGACACGTGACTCTTCCGGGTCTCAGCACAGAGTCCCTGGAGTTGGGGG
>JAODKE010000116.1:484564-513638 GCA_026779605.1 Mormyrus hasselquistii
TGGGGGTTAAGGGCCGTTCTCAAGGGCCCGCAGACACGTGACTCTTCCGGGTCTCAGCACAGAGTCCCTGGAGTTGCGGTTAAGGGCCGTTCTCAAGGGCCCGCAGACACGTGACTCTCCTCCTGAGGCTCAAACTGATACGGAAGCTTAGTCTGCTAGTTACTGTCACTCTTTTTTTTTTTTTTTTTTTTTTTTGTATCTGAGAAAGAAACAACTTTATTTTTTTTATGTGTATTTTTTAAATTTGGTCATAAAATGTTTATGTATTTTGTTTTGAAGCAGAAATTTAACTAGCATTTGCAGCCGATGACTTGCCACTCACTGACCAGCTGATCTGAGCCCAGTTTCTAGAATGGCTATCATAACCCGTTGTGTTTTAAGATGAGCAGTAAACCTGATCGTACCTCATTGTTATAAGCAGGTAGCTGATGATAGGCTGTCCAGGCAGCACAATGCGGAGTTCTCAGGCCTAACCTTAGTTGTCTTGTGTGTAAAATATGTTTTTTCAGTGTCATGCATCAGTGCTGGGGAGGGGGGCACAGACCAAGAGAAGGTGGTTAAAAGCTGAGATTAAATATTTGATGAAGCCGTCCTTGAAATGGAACATAAAATGGCCACTACTGCCCCCCCCCCCCCACACACACACACACACACACACATTTTCTGGGCACAGTGGGGACCCAAGCAGTCCTGAAGCCCCACAAGAGGAAGGGTCACTCTCATTCCCCTCATTGTCGCCCCTCCCCGTGCCATCTCTGCCCCAGCCACACGTGTTCTCATGTCAACCAGGGACTAAATGTGCCCCCCCCCCCCCACCGAGATGCAGAGCAAGTTGCAGCACTCTGCCTCTGTTAATGCAGCCACAGCATTTTATTTCATTTATATATTTTTGTTGGCTCGCCTTGCTGTCGTCAGAGTAAAAAGAAATGTCACTCGACTTGGTTTCCTCTTCCTGGCAATTATGTTGCTGTTTGCCTGGTAATTCTGTCAGCAGGAAAGATCCACCGGCCCCCTCCTCGCCCCCCGCCCCCCGCCAGGGGTGTGATCACTGCCGGAGATGTTGCGTCACTCCAAGCCATGTGTTTGTATATTTCCTACAGTTAGATTCCCCCGCATGATGCACCCCGGCGCCCTCTGTTTCCCCCATTAGGGAGTCGCATCTTCAGCCGGCCTCTTACTTAACCATTGCCCACAGGCAGGGGGCGCCCTGGTAGGGGAGTTCCAGTCCATCATAAGCAGCAAGACAATTTAGAGGCACCTGTTCACCTCATTGCGTGTTTTTGGACGGCGGGAGAATACTGGTGTGGCCAGGAGGGATCCCGAGAGACACGGGAAGGACGTGCAAATGCCTTGCACACAGAACCAAGGGCGGGATTTGAACCTCAGCCCCGCAGGTGTGAGGTGACAGTGTCACTCGCTGAGCCTCCAGCAACACTGACTCTCTCTTGCACCTCATAAATACGACATTTCCATTAAATGTTTACCGGCGTCGTACCCTCCGAACATACCTTACTCAATAATAACGAAAAGTGGAATTTAAATGTGTCTGTGTTGCACGTGTGGGTGTTCTTTGTCTTCCCTAAACAGGGAGAACTGGTGTCTGCAATAGGCAGGATGATGATAATAATAATAATAATAATAATAACCATAATAATAAGCAGCGTTTGTTTCTTTTTCCTCATGTAATTTGTCTAACTACAGCATGCACCCATCTGAAGGGCCTGTTCTTTGGCTGTGTGGCTGTTGGTTCGTACTCGCGGCTTGTGGGCATTTTATGGCGCTGAAGTGTCTGGCTGAGCCCCACCCATTCCCCCAGCGTGTGGCCAATTGTCCCTTCGCTTTTTCTTATTGGCTGAGAGAAAACGGCCATCGCTGTAGGTTGCTGTTGGCACGAGTGGCAGGAAAGGGGTTTATTCATCAGCTCAGAACGCGGAGTGTGTTTGGCCTGTTTTGTAGGGCTGCTCTCTCAGGTCAGCATCACGCCGCTGGCCGCCTTCGTCCAGATGAACACGGTTAGCTGATTGGGCCGTAATGTTACTCTGTCTCAGGGTGGCCAAGAGGGGTTGTCATGTGACATTGTGGCATTGACAGTGCTGTTTGGGGACGTCTAATTAGTTCTGCAGAGCTGTGCGATACCTCCCTGGGTTTTATGAAAATTTGCTCGATATCCTTGGAGCTCATCGCATACGGCCAAAAATGGTCATTATATCTGGAAAACTACATTTTTCAAATCAGAACCAAAAACAGTAACATCAGCGATATAATAACTAACTATTGAAGGATGTCGGTTAACTATTTTCTGTTCCGCAACTGCAATTTCACTAGTATCTCAGAGCAAAATGAGAATGCTGAAGACAGCCTTGTACAAAAAAACGGCGACCTGAATGTCAAAAGATGAATACAGTGCTCTAGGAGGTTGTGTGTCACAAACAGACCCCAGGAAAAAGTGACGCTTTTAATCAGAGACGATAAACGTGTGTACAGTAACTGTTTTTCTCCAAAATTTGTTTGCTGTAATAGTTAATTTAATAAACTGATTAACATGCAGATGTTTGTAATTGTAACATTGAACTTGGTAAATATGTATATAAAAGTGTTAGTTTTTTTTTCCTTAATTTTTTTCTTTTTGTTTGTTTCTTTGCTTGTTTAAAACAATCCTTGTACTTCTGATATGACGTCATCACACCAATGAGCTTGCAATTCTCACTGATGGGCATTCAGGGCCCTGCAAAAAAAATTCAGATTTTTTTTTTCTGAACTGTTAAATCGCAGGGCAGCGGTAGAGAATTTAATTGCGTTTTGGACAAAGCCTGCCTTTGAGCAGGGACCATTCGGACGTATTCACTGATATTCCAAGCGGTCCAACAGTGTCCGGCTGCTTTCCAGGAATGCTGCCGCTTTGGAAAAATGAGGCCTGGTTACTTGTGCATTTTTGCTTGTGTTCCTTTGTTTGTTCCCACAAAGTCTCCCTCGGTGTTTGAATTTGCTGTAAGAAACAGCATTTGTTTTGAATGCTACGGGCCAGATTTATCGGGCTTTCGCCCTCTTTTTACATTTCATTTTAAGTTTCTTTTTTAGCAAATGGGAAAATAAATGCCTGTACCAAGGCATGACCGTCTCTTCGATGTTTTTGTTGTGTTATGTTTCTCTGTGTGGATATTTGCATAATTCAGCATTTTCTGTCCCTTGTTTTTGTTAACTAAAAAGTGTTTTTTTTTTTCTTTTTTAATTATGATGTTACAAAAAATATTTTTCTGAAGTGTGTTTCACTTGCTGGATAAAACAACTTCAAACCATTATTTTTACTGTGGTTCTACATAGTGCTATTCTGAGGGGTACGATTCCTTAAGCGCTGTGCCCCCTGCTGTCTCTGTGAGTAAATCATGCATTTAATACTATCCTGTTTCCATTCTTAATCTTAGGGTTGAATTTGTTCCGTTTAAAATGCGATGCTGTGATGATGAGGAAGGAATGTATCTTGTAGCATTGTGTTTTCTGGGGAACACTAAGCTTTAATAGTCCCCAGTGACTGTCCTGTTGATCCCCACATATTCTGCACTCGCTGCAGTGATGTTGTACTACATGAAGCTGAGACCCCAGGAGGACATCAGCTGACCACTGCATAGCCAATCTGACAGCTTGCGCGGGCGGGACTTGCGAGAAAGTGACCAGTGAGGGTTTTGGTGTCGCGGTCACACAGCTTATCCTGGCAAAATTTAGCAAAAATGTTTGATTGTTAGGATTGTTTATTTGCATGCCTGAAAGTTCACTCTTGTGTGGCTCACTGCCTTGACATCCAGCAGGGGGGCTCACTTTATGAGAATTTTTGGTGAATTTTTGATGAGGAAAAGGGACATCCATTCACTTTCCTCCTGTCCAGTGAGCCCTGTCAGATGGGTCCCTGATTTCCCTCTGGACCAAACATGCTCAGACTCCAATATTACTCTCCAGGCTCAAAACCTTTTGTTTTCTGCATTGTCTCCAGAACTGGGTGACTTTTGTTTCCCTTCCTCCCTGCCATTTCCATTAAAATTCTTCCCCCTCTTTGGCAGTGAATAGCTCTCGGTAGATTAGGGGGCTGTGTCTCCGTCTAAAAGGTTGTGTGTTTGAATCCCACGAATAACAGAATAATCAGGGCAATACCCTGGGAGTGTGTGTGGCACAGCAAGTAAACCCTTTGTGCCTGTGATGGGAAGGTCGTCGGTTTAAGCCTCAGCAGAATATTCTGTTGTCCATGGGCCCTTGAGCCGGACCCTTAACATCCAGATCCAGAGCTGTGCACACTGGCTGACCCTGCACTGCTGCACTCTGCATTTAACCCATATGTGACAGTGTAGCAGGGGGCAGCTAATTCAGCGCCCGGGGAGCAGTGCTTGGGAGCGGTACCTTGCTCAGGGTACCTACGGGGGCCTTGCTGGTCGGGGATTCGAACCTGCAATCTTTCAGTTACAAGCGCGCTTCACTGACCATTAAGCCACCACTGCTTGTAAAGTCCCTGTCCCCCTCCTCCAATCCCCATGTCATGCTGCTCTGTTTGCCTTCACACCCAGAGCGAGTCTCACAAACACCTTTCTACCCATAATCCCTTTCAGACATTGAGATACCTCTGCCGTCGACAATGCAGACCGTACAGCCTTAGTAAATTTGTAGGCATTTCTCTCTTTCTGTCCCGCAGCTGGAGATGGACGACGTGGAGAGTGAGGAGAAGCGCCGGGCGCTCTTCGAGGAACTGCTGGCCATTAGCAGCAGGTGGGAGGAGATGCAGCACCTGGCTCTGCTCCTCCAGGCTTGGCCTCCCGTCACGAGTGACGCCCCGTGAGTGTTCTGCCTATTTCATTGGTTCCTTTGTTAGCTGGGGGAGTTCCTTCCTGATTACTAAAGCAGCGGTGCTGTCCCAGAATGTGCTGGTGTGAAATAACACACATCGGTGGCATGCCGCGATTGAGGGATTCTGTCTGGCGCATGACTAACATCAACAAAATAAAAAATCCAGCTGGAATGGATGTTGTTAAATCTCGAAGGGTACCTGGATTCCATCAGACTGTACTTCTTAAATGACAATCGGCTCTAGACGTTTCCAAAAGGCACGTGAGTGCCGGCTACTTGTGAAGAGCACTTCTGAATTCAGATTCTATTGTTTATTTTGTGGATCAGCCCCCCAAGTGTTGATCGCTCTCATAACAGCTCCTTCACATGGTAGGGGGGCTCCGTAGCAGAATGTTACCCCCGGGTGGGTCTAAAAAGCACCTTATTTTAAACCACCGAACCGCTCTGCAGTTTTGGAATGCTGAGGAAAATGCTAGAACTTAGATTTAAAAGTAAAATGAGTGCAATAAGAGGAACAATAGTCTGCCACACTTTCGTTTCTGGTACTTTGAAGCTCAGTACTTCTTGCCAAATACATTCCAGCTTGAATCGGGGGATGGGAGCAGTTTGACATTATCTAAAGGAGAAGGGTTTGATTCTAATCAGCTAAATTTGGTGTGGCGAAAATAGGAAGCCATGTGATCGTGTTTTAAAGGGCTTTTAGAGCATAGGCCCGCCGTTCTGTCTGATCCTCTGTAACAATGGTGGTTAAGAGTGGCCGAGGAGAGGATGTTCTAGTATATAGCGGTTAATTGGGCACCCTTGGTACACGGCCGTTTCATGTCTCGCGACTCTTTTCTTTCCAGCCTTAGTTGAAATCTGCTAAAATCGTATCTCCTGATCTCGTGCTGCCTTTATCCATTACTGTTTTATTTTATAGCCTCTTGAGCTGTGTTTTCCAAAAACACATCTTCCTGTATCGTCCCAGCCTCTCGTTCACGGGGTTTTATTTAGCTGTCAGGTGGTGTCTTTTTACAAATCACCTGAAGTGAGATACGCTCGTTCCATTGGCCAGGGCGCCCAGAAGCCCTGTGCACAGGTCATGCGGGGAGGGTGTGTTTTGCATAAGAATAGCTGGTTTTTGATTTGCAGCTGGTTGCTCTGGGGACTCATCAGCCGCTGTCTCGGTGGTTCCCGGAGAGCGAGCAGGCCGTGATTCACAGGGCGTCTGCTTCTGCGGCGGTGTTTGTCAGGGGTGTCTTGCCTGTTCCTGTCTCTGTTTACACGTCAGAGTTTTCTCTCGGAAGTTCCCGATTCTTCATAAAGGTTGCTCTGTGTACTGGAGACTTTCTGAAGAGCCCAGCATTCCCATCGGGTTTTTTGGAATAGGAGATGGTGTTTCGGTGTGGCATGAAGGAGGATTGATAGGCAGATGGGTGCCCCCCCCCCCCCACCCCGATCTTCTGCTCCATCCTTCTTCCCACCTCCCTTTCTTCCCCGTCTGATTCAGCCCTGCTCTGTCACTTCTTCCATTCACTTCCAGACTGGGAAAAATATCTCTGGTAATTTATATTGCCGTACATATAAATATTTCTGGATAGATTTCCTGCTCTGACTGATAAGAGAATTTGCAGTTCCTCCCTGACACAGAATATGAGCAGTGATTTATTTAAAATTATTCAAAATAAAGTCATTTAGATTTCATGTAATGTTAGTTTAGTGTTAGCACTAGCTGTTTTATTACTGCTCCCGTTTACACAGGATTGTCTCTCTTTTCTCAATATGTTATTTTAAAGTTCCTCGGGAGACTTTCGCACTCATCCTATTCACACACAGTGATGAACTCATGCACACACACGGGCACATTCGTGGGAGTAGCTTTCACGTTTATAGAATTAATGCAATGTGACACCAACCACAAAAATGCCTTTTTTGTTTCTTGGAGGAAAACTGAGGATACTTAAAGATAAAAAAAAACAAATAGGCCTATTTTTCCTCAATTTCCTGAAAATGTCAGCGTCCATCCTGCACTGACCCGGCACGCCCGTCTTTCTCAGTGCCTGCTCTGCAGAGGACCCCTGGGTAAAGCTGGCTGCCGCCATGGTGTCGCTGGGCAACGGCGGCACGGAGCATGGCCTTGGCAACGAGCTGCTGAGCATGTGCCGCTCCCTGCGTGGGACCAAGCACCAGCTGCCCCCGGAGGTAGGGCAAGGGCAAGGGCGGAGGCCGAGGGCTCACGGGGCGCACCGAGGCACTCAGAACCATTCGCCGCCGATGTACCGACACCGTGGCTGCGTCCTAGGGAGGTGTCAGGGGTCAGGGGTTGGAGGGCAATGTCACTTTGTCATTTCAGAAATATGATGTTTAATTGATAAGAGCCAGGCTGCGTTTATGATTGGATGGGTGATGAGGCATTTTGACCGCAAGCCCAGCTTTGGCCGGCCGAGGGCAGGGCCACCGTGATGTAGGCCTTTCTTTAAGCCCAAATTCTACAGCAGGGGAAGTTTTAGAATTTCTTTGAAGGTGGATGGAGCTAAAGAGTGGTCATAACTCATACAGCAGGGCCAACCTTAGCCTATGATGTGTTTTGGTATTGGTGAGTCTCAGGGGAGGGGGCCCTCTGGGGGCCAATTGACTTTCAGCTGGGGCCAGTGCACCCATGATGCAGGGACCCGGGTGCGAGCCCTAACTGTAGGGCAGCAACGGAAAAGGTCATACATTCCTTAGGGATTAAATGAAATCCGCCCAGTCTCTTAGCCTTTCACACTCGAAGACGCCCACTCCTCTGTCCTGATGCCCTCCTTGGTGTCCTAGCTGGCTCCTCACAAGTGCCCTCCCCTCATGGGTCACGACAGCATGGGGGGGGGGGGGGTCACAGGCCAGTCCCAGCAGATGGGCCAGGTGTGGGACAAATGTGCTGCTGCACAGCCAGTCCTGAATCCCGATTAAAGGGGGACCATTCAGGATTCAGGTCGGGTGACTGGGGGGGGGGGGGGGGGGGCGCTACTGTCCCAACAATTGACCCGGTTATATTACCTTAAATTACATTATTTATTTGAATTATTTATTAGTACATGCATTCGGTTCGCCATCCGTGACTTTCAGGGCAGGTGGGAGTAAGCTGACTTGTTTCTTTGTTGCCGTTTCACGTCGACACCAGGGACCTGGATGTAAATTCTGCTATCATGGCCACCCAAGGGCATCAGCTCAGTGTCCCCCGTTATGAGAGCCTGGGCTGCTCACACTCCCATTCATCTTGGCTGACTGTCTCCCCCCCAGTGCATACGCAGGATATCAGCCCTGATCCAGGATCGTCCCAGCTGCCTCCTCCCGGCCCTGAAGCTGCTGACGGAGAGTCGTGACGCGCAGCTACGGAAGCTGGCACTGGAGCAGGTAGCAGCCATCACCGAGGTGAGCAGGCCTGCATCAATCAGCCACGCGGCCTATCGGCACACTTTTATCTCGCAACCGACTCTGAGGGACGATCCTCCGTCGAATCTCTTATCGCCGGACCGCCTCGAGGATCCCGGCCCGCGTGACGCAAGCATCAGGAACCTCATCCTCCTTGTCGCAACAGAACGACTTTGAACTCAACCGATGCTAAGATCACGCCCGATTAGACTAATGTATCGCGTGAGGAAATCAGAGCTCAGCGAGGGGTGTTAGTTTGAGCCACACGAGTTTAGATTATTTCCCGTGTCTATTCACACGTCCAGGGTGTCCCGCTGACGGACGCGTGAGTTTTGTTTTTGCATTCATTATATTTTTGGCAGATGCCCTGATTTGAAGTGGCGCGTGTGTTTCAGTAAGCGGGGTCAGACAGTCCTTGGAGCTTACGGGGTTTAAGGGTCTCGCTCAGAAGCCCAACAGCGAAATCATTCCGCCAGCTAGATTTGAACCGGCAACCTACCGCTAATGGACACAGACTCCTAACCCTTAGAGCAACACAATGCCCGTCTTTACAGTATTTGTTTTGTTAGGGTTTGTTTTCTGTTCTGGTTTTGTTTTTAATCACAGAGCATTGATATTAAATGAAAGCCAGAATGCTTAAATCAGAGGTTTAACCTGTCAGAGAGCATTCCTTTAAATTGCTTGTCATATTGGATTGAGTTATTTGTTTCAATTTGTTTTAACTTGTGGTGTTTTTACCATCAGTACTTAACAGGGACAGATGGAACAGACCATTAACATCACTGCTCTTAACATCATTGCTCTGTCTCTAACATCTGACATGTCTTTGTTTGGATGTTAAACTATACATTTTAAAAGGCCCCTTTCTTGGAAATTGACATAATGTTTTATTCTTGTCACCGCAGAAAGTGAGAACGGGACACGTTTAACACGACGTCCCCTCAGACATCAGCCGTGACTCAACTAGCACGTGTCAAAATGTCAATACCACAGGGGTGGGGGCAGGGGGGATCGAGCTGTGCTGATAGGCTGTCAGCCTGTGGCCGCGTAGGGGCTCCTTCGTGATCGTCATAGCCTCACTCTGTTAATTAGATAGCATTAGAACAGGAATTCATCAATAAAATATACTCTGTGTCTTTCAAACCTTCAAACTTTTTTTCCTTTATGACACTCATAACTAGGAAATGATTGTTTACAGAGTGGCAGGACTGAATCACCCAGACACATTTTTCATCAGAAGGGGAACAGATATCTAAAAATATTCACTGTTTCTAGAATTAGCTAGGCTATTGTATTGCTCACGCACATTTTGTTCACTATTTGTGTTTTACAGAATAGAATTTTGGCTAATCTTTAAAAGGCAGTTTTTTTATGTTGAATAATTTGTTCAAAGCCGCTAAATTACATGCAGAAGAACATTTTCGCTGACGGGAGTGAAAATACCGCAGTCTCACATTTGATCTCCTGGGGGCCGAGGCTAAAATAAGTATTACCCAACAGATGGAGTGATATGAAATTGGTCTCACCCTGATGTGACCCGTCCCAGAAGACCTCATGACTGGCTAAGTTTTAAGTCATTTGTCTCTGTAGCTGAGCGAATGTTACAAAGTGCTTAATATCCCTATGCTGCCGCGGTTACACTTTATCAGGCTTAAGTGGCTCGGGATCCATCCCTTCAGCTGCAATCTGTTCCGTTTTTGGCAGCCCGGTTGATGCTTGTGTCTTCACCTGCTGCGTGCGTGTACTTGGTGAACAGTCGACTCGCAGGAATCGAGGACACGAAGCCAAGCAACGCAAGGGCTTTTGTAACAGTGAGGGTTCAGCTTACATTTGTGTGTGCTGAAGGCGCCATGTGCCGCACGCTTTAGAGAAGCGCGCTAAGAAGACCCTGAAATTCACTTCTTCTGTTGGGCCCATCCATTATATTTGGCGACTTAAATCCACGTAATGTAATCTTGGTTTGTTTACCACATCGTGTTTGTTCCAGGACTTTTGCATTTAAAGTACATTTATTTATTTAGCAGGTGCTTTTATTCAGAGTGACTTAAAAGTGTGGTAATAGGGGGCAGCCTGTCCCTGGAGCATTTGGGGGGGTTAGGCTCTGATTTCAGGGGCCCACTGGTGGCATCACCCTGCTGACCATGGGATTTCAGTATTGCAGTGCTGAAGTCAATTTTGGAAAATTTTAAGAAATCTTGTAGGTGAAACTTGAATAAAAAATATGGGATAAAAACATTAAGGTGTTTTATAACAGGGCTGCACTTTGCTGTTGGGTGGAGATTTACTAAAGCTGCAGCCGTTTGATGGGAGAAGGTGATTAAAATCTGGTTGGGCCCAATATTTCCCGCTTAGTGCAGCTGCAGCGGGGCTGCCACGTTTCTGGAACCCGCCGGTGAGATGCGTTCAGCTGTGGCAGCCTCCCTGAAACCCGCCATCTCTCCTCCGCGCCAAAACCAAGCGGTTTGGTGTCGCGGCGTCGGTCGTCCGGGTGTCGTAGGGATAGTGGTGCCGGGGTGGAATGCTGCTGCTTTTAGTGTTCCTGAGAGCTTTACGATTTAAATGATAAAGGAAAGAGGCCCATGAATAATTTATCGCCTCCTGTACGCACCGATTCCAGTCATGTGCTCCTGAATTCATGGACGGCTTCATCATGAATAGTTAATCGCACTTCTTCCATTCCCACTGCCGTTCACAAAATATTAAACAGTATTAAGTAGCACTGATACTTTCTGTTGTGCGAAGAATGTTTGACTCGTTCCCTATAGATTGTTTCTTAATTCAGTCTAAATCTTGCCATCACCAGGGTGAGCTTGGAGTGAATTTTTAGTTCTGGTGTCCAGGATTTGGACTGAACAGAAAGAGTGAATTAGATTGTCTGACACGAAATCCCACATTACACTGTGTACAGAGCATTTTAATAAAATGCATTATTCATAAACATTTTTAACTCCTCTGTTTACAGTATTGTAGAATTACTTTCCCTGTGTGCTATATAAATGAATAAAATGAGAAAGAATAAACGGTAATAAAGTATGAACAATTCATTATAAAATAATACTTAATTTAGAAAGTATAGAAAGGAAGGAATTAGCATTCCTGCTAACAGGTTAGCTAAAATGCCCATGCACTATCACTATAGGCTTAAGGGAAAAAGAATTGGCGAGTTGAGCATATAGGCCAGTCTTTTAACCTCGAGTTATTTAGCTGGTGGTTTTCTCTTCAGCTGTTTTAGGGTGAGAAGCCAGCAATCTGGTGTGCCGTCCAGGCAGAATCTGAAGGTCCTAGGGGCGTCCAAGCCTGATGTTGGTGCTGCTCTCCAGATGTCTTCGATAGCCTTATTCTGTGCAGATCTCGCGGCGGGTCGCCATGAGCGGAAGCCCGTTTGGTCTTCGCCTCCGAGCCTCGACGTCCCCAATTAGGATGTTTACCCATTCTGCCTAAGTGCAGATCGGCGCTAATTACTCGCTGCTGATGAATGTCACACTAATTCATCTTACTGCTGTGCACTTAAAGGGCAGCTCCATCCAGCAGTTTAAATGTGGATTCCTCACCTGGGGATTTTCTGTGTTTCTAAAGGAAATTATGCTTCATGAACTGTGACCGTGAAGGTGAACAGAGTCGTCTGAAAAGCACTGCAGTCTGATGGCATAAAAACTGGTGCTCAGTGTGATTTAAAGTTGTACAATAACTCCTTTATCGTGATACATTGAAGGAAAGTCTCTCTTTAATTTATTTTGGTATCTGCTCATCCTTTTTTGGTGTTATGAAAAAGTTGACCGCCTAGAAAATTCTATAAGTCATCATATGGAAACAAGATAAGAACATGCACATTTTAATGAATTAGGTGTTGCTGACTTAACTGACTTCTGACTTCAAGCAGTTAAAATTAATTTCTTTGCCGTAATTTAAAAAAAGAGTATATATACGTGTGTGTGCGCATCCTTTCTGAATACGGTTGACCAGAAAGCAGTCACATGCGGTGTAATGGGAAATAACTTTATGTGATTTTCAATGCCTCCGGATGCACCGTAAGTTTTGTCATTTTCTCATCTTTTACGCAGTCGAGCAGCTTTTCACGGCTCTCTCGATTCTGCGAGCCGTTTGAGATTCAGGTAGCAGCTCATCTGTCAGCCTTCTGCCAGTGCGAATGTGTGCTGTAAACCTGCGTTTGCGTAATGGACGTAGCCTCAGCATGTGTACGAATCTCTGATGGATAAGCCCAAATGAAATTTTATGTTTTCGGTTTTGTCTTCCGATCTGAGGCCTCTGGGTGTACGGAGGGAGCGTGTAATTTCGCCTGTCCGGCTTCCCTTCACAGTCGGCTGAGCAGAGCTTTATTTCTTTCCTCTTCTCTCTTCGATCGGCCTACCTCTGGTATGTTGTCAACAAAATTGGGGCACTTTACAGGAGCTCAGGGTGGGGGTGGCTGGTTCCCGGGACCGGGGTGGCGGGAAACGAGGACTTTGTGTCGCCGGACCTCAGCGTGTTCCCCAAAGGGCGAGACCGGGGTTGGGGGGGGGGGGGCTGCTCCTGAAATACAGCCTGATTTCACAGTGACTCGCGGCGCCGTGACAGTGAAGGCCCCTTTTATTTGTTGTGAAAATGGACTCGCCGCCCTTCCCGCCAGCTTCCCTAACCCTCGTCCCACGTTCCCTATTGATGGCGCTCAGAATAACTAGAGCTGGTTATTGCTCCCTGTTAACTTTTGTTTTATTCATGTACACAAAAAAAAAAAATGAACCATCATATTGATAGTGTACGAATGCGGCCTGTAAATTCGGTGACAAGACGCTCCCGCTTTATGTGGAATTACCCAAGAGTGCTTTGCAGCTGTCCGGCGTGCTTGGCTGTAATCCAACATGGGGGGGGGCTGGAATATGACATTCCCCATAATGGTGCGCATGCACTCCGGAATAAGTGGCATCTAAGGCGTTGTGGCGTGTCTTAAACGGCGCTTTCAGCCGGGGTGTGCTGCTTTCATTCATTATTGATGCCTTTCATTCTGGGGCCCTGACAACACGCTCTGCCAAAGTCACCGTGGGCCGCCTTTTGTATCTGTGTGTTTAAAACACTTCCCCAAAGCACGGCTTCTGTTTGAGTTCCCGTTCAGCGTTCTCAGCTGTTGGCAGGCAGTGGGGTTTATTTGAGTATCGTGTGCCATCCGTACATTCTTCTAACCCCTGTTCCTGGTTCCTGATCAGGGTCACGGGGGAGGGGGGTATGGGGGGGATGTCGGGGGGAGGCAGTAGGGGGCCTATCCCAGGCCGCACAGGGCCCAAGGCTGGAGTACACCCTGGACGTGACACCAGTCCATCATAAGACACACACTTGCACAAATTCACACACTATGGAATTTTTAGAAACACCATTTCCATTAATGCACATGTTTTTAGAGCTTGGGAGGAATGTTGAATACCCAGAAGAATCCTGTGTGATCCCCACTTCCAGAGCCAGGGGTGCGTAAAGCTCGGGGCAGGTGATGTTCTAGCACAAAAGGAAAATCCAGCTTTTCAAATTAAGACCTGCAGGATATTTGAGGAGAGGGAAGAAATGTGAGTTTTGTTAATTTAGTGTTAATAGCCAATGAAAGGCCTCTCTTCTCCTGCCATGATCCCCACCAACACACCGCAGACCCGGCAAGATTAAATGGAAAACCCAGGTGACCGTAAGTCTGTATATCTGCACGCCAATGTGAGCACAAAGATTCGTGAAGACAGATACAGGATGAGATGTATCCAATAAGCAGCGGAGGCTTTTTTCCCCTAAGTCAACTGGGCCTGAGTCACTTTTCAGGCATCTGAATTGTTCTTACGTTTTCTTTTTTCCCCACATCCTCTCACTAATCTTTGAAGGGGAGATGCGTCGCATCACTGAGATGATGACAAAGCAGATGCTAATGGCTCCCTCAAGCAGCTCTTCACATTGTTTTTCCAGTTGATTCCGTCTGTCAGTCACTCGGCCCAAATCCAGCACAGCAAACGCGTGTTTTAAGGGATCGAAGGCAGAAACGGCGGTCAGCTGGACGAAACCCTCGTAACATCACTGCTGTTCTGCCCCCGGGAGTCAGATCAGCCGGTATCCACAAGCACAAGTCAAAGTGTGAAACCATAAGCGGTGATCCTGGCCCCTTGGCTTAAATCTAAAGTGTCTGCAGCATGTGTAACAGCGACTCAGTGATTGTCTCCATGTTGCCTATACCTGTTGTTGGCATGATATTTTGTGGTTCTGTTAGACCCTCACTGTACACTGAACCATTTGAGTAACAGTTTACAGTAGGAGTGGATGTAAAAGCGATGTTAGTTTCCATTTCGGTGCATTTATCTCGGAATTTGTCTTCCCGTGAAGATTCTTTCTTTAAAATTCAGTGCGGTATGTCTCCATGGTGGTGCGGTAGCTTCGGCTTAGGTGAGCTGGCGTCTCTAAATCGGCCATAATGCGTGACGCTGTGTGTCAGGCTGTGCCCTGCGATGGACTGGCATCCCATCGGGGGTGTCCCCTCCCTCGTGCCCTGTGTTTCCTGGGACAGGATCCAGGCTCACAGCAACCATATAGCATTCATGCAAAATGGATGGATATAAATACTGAGGAGCGCGATTGGCTCATGCCTCATCCTGGGCTATTCCCCACCCTGTGAACGTTGCTCCCAGGCTGAGCTCCGGTTCCCCCACAACCCTGCATAGGACAAGCGGGAATGAAAAAACGGCAGGATGGATAAGTATCATACTTCAGATTTGCTGGTTGCTCTTTATATTAATGTGTTATTGCTGTTAAATGTCCAAACAGAGCAGTTTTTCTTTAAGTGATTTGTTTTTGAGATTTCCTTGCTGGCTGCTGGTCTGTTTTTCCTACCTAGATTGCATCAACCCCCTACCAATGACACACATTGATCAAATTTAGCATGATTCATTATTGCAGGGCTTCCAGCTGCTGAGGTAGAGGCTTCTGAGCATTCAACCAGATAATTTATGTTGAAAAGAAAGTCATCACAAAATAACTGCAAGCCTGGGCAGGTCTTCATGTTACCCGGGGGACACGGTGAGGGTCAGAACTGCTGTCCCGGCTCGCAACCAGATTGTCGGTAAATAGTCTCGAGCGCTTCCACCCAGTCAGTCACCAAATAAAGAACCCAAGTAGAAGTCTGAAGAATGACCCATTAACCGCTGGAGGCAAATCACATTGAGCATGTATGATTCCAAGCCGCGTCAAGGTCATCCTGGGGCACGCCCTGAGTGCCATCAGTTACCTCCGACTGACGCAGAGGGATATCGCATGATGTCATTGTGTTGTGACTTACCTTGTGTACTGCCTTACTGTTAAGCTGGAGTGAGGTTTTGGAGTGGTATGCGATACCATGATCATGGACAATTCTGCGTTTTTTTTTGTTTTTTTTTTTTAAATAGTGGGAGGCATAAGAGGGGAGCATAATTCCTACAGTTGGGTTGACTTTCTCAGTAGCCAATGATATGTCTTGAATTGGTGAGTGACAAGGAAGGGGGCCAATCAGCTTTTAGGCGTCAGGGGCCATCTCACCGGCTCTGCTTCTTTTAGGTGAATGAGTCGAACTACGACCCTGAGCTGCTGTCGCTGCTGCTGGATGCCAACATGCTGACCGAGTGCTTTGGGAGCGCCCTGTACCCACGCCTGGTCGACCACCTCCTGACGCACCACAGGGAGAAAGGCTGGGACGTGGAGGCAGCAGCCCACGGGATGGTAGCTGCCGGCCACATCAGCGAGGCGGGGTCCCTGCTTCTGGCCCACCGAGGGACACACCCGGGCCTGGTCACCTTCAATGCAGCCCTCGCCGTCGCCCCCCGGTGGCTGTGAGCGAGGGGAATGGACACTAATAAGAATCAACTGCCCTTTAATTGGCTTCTCCTTCAGTCAGAGATGGCCCACCGTACTTCCAGTGTGACCGTGTCCGTCTTTGTTTCTTTGTCGTCGCGTGTAACAAAGTGGTTAATTATCATCAAGGACAAAAGTTAATGGAACTCAAGATTACTGGTGTTTTAATTTACGTAATTTTTTCGGTCTATGAAAGCTTCTCAGTGGATCAATTATGAACAAACAAGGTTTGTTTGGGCCGTTTTCTTCTTGTTTTAGCTGAAAATGAGTCCCTGGAGACCCTCGCTGCTGAATAATTACTTAAATGCCCACGGTGGCAACGCTTCTGACTTGGCAGACAAAGACATGGCACAATTGTTCATTTGCATTGTCTCTCTCTCCCTTATGAACCAGACAGTTGTAGTTCTGGGTTACCAATTACTTCCTGCGGTGAAAATTAAAAGGTACACTGACACAACTTCCAAAGACTGTGTTTGTTTGTATTATTGTTTGCATAATAAATAGGCCTAATGGATGATATTTCATACAGCCCACCCTTTTTAATTCAAGCGCTAATCTAGAAATGTAAATTTACCCACGAATATTCCAGATAGGCGTGTTTTTACTCTGAAGAATATATTAGCTAATTAGGAAATCTCTCAGTATAATAAGATAATGTCATATAAAGAATATATTAGCTGTTCTGGAAATCTCTAAAAAAAAAATTAAAAAAAAAATTAAATCATGAATAAACAATTACAGTGTACTGCAGTGTTTTCTAATGTTATTTTGGGTAATAAATGAATTTGTCACTTAATCATCCATACAAATTTATTTCCCGTATTTCTATGTAAAAGTATTCATTTCCTATGAAACTGCTTTCATTAGGGTGTTCTTTTTTTGTTATTTTATGACATTACATCTCCATCTTTTGCAAGATTAAAAATGCTTTCTGTCATAACCGGAGACTCCAGGTTCATTTTCAGAGTTGTTGGGATGTAGCTCTGCACAGACAGGGAGCCTCATATAGCAGCCTGAGGCTCAGACCTTCAGTGTCCCTCACCCTCTTACACTGATCACTCTGCCATTTTGGAAGCAGATTTTATATTTTCTTTTCCTCCCCAGGATGACCTTCTTGATCACTAAACAGTAAATATTTCTCTCTATCTTGAAAAAAGGCACATCTGGCAATGTGAGTATAGTACAGTCTATGGAGTCATCATGGTGGTCTTCTGTGAGTGCCTCAGAGCACTGTCCTTCTGTGGGGCCGCAGAAATACAATCCTTAGTGTCCCACTGTGGACAGACTGAAATCTCTTGGCTTCACAGTCTGAGCCTGTGCACAGTCACACCTCTGACTGTATGCAAGCAAAAACAGTTGTGTGTGTGTGTGTGTGTGTGTGTGTAGCTGAACTGTAACTCTGAGGAGCTCCAGAAACTACAGGAGCCGGATTCTAGAATGTGCCGAGTCACTGTGTGCTGGCGACGGCTCCTTTACGCATGCAGACAAGATTGTAAAGTCCTAACACGGGCTCAAGGCTTCGAAAATGTCATTTGACTTGTTTTTTCCACTGGCCTAGAAAACGGGGAGCTTGTCATTTGGGCCTGCAGGGGATTGCTGGCAGCACGTGCTGTTCGTGTTCACGTTCGTGTTCACGTTCGTGTTCACGTTCGTGTTCACGTTCGTGTTCGTGAGGGTGAAAACTCCCCCCGAGTGCTTCCTCCAAATGGCTCAGTAGCTCGCATTCCGCATCTGCAGTGGATGCCCCGTGGTCATTTCTGGCCTCGATAACACACCATTCTTGACGATAAGGGCTTGAAAAGAAAGGGCTCGTGGGAAGAAAATAGCCCGCATCAGGACATGGAAAGAGATTAAAAGCTCTGGAGACCCTTCAGACTGAGTGATCCACTCACTGAAGATTTGAGCTTGAAGGCAATGCTGAATTCAGACTCGGCTGTGTCCGAGACTAAGCCCGAAATCTGTCTTAATGAATATGCACATGCTGTCTGCTTGCTTTTGAGCATGCAGTCTTGTTTAACATGAATCCAGGTCTCTCCGACTGTTTGTAGAGAAGCTTGTGTACGTATCTGTTCGTGTACTGAATGAGCAGCTGAGCTTCTGTTGACTTCATTTGGCTCTGATGTACGTCTGAGACGCCACACTTCCCGAGTCCCCAAAATAGCTCCGCTGCTGTGCCAAGGCACTTGCAGGAAATCGCCAGGGCAGCCGTGTGGCGCGGTCTCACAGACAACGTGCAGGACCTTCAAACCCTCAGGTCCTACATCATCTTATAAGTCCTTATCCTGTTTGCCTTTAGATGTACCTGTTAATGTGCTCCTGCCATCCCCGGATCAGTCATCGCTCTTTTTCATACGACCTTGAACGCCAGTTAAATTGTAAACCTTCACGAGCGCATTACAACCGATAATGCCTGATAACACCGCGGGGTGCATCTCGCTAACAGCGAGGGTTCATGAAATTGGTAAAATGGCAGTTAGACCACTGACCCCGTGAGAAGAGCTGCAAGGCAATTTTCTCACCGTGTTTCCTTCTGAGATTTAAATGCGGCGGCACGCATGCTGTGGCGTTTTGCTCGGCTCTGTGCCGTATGCAGCATCCGCCTTGTCAGCAAGTCCCTTCGCGGTCATCAGAGGAAAGCTTCTCAAATCCAGCAATGTGATTAGTCCCAGTAAAGTAAACACGTGTAAATAAAAGAGTTCTGTTCAGCATTTAATTCAGCCATCAGATGCTGTTAATTGCTTGCCACGGCCTTGCTGTTAAGGATCGCTGTAGCAATGCAAGCATTAACGCTCGGCATACAAAGACCTTTAAATCTGGTGAACAACATGAGTACAATTTAATGGTCTGCAGAAGGATAAGGGGGATGGATCTTCAGCAATAAAAAGACATGTGTCACGGGGACCATGTTTCCTGTGGATATACCTTCATTTCCCCTTCCAGCTGCTTGTTCTGCTCATTGCATCTTGGGTAAACCTCAGTTTCTCCTTATTTCTTGCTTAACACACTTTAGGCCTAACATTAGCGTATCCTTGTGTGATTCTCCCTGTCCTGACCATGAATCGCTTTATTTTTACAGCTATATTGGCCACATTATTGATGAATCACTATAAAAGGACAGTTCTGCCCTACACACCGCACTTGATGGAAACGCGTCACTTGAATGTCCTATGTGCTGCCCTGCTGCGCTGCCCCCCCCTCGCATCATCTCAGGCCATGTCAGAGCTTCTTGGAAAGCCGTCTTCCAACAGATGATCCGTGGTCGCAGCCTACAGGTTCTGGCTCAGTGAGTTTCTCACTTTTTTTATTGCAGATTTCCCAATCACAGGCACCCTGCGTAATCGCAGTTTACATTTGTTAGTTTGTTTGTTGGTTACTGGTAGAAGCCCTCATGTCAAGTCGGACAGCAGCACTCTCCAGACATACCAACCTATATAAGGCACCTGGTCCGTTTTGATTTCTCCCCAAAAGGAATCATTGCATTTAATCCACCAAAGCAGACTGGCTATGAAAACATGAAGGGAGAGAGTCAGGTGACCAGGGATGTTTGAGCTGATCCCTTCAGCCGTGTCTGACATTATAGAGTGATATCTTCCATGCCTTCTCCCCTCCATTAAGCCCCGCAAGAGCCTAACCTCAACTTAACCCGTCCATCCTGACTTCTGTTGATGTCACATAGTTCAGCTCACTGCCATAACTAAAACGCTTCTCACACCATTTTTCTGTGAGTTTGAATCACCTTTCCCGTTAATTAAACCCAGAGGGAATACAATTAAGGAGCAGAATCATTTATTCTGGCTCGTCTGTAGAGACACGTGCAATGAACTTCGGTATGTGTCAATATACACATTTTGTCAAACTTGGGTAATTCCACTGATGTAACCAGATCTTTCTTGAAAGAGCAATCATCACCATAGCACACTATTTATGTGCGACGGAACACCACGAATGCGTAGAGGGATGCATTAATACTCTGACTCGTGATTTGATGCAGTGTGTAACTACGGAAACAGGAAGAGGGAGGAAGTCCTTACGCAAGACAGCCCTGTGCATGAGGCCATTGTTTTAACTGTTGGTTTGCATTTAATATCTAGCCATACAGGTGGGATAAAGGTTCTGGATCACAAGCTTCAGAAATAATGTTAGATTTTAACAGCATCCTGCTGAGTGAATAAACAATGTCACAGGTTACTTCGCGATGCTGCTTACTGTAGGTATCTTCGGCACTCTAAAGGGTCCCGACATTTGTAACGGACACATTATGGGATGCTTAATGGCCGGTGTGCCCAACAGGGAAGGCACACTTCACAGTTCTGCTTGTCAATGGGCAGCCCCCAATTCCAGGTTTTCAGGGAATTTTTCATAATTAGCTATGTGAGTCAAGCAGCTTGAATCATTTTATCTAAAAATCAAAAAAAAAAAAAAAAAAAGCTGTTGGCTCGTGAGAAAAGGCTTTCCTCCATTTTTATGGCATTGAAGGCACAGCATGACTTTGCAGAACCACCTTTGGGAGGTGCCAGGGGGGTGTAACTTTCTACCCACCGTGGGGCAGAACCCATCACAGCCTGGTGCCCCTGCCCACCCTCCATCCCTCCATCTCTCCTTCTCTCCTTCTCTCCTCTACAAGGCATCCTGCTCAACATGAAATCATCTAAGGACAGCAATACAGTCATGACTGTGCCCCTGTTTATCCAGAATAACTATATTTCACACTAATTTCCACAGTAATCAGAATAAATGTATCATCTCTCCTCTGCGTTGGGTTGATCCTTCTTTGCTAAGTTAAATAATTTCTTCCACTGTAGGTCATAAGTGAAGCTTCTACTGTAACTTCCACTCGTCAGATGCTAATTAGCAGTATGATTGTCTTCAGTGTCCACAAAGAAGTGGGGAAGGGATTGTTTATCACCTGTTAGGAAGACCAACCTTTTGGGGCAGTATCTGACTAAAACACAACCCTCATGTTAGCTTAAAGCCGCTTTGATATTGATGGGAATGGAAGCGATTCTGCTCTTCACATTGCAATTATCCTTTACTCCAAGCAGTTGTGCAAGGTGCTGATAACCGTCCTTTTTTTTCTGGCATGTTTTTGAAAATTGTGCTTGCATCCTCTGAAATTTGATTGGCTCCCTCTGGTTATACAGATGGCCGATGGCTTTGGGTGGCAGTTAATACCCGCTTTCCTTGCCTCCGTCTCAAGTAAATGGTCTAAGACGGCGTAGTCTCTCTCTTCACGTCTTAATTTCCTCGTCTTTCCCTCCCCCCCAGTGTCACCGTGCGAAAACCCAATGCACAGGTGTCTCAGTGTGAAGCGGGGTGCTCTTCCAGCCCTAATCAGGGTTGTTAACAGCAGTTTAGTATTGAGCTGAAGCAGTTAATATGCAGCTGTTGAAGCTTTGGGCATTGAAGGTCATCCCCCGCAAAAGCACTGGATAAGCTTGACTCCATCATACACTTATGTGAGACAGTAGGTGGCGCAGCAGTTAAAGAATTAAACTAGGTGCCATAATAAGAAAAGGAAGCAAAATAACATGAAGGTCACTGCACATATGTTGAACCTGCAGCTTCCACCCAAGTCTGCGTACCATTTCTCCTGTTTCCTCTTGTCACGTCTTCAGTCTGGCGTGGGAGTCACCTGACCTTTGACTCCTGGACTGACCCCTGCTTGACCCGAATCCCTACAAGCTGCAATGTGTTTTTCTTTGATGATGAAGAAAGTTCATGAGGAACCCTGCTGTTTATGGTTCCAAAAGTTGTATTTTAAAGTAAATGCAGAAATACATGTCACATAGAAAGATAACAAGCCTGCTATATTTAGAACAACATCATCACCTACAACATACATGACAATACAAGAGCTAGCTTTCTGATTTAAAGCGAGAGGCTTTTAAATTTTAAGTAGTCACAAAGGCACACGTGTGATGTTGGTTTTCTTTCAAAGCCATACCATGTTCTTTTTTTAAGTTTTTGGATAACACTTTACTTGAGGGGTCACAAATACTCAGTTACTACTTCATTACTTGTTTCTTCAGTAGTTCACAAAGGTTTGTAGAATTAACAGATATAGTAATTACCTGCGATGTGTCAAGATTCCTTAATGATGAACATGAGATCAGTATGTGACAAAGAGTTTATGGTTAATTAATACGTAAGTAAAGGCATATTATTTGTGCACTGTCAAGTAAAGTGTTACTATTTTTGAATAATATGCTTGAAAAGGTCAAGGTTAACAAAACATTTTACTATCTTCACACCATATAAACGACGTGTGATTAGTGAGTAATTATGTAAGTGCTGCTTACATGTTGCACATTCATTAAAGCTTCAACTACAAAAAAAAATCTAAATTAAAAGTATTTATTGAAAATAATTAAGATAACTGTGATACCGAGATATGATTGGTTATCACTGGGTTCTCGTCCTGTTAAAGTCTTTCTTGATTGCCCGTTAAAAAGATCTGAGAAATTTAATGAACACACAAATGTTACTCTCTGCTGATGTCCAGCAAAGATTAAAACATAAATGCTTCCTGGAGACTAGAGACGGTGGGATGTCCCTGAAAAGGAAGGAAGGACCAGATCTCTCTTTATACACAAATGCATGAAACACAATCTGGTGATGAACAAGATCATTTAGTTAGATGCACATTATATGGCCAGCAGTATGTGGATGTAGTTTCACTGAGATCTCATTGCAAACATAATTGTATTAATATAAAGTTGGTTGTACTTGGTTGCCATAACAGCATCAACTCTTTAGGGAAGGTTTTCCATTGGATGTTGGAACATTGCTGGTGCGATTTGCTGCCGTTCGTGTTGGGTGTTGATGTTGGGTGATCGGGTCCCTTTTTGCGAACTTGTCTGGCTACGACTTTGCGGCTGAACTTGTGCCAAAATGTTTCTGCTTCACAATCACTTCACTCGTCGTTGACCAATGCAGCCTTACCAGGGTAGAGATATTGTGGAATGGACTAGTTGGAAAGATGAATTTCTTGATGATGTCACTTTGAGCGTCGCATACCTCTTCAATAGTAACGCCCCTTCTGCTGCCAGCGTTTGAGACTGCATGGGTGTGGACCCAAGTATATCTGTGTCAACTATGGGGGTGGCTGAATTAGCAAATTCCTCTGAGTCTGCATACATTTGGCTATGGACTGTACATATTGCTCACTTTTAATTTCCTCATATTCCTTTTGTTGTTTTATTACATGTTTTATTGGCCACATGCAACAGGTGCATTGGAATACTGCCCTTTCAGCCACACTAATAGCAATAAATAATAGACAATGGATACTTTGACATTACAATACTCGTTAAATTGATTCACATATTACATTGTCTTACACCCACTCCCATAACTACTTGCGCAGTGCAGGACTGCAGAGAGCCCGCAGTCTCTCCCAGGACCCCACCCCGCCCCTCCGCCAGGCTGGGGTTCTAGCTCTCTATGCCTCTTGACAGCAGGAGCAGACCCACGCAGCGGACAAACGGCGCCAGCATGGCATCCTAGAGCTTTGTGACTTCTGTGCTAACCACTGAGTCACCGTGCCACCCATTGCGGCTACATCGTTTTTTAATTTTCGGAATTTATAATCAAATCAGCGGAGATACGCAGATAGAATAAATATTATTCGAAAATAGCAATGCTAATTATAATCAAGTCCTACACTGACAGTGTTACATAGCCCTCGTTAGAGGTTTGTAGGTTGGAGTCGGGGTTTAATTAGATGACACACATTAGCGGTTGCTAGCTGCTGTGTTGCTGGCTATTAAGGCTATCAGCAGGGGGATTAAGCTGCGCATTAGCAGACCGTGTGACATCTGAGGGCCAGACCAATGCCACTGCTTCTTCTGGTTTCACCTCTTTGATGTACATGTGCCGGCGCTTTTCCGCCCTCTCCCGACAACGACGGCTCCCCTCCTCCAGCCCGCTAGCTCTCTGGCCCCACCTCCCTTCAGAGGATTCTCAAAACCCGTCGTACTCGTTCTGGGTGTCACGTCTGAGCTTCTCCTCTCGCCCTCGTCATCCCAAATCCAGGCCTCCGCCGCTGTCCTTTCCAGTTCTGCCGCTCAAGTTCACGTGATCTGAGGACAGGTTTCTCTGCCTCCTAGGTGGTGTCAGTTACGCGCATCGCGAGTGTGCTTCCTACTTTCTTAAACCAGGCATCTGCGACAGCAGAGGAAACGGGTCATCGTCAGTATGTTATTTTGCAGTTTGCTGGGAAACTTCTTGGTTCATTGTGGTCCATGGTTACCACGTGTTTATGACTCTTTCTTGCATCGTGCTCATCGCTGAGAGCTAATGTCCAGCAGAGCGGGTCAATAATGACCTCCATTACATTTTTGGTATCAACAGCTGGAATCCTTAGCTGGACCTGAGAGTGGTAGACGGTTCCAAAGTCACAGGCTGCATTTCTATTGGGTGAGTTTTTAGATAATCAGGTTGCGCTGGATTTCTCACAAGTTGCTATGGCTACAAGTCTGTTCACTCGAAAAACACCAGGCCCAGAAGAAAGTAAAGGGGTCCTTGCAGCTGTAATTAGGCTGACCGTTTGCTGCGGAGTCTTCGAGGTTTCTCAGGTTTAGCGGCTGCAGGAAGGACGGTGGCGGCACACGTTACCTCACTGTCATCTTCCCCTCCTGATATCTGCGAACGTGTCATTAGTGGAAACACATATTTGAAAATGAGTGCGAGTATTGACCCCTCACATCAAACCATCGGCACGGGGGGGAGCGAGAGAGAGCAAAGACTGAGTAAGTCGTACAGTAATTAAATGTGAAAATCAAAGTGTAACATCTTACCCGGTCAAGGCAGCCAGTTGTTTTTTTTCAGGATTCAAAGAGGAAGCAGTTGAGGAGGATTACAAGTGATTGTCGAGCCTTTATGGTCGTACTACAAAAAAAAAGAAAACAGCAAAAGCGACATATACTCTGTAATAATGTCACTTAGCACCCCATACTGAGGACATAAAGCACTGATATCGACTACAGGTGTTGTGGGAATTGCACCCCCAAAATGATAATATTTCGTTCCTGACCAGACAGCAGCCTCGTAATGAACATTTTGCAGAGAACTGTGCATCACTTTGGACAGCCCATCCACTTCGTGTTTTTTCTGCCTCCCCCCATAAACCCTCCTGACATGCTGTGGGCAGGTCACGGGCCCTATTCTGGATCCTGTCTGCAACTGATCTGCATTCTGATTTTATAAAAATGTCACAGTGTATTGTGTTATGCTTATTCTTGCGTTTCTTCTGCCAGTAACGTTGGGATATTTGCTTCGAAATCAAACCCTCATTCACATTTCCAATCCTCAGTGTCCTGAAGATTTTTAGCACCGCAAAAAGTACAGAGCACAGGTACGGAGAAAACATTCAAGGGTCGTCATGGTGATTGTGATGGGTATGTTTGCTTGTCCGCCCGGTATCATGTGGGATCCAGCCCACAATCAATAGACATGCAGTTAGACTAATTGGTGTCTAAATTTTCTGTAGTGTTTCACTGTATGTGCCTTGGAATAATCTGGCGTCCTTTCCATGGTGCACCCTCACCTTGTGCCCACCCCCACCTAGTGCCCTCTGCTGCTAGGGGCTGGCTCTAGGGCCTCCCCCAGATCCCTGACCGGGATAAGCAGTTAGAAATAGAGGAAATAGAGGCAAGCGCTCATCTGATTCCCTGCAAAGGCAAAATGAGCATTATTAGGCGTTATCTGGAGTGTTAATATGGCAAAGCACGAGTAACTGCGTGAAAGTAGGAAACGACAATGAGAATCTACTTTAACTGGAGTGTTTTTAAATACTTAAAAAACATAGTAATTTCACTGTTTTTATTTTCATGCTTTTGAAATAATTCAGATAAGCCATGTAGTAATGGAATTTGCAGAATAATTTGATTTTGATTATTTTGCAATAGTAATATTTTTTTTTCCTTCAAAGGGGTTACTGCTTTTAATTAGTAATCATGGGACCACTTCGTCTGAGTTTCCATGGAGATTTTAACTTTGCCGTAGGTGGTGCTTTGTTGAGCTTCCACTAGATGATACATTTCCACTTTCTTTGGGCATCGTGCGCTGCGGGCCTTCTAACCAGAACAGCCGCACAAGGTTAAACTGGATCCTCGCCCAGCCATTTGCGTGACGCGTCCATCCATCTTCCATGCCTCTTATCCAGTGTAAGGACACAGTGAGCTGGAGCCAATCCCACGATGCCATGCCGTCCCTGCGCACGATCACACCCTATGGGTGAGCGAGAGATGCCAGTTCAACTGAACACATGGTTTTGGACTATGGGAGGAACCTCCACAAACACAGATCGAGGGACTGGAATTCAAATCCCTAATCCTGGAGGCATGAAGCTACAAGGCTACCTACCCCCCTTTGACGTATCCATCGTGGTTTATTTTGAGATATTCAACCGATTTAGGTGATTTATACAGCTTACCTTCCTCGCTCTTTCCCCATTTTCACAGGAGGGTATTTTTATAGCAGCCAGGCTTACGGTGGGACTCGATACAGGGATCCTCTGGTTGTAAATCCATCGTTTTCCCCGGCTGCACTAGCGCACAAGGCTTTCTCAGTGTTACACCATTCATCTGGAATTTATTCATAGTTTTTATTGCGTTATAGATCTTCTGGAGCTCATCACTTCCAAAGAAAGGAGCATGTGGCTGACGTGTTCACAGAGGAATCCCGAGTGTTTAGTTCTTGTAAGTGCAATGAGGAGGAATCATCCTGCCTGCTTTAAACATCCCTCCAGGGGGCGCCGGAAATGGAGTTTCCCTTTCCAGATGCATTAAAAGCGTCCCGCAAAGCCGTGCCTACTTTGTGGGGCTGGACAGACACCGAAGGATCCTTGGAAATCCAAGCTACAATACGGAGATGCGAACCTACTGGCCTGAGTCCCTTCTAAGCCAGCAGTCGAAGGTCGAAAGTGTCACAGCGCCGTTTCGTAGGCTCCTTCAGATGTGGCCTAGAAATGATCCACCCGATGGATCTTCGCCGCACAATAGATTCCAAGATTCATTGCACAGAGGTGAACTGGGTGTGTCCCAGCTAGACAATCGGAGGAGTGCTTCGTGACTGGTGGTTAGACCTTTGCACTTTGGCAACGCTTTCCGTTCTGCTTTCGAAGAGCACTGCCTACAAAGGCTACACCTACCTAGACCGCATCCTTCGAAGGATATAGCTGCTGAATTTGGACGCAGCTCATGTGCAAATGTTCAAGGACACCAAAATCCAGATAAGAGAAAATCTGGCCAAAGTATTTTCACTTTTATTTATTTAGCAGATGCTTTCGATCAAAGGGGCATGTAAGCAAAGAATGGTTGGGGTCCGACAACAGGGCCAGTCAGCATCCAGGGCGGTTTGGGCTCAAGGGCCCAGCGGAGATACGGTTACTTTTGGGATTGAAAGCTTTCTGCTTTTACATGTTTCAGCAGCATTTATTAAATACAGCTAACTGCTTTCCCTCACATAGAGGAACCTATATATTCTCCAAGCCAAGGCCTGCGTTGATTGAATTTGAAAGGTATTTTAATGAACTTTAATATACCTGTTTCGACTAACAGCGGGATAAAAGCTTCAAACAGGTCCCTTGAAATTCTGTAAATATCATGTGTCTCCACATTAATTAACTTACTTTGAGTTGACGCTCATCTCTGCTTCCATTATATGATAGTAAACCAATCATGTTCCCAATAATCTTAATAACATAAAAGCTTCCTCTCATGGTCATGCAGGATTTTATGTGTCTTATTATACAGCCGATCGCATCTTAAACAGTGTGATTTTCAGGTGCATGTCAGATAATGGACACATTCGAAGAGCTCCACAGTACGAACACCCGACTTATGGATAACTCATACTTACGAATGGGCTGCCATAAAGCCTATTATAATTTGAGTTAAATACAGCAGTTTGTAATAATGAACGCACACACTACTTTGTGGTGCTCATGAGAACATGGCGCTGTTTCAGCTCAAGGTACAGTACAGTAAACATATGCTATATACTAAAACAAACTATTCACTCATTGACATAAGAACCATACTGTATGTACCTGATCTGATTTACAGTACCTATAAATTCAGCTTAAGGGAACGGATCTGGTTCATAACCAGGGGACTCTCTGTACTTTGTTTATACTATGTATACATTAAAATGACACATTATTTATTTGCATGCAGGTTCTAGCATCAGTTAGGATGGCTGGAGGGTCAAATTTGCAGCCTGTGGAACTCGGGGTCAAACCCCTGGAAACAAACGGGTGACACAACAACAAAACAAGTTATACCAGTAAATATCCCCAGGTGTAAATGGGCTCAGCAGAATTGAAACTGAATTCATAATTAATCTGAAATATGAATGATTCATGAGTTATCAGTAAATAGGGACAACTTTCAGGCGGTGCTTTAATGTTCTGTAAAATGTCAATTTCAGTAAGCCCAAGGAGCATCATCTCCAAACCATACACGTGAGTTTTCTCATTCTCTTTTAAATGATATTTATATGCTTTACTTTTGGTGGGGAGAAGGGGGGGGTGGCCTTACATTTCCAGGGCTTTGGATTCAGATCCCACCCCCGCTCTGTGTCTGTGCATGCGTGTGTGACAGACAGAGTTGATGTCTGTGGTGTTTACATGCACTTCCTGTGTTTTTGTGTGAATTTTCCGCTGGATCTTCAAGTTCACTCTCACACTCGAAAGACACATGAAATGGCGTCTGTGAAGCGGGTGGCCGCAGTGTGCGACTCCATGCGCGACTCCATGCACGACTCCATGCGCGGCTCGCAACTCTGAACCATCCAGAGACGTTTCCGCTCACATTTATCCTCCTCGGATGCAGCTTCACATCTTCATCGTCGTACAAACGGCTCCATGTCAAAAAAATCCCAAAGCACCACCACACAAAGTACTATCTTCATGGCAGCTGCGTTTACTATAAGTGTTATATAATTAGGCATTTAGCCCAAGTGTATCTCTCTAGAAACATGGCTGATATTTGGCAAAAGCTTCTCTCCATAT
>JAODKE010000116.1:515582-547104 GCA_026779605.1 Mormyrus hasselquistii
GGGGGGGGGTGTGATGCGGGTAGTAATTATATATTTTTTTTCCCCCCGACGGGAAAACAGCGGCATCCATCGCGGGGGTGGGTGGGGGGGGGGGGGGGGGGGGGGTCGGAAAGGCACAGTCTGGTGGTAGAATCAGGAGGAACTATCTCTAGATGAAGGGCACTCGTGCAGTCACACAGACTGAGGTTAGAGGAGCCTGTTTGCCTGAACAATGCATCTTTGATCTGAGGGATGAAAGCCACAGAATGTGGAGGTCATGCATGAAGCGTGTGCGCACGCAGAGAGGAGGCGGGGTATCGAACCCAAACGCCGGCAGGCGCGAGGGCGGCCACCCCTCCCCTTGAGCCGCGGCCGCTCTCCTATTCCTCGGCGCAACTTAAAGAGGACTTACGATTATTCATATTTCTCCCAGCTGGATTCGTTCAGCAGGGCATCATGCACAAGCTCTTCATGGGCCAGCAGAAACTCCACTGAGGGTCAAATCTGCAGGTCCAAAACAGCAGAGGACAAGACGATGACCCAGCTGGTGGAGGACAGCTGAAAAATAAAGACGAAATGACAGTGATGGAAGAAAGTAAACACGGGAGGGAGAGCGGACGGAGAAATTATGACCCGAATGTGGACGATTAACCAGCAAAAATGAGAGGTGGGGGCTGAATGAGGTGGCAAGAAACATAGGAAGGAGCTTGTGGGAAGGCGGGCAGGGGGGGGTTCTGGAGTGGGAGGAGAAGAAAGAAAGGAACCTGTGGCTGGGGTGAATGTGCTGAAAGAAAAGGCAGCACCCTGCGGCTCTGGATAACTGTCTGGAGATCCCACTGACACAAGCCACAATGGAGACCGCAGAGAATGTAGCGGACCAGCGCAGGGAGAAGGCGGTGGCGAGCCGCGACTGTGCGGCCGTGGGGAAGCCACAGGAGCAAAGTCTTTTACGTCACACTGTGTGGCGGCGGTGGGTGCACAGGTGCACGGCTACAGAGTGCATTTCAAGCTGGGCTTCGTACCGGTCCAGCAAATCTCAGCCCACCTCACTATGTGCACCTCCTAGGGACTCATTACTCCATGCAAGTCCCTAGCTGGCTAAACAGAGGAGGTTCGCAGCTTCAAGTCTGGGGGTGGGGGGCTCAAAAACAGCTACCGTTCCGTGTCTGCAGAGTTCGTGTGCTCTTCCCTTATTCCACATATTTTGCACTACCGAAGGTACAAGTGTGAAAGCATGAGTGAAAAATGTCTCAGTCCCCGTGGTTCCTGTTAAAAGCTTTGGATGCCCAAGCGTAAAGAGACGTAGATGACCAGCATCCAGGCTGATTATACGCAACAGCATTTGTAGGCGGAGGCCAAAACTATGTGATCAGCCCTTTGCTCCATGGCTGTGTGACCACCCTTAGTGTTAATTACCCTTCTCTTCGGTTTCATGCTGGACATTCTTAGCCCCGCCCCCCCCCAACAACAGGATGTACCAAAATGAGAGCTTTGGGTCAGCCAAAGTCATGGACACTAGTAAAGCACATACTGTAGCCTGCAAGCGATTCACGGGGCATTCTGTTGATGCTCTCCTCCTTTTCTTTAAAGCTAAGCTCTACAATACAGTCTTTCACACCGTGGCCTTCACATTAAAACACCCTTTTTTCTGATCTACATGTGGAATCTACTTTGCTCGAGTCATATGGTCATATTTTTAATAGAGAACAATTAAGGAGGTACTTGCTAAACTCGAATTTGCATGACAAAATATCCTTAACTTTTATTTTTACAGTAATAGTCTGGTAGCTTTTTGTCACCTCCCTAAATTCTGGAAAGAATGCTAAACAAGCATCGCACCTCTGATGGTGATCACATGATGCTGAATTCTTCACTATTACCAACTCATGTGAGGGTTTAAAAGGGTCTCCTTCTTGGATGCTCGGTCCAAAAAGCTTGACGGTAAGTAGTCTGGGGGCTTAACGCCAGCTGGCTCCCAGCGTGCCAGACTCCAGTTCATGCTGGTTTTCATTTTTGCTGAGCTCCCTATTGATTAGCCTTGATTGCTTGTTACCCGTATAAATCTACCTATTAGTGGAACACTTCACGTTCCTCTTCACACTTTTTATATCAATTTTTGGTTATGTGACAGAGGCCTAATATACGAAAATTCACAGTGTCACAGTGGCAATTATTGTTAAAACAGTTCCTGTTTTTCCTTACTTTTACTGAAATGTAAACAAACACAAGAACATATTTTTAAATGGCATAAACTTATTTTAATTTATCAGCTATTATGTTAAGATAGAATAATTTATATTTTTTAAATGTGGAAATACACAGGATTCCATAGAACAGTCTAGATTATTTGTTAGTTCCATTGTTGTTGTTGTTTTTTGTCATGGGTTTGGTTTAACATGAATGAGAAGCTATTGAATAACACCAACAGGTGTAACTGCTTTGAAACTGAAAATGAATTGAATCATTAACCACCACCTCAGTGAAGCTAATTAATTTAGGGCATAGGGGGAAGTAACAAAGTAACCCACCACACCTTTCTGCCAATGAGTTTGACCCCGCCGTTAATCTTAGTTTCTGTTCCACCAATTTAACTATATCTTAATTTATTCTCTGTTCAGAGTTAATCCGAAATACCAAGCTGACACGCTGAAAAATGACATCTTAGCCTAAAACTCAGTCTTTACAGATTTTATTTGTGTATTTATTAAATCCTCGCTCTTCCTAATAATAATACATTGCGAGTCGATGGGAAGCAGAGCAGAGCTAGCTTTGGAAGACCCCTGCTCCTGTAATGCAAACCTGCTGTACTTAATTGGAGTAATTGCCTTGTCAGATGAGTGAATAACATGGAGATGTCTTGATTTCAGGGATTACTAATAACACTGGATGGAACCAGTTGCTAATAAAACAAAATGATTCACTTTAATTTTGTTTTCCATCCCACTTAGTTCACCTCTAAACTGGCCAAGTATCTCCCTTGTCGAGCATGATGATCAGCAAACCTTTTTCTGATGTCGAAATCATTGTCGATCTATGATCTGCGTGATTAATCTAACACCACATTACTCCTTCCTTCCTGCCCCTGGCTTTTGGGGCCAAGACTGAAGGCAAACCCAACTACCCTCTCAGGACACACTGGTCATGGACTGGCAATGCGGCGAAGGCAGGTGCTGCCCCTCATCAACACCGTTGATGATTTTTTTAGGCCTTTTTCTTCCTTCACAAACCAGATAAAAATCTTTATACACACTGGCAGCCTACAACATAAATAGGGGATGCGGAGCTCTCCAAAGCCAACGCCATCCTGTCCTAGATCGATCCACTCGTAAAAAGCCCTTCCCTAATCCCCAGTTATTCCAGTTTAGTTATCACTCTGCCGGTAGCAGGGGGCAGACACGGTACGAAATAGTGTGATAATTGATGGCATTCAAAGTTTGCTCACCGATTTGGGAAATGAAAACTTCACACGCATTGCAAATAATTACCCATGCGCCTCGCAGAATCGTTGACATTTCCAGGGTTTCCCATAGCTCTTCCAGCATTTTGCCCACATCTGTAATCGCCGCTTCTTTCTACTTTGGGAATGTGGTTCAACTTCTGTCTCTAGCTCAGACAATATTTTGTGGCAAGTGTGAAGGTCATCCTGAATTACAATTAGAAAGTTTGCAAAATTCAAACGAGGCACTCGATTGGTTCTTTTTTCCCGAATTTCATACCATGCGTCAACTTCGTAATATTCTTATGTTATTGTTTGTTTTTTTGCAGCAATTTAATGCAGCGAAGTTGCGGCCAGCCGTCTTGCTGCCAGTGTTCTTGAATGAATCTGGATAGGAGATGGATATTAGTGTTGCCAAGTTTGGTCACCTGGCTGACATGAGATTTTCAATCCTATACAAGTCTGTACACACATTTACATGTATGTAGCAGTTTTTGTACCTTGTAAATAGTCTGTAGGGTTTGCAAACTGCCCTAGCACTTTTGATGTGGTCGATGTTAGGTTTTTAATGGAACAGCGTAGATTGGCTGTAAGATTTCTTGTGTGACCGTGAGAGTCTGAAAGTAGGAATGTCATGTCAGATGCGCGAGTGCTGGCAACCCCGTGAATATTATTGCGGCGTGTTTATATGGCAGGCGCTGTCACGCAGAGTGACTTATGTGAGATATGTAGCATAGGGCAGGCTTGCTTTCCAAGAGGATACACAGAGCATTAATCTAGGCAGGCGGGCGGTGACCGCTAGTACGAGCAGGCAGGTTAGCTCCTGCTGAGGGTGTCTAACGGCACACTGGGCAACATGCGGCAAAAACACCGGCGAGACAAAGTCTGAAATAACAGCAAGCGGCAGCCCCGCAGTGGACCAGATCTTTCGGGGGAGACTCCTGACAGCAGGGAGAACATGTCCATCGCCCCCACCCCACTTCATGACCAGAACCCCAGCTCATTGGCATTCAGAAAGCGCCCCAGGGGCGGCCATCGCTGCTCCCGCACCAGGGCGGAAGCCTCCTCCTGTACAGAAGAGGGAGCTCCGTGATTCGGGTCGGGAGATCGGACATCTGCCCTTCGCCTGGGGCGCTGCTCACTCCAACCAGCCGAATCTCAACAACGACAACTGGCTGCTATTGTTTACTGCTGTCCGGTTGCCAAGAGTCTTGCGTAAGATGTGCCTTGACTCCCCAGCCATGTGTACCACTGGACATCTCTAACGAAGTCGTACACATGGGCTCCTCCCTGCACTCAGAGTAACAGGTGGCACACTGATTATGTCTGGTCCAAATTATAAGAGGACCTGCAGCTGTAGCCTTTATTGCTCGAGGGTGGTGGGGGGAGTCGTTGTGCTCTGGTAAATTTCCAGTGAAACAAATGGGTTGAACATTAAAGCAGAAGGTTTGTGTTGTCACTCTTTAATCACTTATTTACTTTACTTGGCGGGGGGAGTGTCCATCTGTGAGGTGATTCAGTACCAAAGACACCTTCCGGCCCCAAAAATGGTTTCTCCAGCCTAATATAATTTAAAATGTGCCTCGATGGGGGGGCTGGGCTATTAATGTGTATCTGTGTAGCTCTCAAATCTTTATCCAAAGCTGTGTACATTCTGACGGTCTCTTGTTCTTCAATGATGCCATCCCCAAGACGAGGTTTTGTCTGCCCTTTTCCTATCTAAGCAGTCCTTTTTAAAACGTAGTCATAATAATAATCCCTTTATCGCTCTAAATGCATCATCCTCATGTGCCCTGTTGATGTAACTGCTTTTCCTGTTCCGGGGACAATGAGTCGAACGTTTGTTCTGGGAAACAGGGGGTATGACCTGGTGACCGCCTGTCACGGTTATGCACATGCACATTCATGACAACATGGCTCAGAAAGCCATGCAGAAACTGCTCCCAGCCCAGTACCCCCAACACTTTTTGGTGGGAATCCCCAGTACTGCCCATGCTTCATGGGGAACGCCCTTACTGAACCTGACTCTTCTGTGTAGTGAAATTCATCGAACTGTGCGACTGGGTTTGTGGCGTCTCTCAGTTCCCAAACCTGAAGAATCCTCCATGTTCTTCGGCTTGACACTGGCTGGAGAGAATGGCGTATCTCGCCGTCTAAGTGGTTAATGTCTCCTCTATGGCTTTGAGCAGAGTAATTCACTTTGATTAAGATGTGTGCTAATTGCCACTGTCTGGGGAGATAGACCGTGCTAATTTCCTCCAATTCAGCCAGGTCAGGTTCAGTGAACATCCTGGTCAGTCTCTTATGATGCTTAAATATGCCATTTGTCAAATGAGTGTCTGCCCCCTGATTGGCTCCCGCCTCCCTCCGCAAGGTTGCCGTGAATGCATTGTGTCCCCTTAGGGACAAGGCAGCGTACATCTTCTCATTATAATTTAGCGGACTGCACAGACGGGGTCACAGCCTGCCGCTGATGACAGTTCATTTGTCACCTTCGTGTCACATCTGTGTGATTTCAGCACCACACCTTTCAGTGCAACAGGGACCTGACCAAACCAAAGGTGCATCAAGGGAAAGAGGAGACTATATAAAATTCATACAGCTTCCATAACAGGCACAACCGTGTTAAACATCCTAATTAAACTTGCCATTAAAAGACAAGACTAGATGTGCTGTCATGTAATTAAGTGTAGAGGCGATTTATAAAAAAAATATATCTTATGGAATCGCACCAGTTCAGTCGGCTACCTGGACTACTGTGACAATATTTAAATAATACTTAAGATGAAGTTTAAAAAGTTGGACATGCGCCGATGTGTCCATGCGGTAGCTCGGGGTTGTCCCATGTGTGCCTGTTTTTTTCCCCTGGCTGCAAAGCTCATCCTGTCCCCCGTTCCCCCCACTTTTCCTCCTGAGCCCTACTTTGTTGCAAGCACAATGCCCAGGGGTTCAAACCGTCTTCCGGGTGCTGCGCTCCTCCATCTCCTCCTCCTTCCTTTGTCTTGCGCGCCTCCTTGGGGAGCAGAAGGCCATAGCAAAACATAGGGAGAGCAGTTGACTCAGGGAAAGCCATGGGGATTATAGAGATGAGTGTTTGAGGACCTCGCTGCCATCAAGCCGTCGTGAGGTATTCTGTTAAATCTCATGTGCAGCACACGGAATGGTGCTTTTGTAACATCACCCTTCAAGCCCCTACCAAGCTGCTGTTGGCTCTTACAGCCAAACACAGCTGGGTTTGTACAATCATATCATCTCACTTGGGCAGCGATGGAACAACAAACGGATATAATCAAATGACCGGCTTATTTTTTAATGCAATGTGGCTCCACATTGGGTAAATGTGTCTCACGGTTGAACGTCAGCTGACTTTGAAGAATGGGCTTCCATCTAACGCAGGTCTGTCAGCATACGCTGTAGTCACTCCCTGGCTTTCGTTCTCTGCGGTCGTCTATCTAAAGGTTAAACAATTTTAAAATGCCACAAATGACTGTAGCCTGACCATGAAAATGTGTGATGTTTTCAGAAACTAGAGACAACACAAAGGTTAATTATTACCCACAAATATTTTTAGATTCTCTGTGGGGGAGACCAACCAGGGAGAGTTGCATTAAACGTGTAGATGTTCATGTAAAGAAACACACTTCACTTTGTTAGAGGAACACAAATGCAGTCGATGCCCATTTGTATCCATTTATACATTGTCAGCCCTTCTTGGAGTTAATCATTAGTCCGCTTTGTGTTAACAAAGTCTGCTGCTCTGGATGGTTTAACAGCTGACCTGATATAACTTCTGAAAGCGTGTTTGTCCCAAAACAAAGAGGGGGGGGGGGGGGGGCAAAATCAAAATGCATGATGAACCCTTGTCCTCAACCCCCAAAAGGTTTTTGTTTAACACTGATCATTCGAGAGATTGTCACTATTAAAATCTGTTTTACATGCATGAATAATATATATATATATATATATTTAAATTGCCCCAGGTTATTCAACAGGGTAATTCAGGCAATCTGTTTAATGACCTCCATTGTAACCAGCACAGTCTTATACAAGTCGTGTGTGGTGTGTGTTGACTGAGCAAACACCCTGGGTACCATTCATAGTGATGTACAATCACTGTTAGAATTCTGATGTTGGTGTTTAAAATGTTAGGATGTCCTGTATAAGTTACAATTAATATTAATATCTGTTCATAGATATAACTTCTCTGCTGTAGTAGCTTGGGCTTGGCGGCTTGAGAATAGAATAGTAATGAACGTCTAATTTCACAATCCCTAAAGCACTCAGGCACCTGCTTTTTATACTTAAAGGCTACAGGTAGTCTATGCTAATGAACGCCAGTGTGTATGAGCAGGAAACAAGCCTTCAGTGAATCCCTTCCACTGTGTGTGTGTGTGTGTGTGTGTGTGTGTGTGTGTGTGTGTTTTCTGTTTTTCTGTAAAAAGGCACAAAGGTGTTCGCACTTTTCAAACAATGACGACCGTTGAAATATCAGGAGGTCTTGGAATTTTTTTAAGACAATTTGGGTTCAGTAAAGAATCGTTCCTCCCCGGTGGATCGAACGGTAAATATGTTCAAATAAGTCTGTTTGAGTAAGACATTGGAGGTCTGTACCCGTTCTGGGATGAATCCATTTGGCACATTCAGTAACCATTTTACGATCTCCCTCTGCCATTAAAAGGTGATAACTGTATCACGTGGTTTTCTGCTGCTTTATAAAGCGTTCTCATCCATCTCAGGTGCAATGTTTTCCATGGGGTGTAAAATATGTAATAAAAAAAATTATGTCAGATTTTAGATGTGTTGAATCCCCTTCCCTGTTTTTGGTTCATTCCTTCGGGTGACATATTTAATACCCTCTGCATGTGGCTGGGTCCCATGATCGATGTGCAGCTTATGACTTGTTCACTTGCATTTCAATGGGTTTCTGTTTTGTCGTTCACCGAGGGGATAAAAAATCTTTTAAGATGGCTCCTTGAAATTCTACAGCACGATCCAGGGATGTTTATTTATAAATGCTTTCCATGTGCTGTGAATTTACGTACTAGAGGTGTGTGTGTGTTTGTGTGTGTGCGCAACACCTTTTTACTAGGATGTTTTATACGGTTAAAGTAACATTGAGCAATCTGAGGTGTGGTTAAAAATACCGTGGTAAGAGTAAGGGGGGGAGGGGGGGTCACAGTAATAATACCCCCACCGCTCCAGGGATATTGACCCCCTGCTCTGACCCCAAATCTGTCTCTCTGACAGAGAGCAAGACGCGGCACATAGAAGCCAAAGAACTCCTGTGTATGCTTGGCGAATGAAGTCCATCACATCTTGAGAAATAAAGGGGCTCAAGTAGCCTTCTGAAACTTCAAGGCCCTTTCTGAGACCCCTCTGCTAGTCTGTGCTGCAACCACCCTCAAGGCTGGAGCCGTACCTGAGCACAGAACTGCCAGTGAGGAAAAACGGTTTTGCCATTTATAGTGCCATTGAAGAAGATGTTAATATTCACCATCTGAAGGGGGAAGGGGGGCTGATGTCTATCCCAGACAGCAGGAGGCTGGGGTATACTCTAGATGGCATGTCTGGACACATCCACTCACACTCTATATGCGATATAGAGACATCAGTTAGCCTAACTGCCTGTCTTAGGACTGTCGGGCAAACATGCAAACTCTATGCATACTGAATGGGGACTTCAAGCTTCCAACCCTGGAGCTGTTAATGAATGAATGTTACACTTATATAGCAGATTTCAAGACACCCAAAGCACTTTACAGAACCAATGGAGAACTTCTTCGACCACCACCACTGTGTAGTCCCCATCAAGATGATCCGACGGCACCCATTCTGTGCCAGTAAGCTACGCACACAGTAGCTATGGCGGTGAAGGGGCCGGAGATAATTCACCACATAGATATATGGGATGATTAGGAGGCCAGAGATGATAGGGCCACAGTGGACAATCGTAGACAGGACGTTGGGGTACCACTCGTACTCTTTCAATCTCATCTGAAGGACGGCACCATTTTTTACAGCAGAGTGTTCCCATCTCTGTACTGGGGCATTGACATCCACACAGACCACAGGAAGGGCTCCCCCTGCTGGCCACACCAGCACCTTTTCCAGCAGCAACTCGGCTTTTCTAGGTGGTCTCCAATCCAAGTACTGGTCAGGCCCAAACCTGCTTAGCTTCGGATGGATTATCTAGTCTGAACTGTAGGTGTTATAAAGAAACACTGGTGAGCTTGTACCCACAAGGGCTCCTCTTTTTATTCTGCATTTTAGGCTGCAATTAAACAATCAAATGATTAGTGTTACTGTGCATTATAGGGTGTAGCTCTTGTAATGCCGATAAAAAAAAATAGCATGATTTATGACTATTGTATTATATGTGTTTGCAGTTTGTTCCTACTAATCTATTAAAAATATAACTCTAATTGCATTTCTGCTGCTGAAAAAAAGATCCATAATTGTTTTAATCAAATCTGTTTGAACAAATTAAGTATAAGCATGGTGACAAATCTTTTTATACTGAAGTTTAATTTTCATCTATATATCAGGTTTAGTGTTAATTTAAATTACATTGGATGTTTAGGAAATGGCTGGATCAGTAAATCCACCTAGAATAGGTCCTTTAGAAGGCAAGCAATAATTAAAATTTTGTTGAATTGATTACACTAGCCGACATCAAATTTGGTGAATAATATCAAATGAAATTTTTCAAACACCCTTCATAAACAAACATTTTTAGTATATTTAGTTTTGCTCCAACACGTCTGGTTTTTCTCTGTGATTTCAACATTTATTCATATACAATGCATTGTATACAGGTACCAGTAACGTAACACTTGCAGTTATGCAAACTTACAGGCATGCTGCTGCAGATCCACTGATGCCGACCTTTGTATGCCGAACTGTGGTCCGCTTTCCGGTACTGTCACTCAGATAATCAGGCTGCTGAAGGACAGTGTATTTGCAGTCAAAATGGTGACAGTAGAGAGATAAGCCTGGGAAGAATTCCGTAAAGTCGTTGATAGATTTCTCGGAAACAAGAAGTCATCCGATTATGAGGTTCGCATCAAGGATATGATATGTCATTTTCAAGATCTTGAAGAAAGAGTGTCTAGATGCATTTCCTAGACTCGCACCTTAATTACTTTCCTGAAAATTCCAGTGAGTATAGTGAAGAGCAAGGTGAGAGATTTCACCAAGATATTAGTGAAATGGAGTGAAGACACCAAGGACGCTGGAATGTAAATAAGATGGCTGATTATTGTTTCGCGATGATAAGTTACCAGCAAAGACATGATGAACTGTTTCTTTAATGTAACATTTGCTATAATTTATGTTGAAGTTTAATTGTAAATTGTGAGAAAACCAGACTTGTGGCGGCAAATTGGAAGCCATATTCTGAAACTACATGAAAAACTGTAAAACATGCACTTGTTTTTGTTACAGTAAATCACCTAACAAAAAATTTTTAAATGTCGGCCGGTGTTACCAATAAATAAAATTGTAACAGATTTTTATTCTGTAATATATACTTGTAGGTCTGTTGCTGCGACTGATGTGTGTGGTTGTACAAACTACATTTGTTTTCATTTTAAACCTGAAATTGCTGCAAGGACCACCATATGCACTGCTGCCTCTCAGCAATGCATTTACTCAACGTTGACTATCATGTCAAAGGACATGCGAGCGCCAAAGGCATGACGGTAAACAAACCATGGAGGGAGGGCTGGTGAACTGACAAAATAAGAAAACAATTGCAGCTTCTTAATGAATGATCCATTATTTTAAGTACGCATATTTCAGGATGTGCATGACAGCATTTAAGAAGGACTGACGCTGTTATGGAGGTAAAGGGTAGCCCTACAGCTTATTGGGCATCTGTTTTTATTTTGTTTGTTTTGTTTTTCAGAAATGGTAGCAAGAGATGTAGCTGTTTAATTGCTTAGTGGACTTTATGCTTCACAGGTGTACATCACTGGGAAAAAGCTCTTCCTGTATTCTCCAGCAAGATAAGTACCCACTTATTAAGCACTGAAATATGCATTGCCCTATAAATTAAAACAGCATATTGATATTAAATGTTTACATTACAGTAAAAAGTCATAAAACTCTGCAAGCCTCTCTGTATAAGGAATTGAGCAGAGATCTGAGCTGTTTACATTTTGAAGGCCTAGCTTACAGTCCTATTGAAAGCACTGTAGAGTTCATTTTGGGATGTTGTTATAGAAACAGTTTCCCTGGCTGCCATTGTTCATTCATCTAATTGCTCATTAATGATCGACTTGCACACTCACCACATCGAAGCTCATCTAGTGAAGATACAAGTCAGAATCAGCCGTTCGTGAAGCAATTAGCAGCTAGCTCGGTGCTTCATGAAGATTTGGTCTTGCTCCATCTTTTTGGTTTTCTACCCTAATTCCCTGCCAATGAAGCTGCTTTGGCGTTAACTATAGGGCCACCAAATGGACAGAGTAACACTGAATGCCATGTAAACCAATTGGTACAGAGGTGGATAGTTCAGGTCCAGAAGCAAGAATCCAGACCAGCATTTTGTTTCAATCAACCAGTTGAGTATAATGAGGCACAGGTAAAGTGTACTTAACTGGTTGGTTGAAATTTTACTTTCTGAACCTCTAAACTGGTACAACCAAAAAAGCCTGGCATGAAAATATTTCCTCAAGCAAACCATATTGATACCCTAGCAGTTTTAACTAAAACATAGGACTCATCATCCAATCAGAGAATGTTATTTGTTGTTGCGATGTTTTGATATAATGGAAAATTCCTCAAAAAACTTGGTTCCACGGCTATTATGATTGATTCAAGAATAATGTTTCAAGATAGGCAAGAAGAAAACTGCAATGTTTCAGGTTAAAAGTTGTCCTCAAAAAAAATGATTAGACCCTTAAAGTTCTTTTCCTGAAAGTCAGTCAGTTGGAGATTATTGACTTATTGTATACTAAAAAAATTCCAATTGCTGTAAGGAGAGAAATGTAATTCTCTCAGTTGGGTAAGATGTAAAGCATGTAGATCAAAATGCCAGATAAGTTATAATCAAGAAGACAAATTAAGAGGCAATTTGGATTGGTCACTATAGCAGGAAGTATAGCATCACGGGGGAAAATACATTGTTATATACAGTGTATTTGTACCATAAAATGTTGAGAAATATAGAGGTAAAAGTTTAGCATGCGATAGTCATCCTGTCGCTATAATGTGATGGGTATTTGATGGGTATTTAATGAATTCTTGACCTTTGGCTGTGTTGTGATTAGCCGTGCGTTTAAAGAAGGTGAAAAACTTTAAGGTGTGTTGAGAGGTGGAAGGGGGGCGTTACGGCTGAGGGGTCACTGTATGGTGTAGAGAGATAAGACTGGGCTGCCGCGTGGGGAGGGGGCTGCTCCCGTGAGGCGTGATGAAGGGGTGTGCTCGAAAATACCGGAACTGATCCTCAGCGAGATGGTAAGATTAGATTAAAGCAATGTGGCCTCCGACCAACCGGTATGAGTAAATGTTTGACTGTCATGTCCACTCTATCCCGTTTAAAAAAACAATGATAGCTGGATAGAAGAAAGAAACTGGCAACGGAGCTGATTGGATATCATCCCCCTGTCACCATAGACGTGGGAATGAACATTTCACACCTTCTGAATGTGGATCTTATTCCCAGTGTGCTCAGTGTTCCCCCGGCATGACACTCAAAGCTGCATGGTTACGGAGTTTGGTTCATGTTCATGATTTTTTTAATGTTGAATTTCCCATTCTCAGGAGTTAGGAGGCTATGTTTAAAGTCAGGATGTTAATCCTATGGTGGATCTTCATTAAGTCTGCAGAGTAAGGCTGAGTCAGACTTTTTATTTATGTGTAATCTATAATTATTAAGATATATGCCACAACCCTGCATGTAATTGCGATCCAAGCTGTGGTGTAGTCTAAGGTGGAGATATATTCATCAAAAAAACAATGCATGGTTTTTGATCCAGTGCCAATTTTTGGAGGTTGTTTTCATTAGAATCGGATTAAAACTGGATTATTTCAAAAGAACAGCAATAAAGATAAATAAAATTTGGGATTAAATGTAGGTGATTTTCATTTCACATTTCATTGTGTTATTAGTCATAAAAGCATAACAATGCTGGGAATCCAGAAACAACCGCTTCCATTTCCTGTTATCAAAACATAGCGTGGTTCAAAAGTTTCCTAATTAACTATTCATGTGTGCCATCAAAGTAAAGGTCGCCTGTCTGGCCCTCCTCTGGGCCACGTCACACTCTGCGTCTAAATCACAGGAGTGAGGTGCGTGTGACAGATGGTGCTCCGAACCCTTTGGAAATGGGGGGGTTTGTATATTGTCTGACCTCCTCCTCCCATTCCTCAGCATTTCACGCCCCTGTCTGTTGTTTCCCGGGGGACTCTGAATGACTCCTGACCAAGTGCTGCAGACTGACCCGCAGGAGTCCTGTGTGCTAATTGGAACTGCCACAGGCCGTCATGTTTGACTGAAGCCAGGTCCTTGAACAGGAATCCGGGAGGGCCTTCGTTTCAGCCGGAGGCCGTGCTGCACCGCAAGCGCCTGCCTGCCTGCCCATCCACACCAGCATAGAAACGCCCTGGATTTACTGCTGCACAATGGGACCATGCTGTCCCTGGCAGGAACCATGCCAGGCACACATTCCAAAGCACTGATGTCTAGGATCATTACCATTAATTCACTCATCGTTTTTATGGATTAGCAGAGTAAGGATTCTGCACACAGTATACACACAGAATCACATCTGACAACCTCTATAGACAATTTTCTTCTGTAATTTTCTGGTTGGTTTCATGTACCGTTACCAGCAGATATAATGCCACGTGGAACATGGGTCTTAGCGCACAGTGTATCCCCGGCAAGGAAATTAGGATTCTTTTAAAATAACTAATAAGGAATTAAATCTCCTGTCCTTGAAATGCTAATCGCAGAGTTGTCCCTGCTAAAGGGATTGTGGAAAAATGAGTGTGAACTTCAGTGGTGGATTAGGAGGTGATCTCACCTGGCTTCAGTCACCCTGGGCACTTCCAGTCTGTGGTACCGCTTTGCTGCCGCCCTTTAGATCCAGGAGCTGCCTGTCTTTGGTTGTTACTGTAGATGTGTGACCCCCCCACCAGCCGCCCTTCTTGTCTCTCTCTCGCCAAATACTTAATGCATTATGTGACTTATGTACACACTGATCACATGAGGGCGATTATTAGGTGTACGGTCTTACGTTGATTTTTAAATAGCCGGAAAAATGTGGAAACTCCAGCTCAGGGCATGAGAAATTAAATTTGACCGTTGTTCACTAAAGCGAAGCCATGTTCTGCGGGGAACCGACAAACGGAACCCAGATGGGCCATCCCTCCATCAGCAGAGCAAAATTTTTCAGCTCCTGTCATAACCTAGAAAGTCGACATAGCGGAGTACGAAACTGTAGACTGAGAAATATGCCTTACCTGAGCAAGACACTGGGGAACCGACCGGGGCGAAGGTGTTAGATGGAACCTTTGGTGCTGTTATGACAAATAAGAGCAGCATGATGGTGGTTCATGTTCCCGGGAAATGTCTACGTAATGTGTAGGGGTTGAGACAAACACGGTCTGGTTCTCTGGTGGTATGAGTAACAGATGATTCAGTGACAACCACAGTGTTGTATTTACAAACCTCGGAGTGCACAAATAACAGAAAAAAATGGATGAAAAAACTTTGAAATAACAAAATTGGAATTACAGTGGGATCCCTGTATGTTTCTGTAACTGCAGTTTCAGTTATCCATGATTTACCATGATCTGAAATAATAGTTTTAAAAAATCCCAAAATGGTTCTTAAGTTTCAAACAACATGTCAAGCAAGTACAGGCTGTTTCATAGTGAGTACCCAAAATAGCCTAAAATATTTTTAAACAAATATGTTTTTCTCATTACAGGTTATGTACAGTACAGGTACCTAGTACAATATTTTTCATTGTAAAATGTGTAACAGTAGCTTTTTTTCCTTGTTCCTTTGTGTTTTGGGGGTATAAAAAAACGTGATTTTTCACTGCTCCGTCATTCCTTGATATATGCTTTTTGTTTCATTGTTCCATCATCTCTTCAGAATTAGGCTAAAATGTTAGAATCCCTTTCATTCGAGAGAAGCGCATTACTGTATAATGTATAATAAAAATGAGTCTTTACCATGTCTATGTACATGAAGGTCACATTAAATATGTTAGGGCTGGGAAGAAAATATTGATTTTATGATTAACCGATCCTGGTTTTAATGATTCAATATTGATTCACAAAATCGCAGGATCAATCTAGTTAATTTATGATTTTGACAATATTTTCAGTGAATTTCACTTGTATTGATCCTCTTATTGTACAGGCAGCACTACTTTTGTTCTCACTATTTACCTTATTTTCGAATGTGGAAGTAACTACCTTACTGAAATTCCTTTACTTGTGTGTTACTTCCGCTCATGTCCTTGTTTGAGGCTGTCTTCTTGTGAGCAGTCCCTGTTGCTACAGTTAACAATTTAAAGCAGGGTGGGCAGTTTCATTTTACAATGTAAACTGAACTAAAACTAAGGTTAGATCACAACAGCGATGGCGTGCTGCTTACCAAGTTTGAATGCTAAACAAATTATAAATTTACTAGTAGAGTGCATGTCAGCACAAGGAAATAAATACAGTATGTACAGAACAATACAATATGTACAATACCATACAGTAAACACAATAGATTATTTACAGTACAATAGTGATGTATTGCTTATTACTGTAAACAGCTCATTATATCACTTCAGATGTCATCACTTTAGCAGACAGCAGGAAACATAATTAAGCCGTAACCTAAGCATAACTGACACTATTAAAATACTGTACGTTACCAAACTATCTAAGAAACAGTACCGTATCGATACCACAATGGCTTCCTTTCGTTGTTACCTTAACTTTTCTGGTCTCAGATGTTCCTCTGTTGGTTTTTTTGTCAATAAATGCAAAGAACAAACAAAAGGTTTGTTCAGGTTCAGGGCTTTTAACCAAAGTTGAAAGTGTTCCTCACATTTTGGTGGTGGGCTCAGGTCATAAAATGCCTGACACACACATTCAACTCTGGTAAGCGGTTTATGGTTGTGACATTCTTTCTTTTTGTTTTGTAGCAGTTATTAGGGCATCCCCTAACAGCACATATAATTAAGCTTTATCTAGAATCCATAACAAAGTCGCAAATTTCCTGTAAAGCTCAATACAATTTCATGTCTAACCTGAGAAAGAGTAGCTGTAAATGGAAACCAGATGTGCTACACAAATATTCTCAACCCATTGTCCCCCTGAAAATAAGGAGGGCGGCAATAGTAACGTGCAATTGCTTTGGGCCGCCATCTTGGTGCATTGTCAGCCATGGTAACGGAGTGCTCCAGCTTGTGAATGCAAGCAAGTCAAATAGGGCTTAATTCTCACATCAACCATATTCAGTATACTGCTTACAGTGGAACAAAATAACAATGTAATGAGAAAATGGATATTAATGGACCTACAGTACTATCAAGTGTTAATTATCTCCTTTTTCCAGGGGTGTAAAGTTCAGGTTCAGAAAGTACAGGTCCAGTCCAACAGATGAGCATAAAGAGTCACGTTCACAGAATACTCAACTGGTTGGTTGGAACAAAATCTTGGTCTGGATTTGTACTTTCTGGACCTGATCTTTATACCTCTGCCTTTTTCAAAGTTGTGGTTAACACTGAAGCAAATGAAAGCAATTCAAATTTGGATGTATAATTTATTTCTAGCTCAGTGAACAAAATATTTTGGTGTATTCATGGGTAAGTACAAGAATAAATTTCATGCAACAATATTATATTGTTTTTCATTATCTTATTTTTGTTATGTAATGGTAACTTAATTACGTTGCTTTGTTCTACAGTGTTAACACTGCAGTGATGTGCCTGTTGTCGTTGTTTTTGCAACAAATATAGTTTGATTGCACATTAGTGAATGTGTCTTAAACATAAATTGGATAAAATTTCTATTCTATTCAATCAGGCACTTGTGAATCGAAATCGCATTGAATTGTCAAGTTAGGGCCGATTCCCAGCGTTAAGCATTACCTGTTTGTTCTTCAAATAAAAAGATTCTAATTTACATTTTTGCACATATCTTTAACATAAGTCCATTCTGGCATATGGCATGTGAAATTTAGACTTTTCCAGTTTTATTTTCAGCTATTCTTTTCAAGCAGAAGTCATTTTATGGCCTTAAAAGAGAGAAGTTGGTTTTGTTTTTAAGAAACTGCACCCACATGTTCATGAAATACAAAGATTTTGGTATACAAGCCTTTGGCGTTTCTTTAGTGGTTTTCACAATTTGTTTCCAGTGACTGTATATGTCTAAATTTGTGTTCCACTTAGAGCCTTGAATCAAATCGGATTGAGCTGAATCATTAACTTGTGAATTGGAACTGAATCGCATTTGTCTCCGGTTGTGCCAATACCCAGCCCTATTATATATGAGGTCTGTGGATTGTTTGCTATTATCTGCAGTTTCAGCTATCCACGGTAGGTCTTGGAACACATCACTCACGGATACAGGGGGACTATTGTACAAATGTAGCAATGAAAGTTTATTAATTTAGATTGAGCTATCAAATCAAAAAAACTGCAAAAAAGTATTTAATGCATCACGGCAAACAGTCTCAAAAATCATGAGTGAATCGAATGTGCCAAACAGACAAATTACAATAACAAAGATGGAAAGTCAATGTGACAGACAGACACTTTACAGAATCGCTGCTAATGCCACAAAAGCACAGCCTCAAAAATGACCAGATAACCATGTCAGCACCTGTCCGACAGTCTCAAAGAAAACTGCATCACAAGCCTCGCAAATCAAGAATTTATCTGGTATTCAAAAACTGCTTGTATCCAAGAGCGATGTTCAAAGATGCAAGGAGCATGAAATCTGGACCCCTGAGCAACTGAGGAGAGACCAAGTAATAGGCCTGATGTTATCTTTCACTGTTTGTCCTACGTCCGGACTGGTATGTTTGTAGAAAACCAGCGGATGCTTTCCACCCACAATATCTGTTCGTATGCGAAGCAATCTTGTGGGACTCATTAGCTATGGTGATTGCTCTGCGTGGTCGTATAATGGGCAAAGAATATGATGCCATTTTACAGTACCAGGTGCACCCTATGGCGCAAGCACTGTTCAATCATAATGTCCCCATATTCCAGAATGACAATAAACACCAGGAGGAGGTCAAACTCCTTCTATGGTCTCCCCAATGACCAGATCTAAACATCATTAAAACTTTATGGGAAGTTCTGGAGCACAAAATGTGAAGTCAATTTCCACGTCCTTCATCCTTCAAAGAACTTGAGGCTCATGGCTCATTCTCCCACTACACACAGATCAGGACTAGATAGCATTGCACAAAAGGCTGTAGTCTTTTTGAACGCATAGGACAGCCCAATACCTGATTAGGTCCTTGAAATACTGTTAGGTTTTTCAGCAATTTTTGTCCACTTCCTGTATGCTGAATGAAATGGCCAAAAATTATGCCACAAAATATAGACGCCATTTCCTGTGCTAAAGCTTAACAGTTGACTTTCTCTTCAGATAGTGGCCTACTTGCACATCTTCAAAATAACAAAATGCATTTGTGACAGCGGCACATGCAAGGAAACATACTCAGTTGTATCATTACAAATCCATCAGCCGAATACACTAAAAGCCTTGTGGGCTAGACCTTCTGCTGTTGGAAGAAGTAAGGATTATAGAAATTCTTCATCTGTAGTATGCTAGCAGAGGTTCTTCTGAGAGCCTTTTGTGAACACCTTTTAAAGGGAACGTGTCAGTGATTGATGAAGAAAGGGCACTTGGTGTCGGCGTTGCCTTGACCATGACTACCCAGCTACAGCGACGGAAGGTCATCAAGGCCTGAAAGGACAGCAGCCAGGGGACAAGTGGCCTGTGGCGGCAGGGGAAGGGGAGGTCCATGGCTCGGGCCACTTATGCGAGGCTGTTTACTGAATCCTAGAGCATGATGTTGAATACAATGTGCGTCTCTGCTGACGAACACACCAAGAGTCAAAGTGTCACTACTTGCACATGTACGGGAGCATCTTCCCTAGACAGCCGTCCCCAACTCCTGACATCCGAGGCTGCGTTGATATTCCCTCCAGCTTCTGACAGCCCACTGCATGCAACGCCCCGAACCTGGCTAATGGATGCCTGTCTGCCTTTGTGAGCCTCTTGGGACAGAGCAGAACTCATTCATACTTGTACTCTCCCAGAGCAAACCACAGTAATGTTGCATAGTACACACATGCATGCAGAAGGGACTTTGCAGCAGCAAGGAACTATTTTGTATTCCAGTTTTTCCGCGGTACAACTGCAAGATGCGCTCTGGGCAACATTTGATCAGTTCAATCCCTTTTGGATAAATGCGTAAGTAATTAATTCAGAAATACGAATGCATACTACAGTTGTTATATGGGAGATACAGAGATAGTGACAGACACTTTTAGAAAAGAATGAGATATTTACATGGATGGAAGTCAGAAGAACTAAGATGCTTTGCAGATATCTAAATGGGGAATATCTCAGCCCTACTGAAGCTTATGTTAAGAACCCCCAAAAATATCACCCAGGGTACCAGTAATCTTGTTAGGACAACTGTGCCACTGTAGTGCGGGTTCAGCAAAGTGCAACGAGTGTGATTCCTGGTCTTAGAGGATTTCTATACAAGGACGCATCTCTGCACAAGGACTAAATCTCTTTAGTCCTGAACAAAGATGACACGTATAAAATCTTACAAGGGGTAGCCAAGGCTGACCATTATGTCTGATTCTCTATACTTCACAAAAGTACAAGGCCACAAACAGACTAAGTGGGGAACAAGCTCAGTGGATAAAAAGAGTCTGTTTTTATTTAAAAGGCAGCAGGCGTGTAGAATGAGTAGTGCACAGTAATGTACAGTCTTTTTAAATTCATTCATGTTGATGTTAGGTGCAATTTCACAGATACATAAATATCAACTTGAATACTTTTTAAGTTCAAAACCCTTGTGCTACCTGTAATAAATACTATGTTCCAGGATTTCAATTATGACATCATTTGCTTCCACGTTGGACAGAGATGAGGCTATTACTGTAGGTGTATTTGCCCATATAAATGTTACATTTTAGCTGTCATCTATGCTTGGGTTTAAAAATTTCATTTCTGTTTTACAGAGAGCATCTCAGCCTGGTCTTTGCGTCTTGACTATGTATGGCTAAGTGTACGCATCTGTGGACCTCCCACAGAAACCCCACCAGGTTGTTCTGCTCTGTGATACCCGTGAAGTCTTCTTTCAACCTTTAAACATCTAAGAATTAAAACGGAAGCTGCTCTGGTGGTAACAGATGAGCTGAGCCGGCAGCCAAGCCAAAACAGCCTCACGTGGGAAGTGTCATCACTGCCCAGAGACGTATACTACTCTCCAGCACAAAGGGAGAAATCTGAAGCGGCCATCTTTGTTTATGTATGTGTATTATGTATAAGTAACAGACTCTAAAAACTTGTCCCCACCACACAGCCCCCGCTACGACAAACCAGGGAGATCTGCAGAAGTAGATGCCTACAAGCCGCGGTAATCCAGAAGAAAATGGCTCCAGGGAGTATTGCGCTTGACGTGACCTTTCTGAGCACTAATCAAATTTGCTTGATTAAGATCTTCTCATGGTTGTTGCACAGTCATTTTTTTTTCTTCCAAATCCATGTGTGACCATCCGAGAAAATTCCACATTTCTACATGTGAACCAGCAGAGACGTTTATTAATTAACTTTAGATGCAGTGTGGCCCAACTGTATATTGGGTTGTCAGTCAGATTAGGTGAAGCTAGCGAGATGATGAGGACACCCTATAATATGAGATTAAAATGGACCTATTCCATCCCCCCCATGCTATTACAGCAAGGAAGTCTCCATGTGACCAGTTCCATCTTGTGTACCAGCAAATGTGTTTCTTTTTTTTTTTAATTTTAAATCAAGTTGGCTTATATAGTGGATGTGAATTGAAACGAATAAATGGCGAGCCTGGAGATGGGAGCAGGGTATCTTTTGTGCTTACGTTGGATGCGACGGCTGAAACACTGCGGTGGGGGACTTTGTATCGCATGCGTCGCTGCCAAGCTGCATGGGGCTGCACTCGGGGGGGGGGCGTGATGAATGAATCGAAAGGGCCCACTCTCGGGAGCGTCACATGCTGCGTGGAGGGGGGGCAGTGTGCCCGATACAGGCAGGACACTTAACTAAGTCTTGAAATATCTCACACGGGTTGGGTCCTATTAATCTCTGTCACAGCACTGCACCCCATCCTGCGCCATTAGTACAGTAATGGATCCGTGCCTGGATTTCTGTTGTAGGTTTTGTGCTTCGTATCCATCCCTGTACCAAGGCCTGACATCTCACTTTCTTCATGTCTTACCTTAGGAGGAAAACCTTGGTTTTGAATCTAACAAAAAGTGTCACTTTGGTAGATTAGAAAAGCCTTTTATACTACACTTTTGGTCAAGAAAGGCGGCGCTTGTGACACCTGACTAACAGGTCAGGGTGTGCTCAGAGCAGTGAGTGAGAGCCTATTACTCTGTCCACAGTGTGGAAAATGGGTAAAAACTACCTCTGGGTGCTTTTTCAGAGAGGAAATAATGTATTTGTTTTTCATGTACCTGGTTATCAGTACAACAAATTAACCGTTTAACAAAAAAATCTGGACAACGTTGCTGCTAGGTGCTGAAATATCATGACAATTAATCAGTCCTCAACGGAGCCAAATGGTCATGTTGCTGGTGGCACTGTGTTGCAAACCTCAATGATCTGCTTCCTGGTTTTGAAGGAAAACCCAGACTGGAAATGGACCACCAATTCCCACAGAGCCCATGGACCAGAAGTCGTGTGACGCTATATCAGAGGTTCTTCCATGTAGGGTACCTGGACTGTGCAACAGGGTTTGAAAGACATCCATTAAAGGCAGTGATTGTGGACTCCTGGTTTTCTGTACGCCTGCAATACTGCATGGACCAAAAACATTCATATCTCTTGAAGTATTCAGCACATCACAATGGCAACGTTATGACAGCACAGGGTTCACACGTGTCCTCACACGCCGCATTGTTCACAAGCATGAACATGCATTACCCCAGGGCAGATGCAAGGTAAAAACCCGTTACACCTGTTATTTGTAAGGAGAGTAGGCCGAGAGTAGGCCTTACCCCTTCTACTTCTCCTACTTTAACAACAAATTAAGCTAGTGAGTAAGTGGCCTGCAATGGTTCTAGTCAACCGATACTCAAGGTTAGAAAAAAATGACTGAAATCTCTCCTATCAGGTGTCAAATCGTTAGAAACTGCCGCAAGCTGTTTTTAAGTGGTTCTCCAATGACTTCTGAGTATACGTTACCTCTACACTAGCACAGTTACATTAAAAGATTTTAAAGAGTTTTGGAAGCCATTCACAACCACTAAAATGTAAAGCATGTCATTATGTATGTATGCCTGTCAAATAAACGACCGTGAACCACGGAGGCACACAAGCAAAACATATTTTGGGGTGTCAGACCAACAGCTGTTTTCCTGGAGTACTGCAAAAGAGGGTACCATTCGTCTGCTGCTGAAGCATCATTCATACTACTGCAGCAGATCTTAAATCACACACAGGGCCTCTGTACATGCTAGGCTGGTCAGGGGTGATTTTATTGAAGTGTGTTTTCCCTTCTAATCACCTTATCAGAGTTTCTTTCATGTCCAAACACCACAGGTGTTTGAGCAGTGGGGGAAATATCTACTCAGTTGGGGAATTGATGACACACAAATTCAGCCGTTCCGCACGGTATTAGATTAAATTCAAAACAAGGATCGCCTAAAATCATTAACATTTTAGCAAAAACAGGCCACTGCTTGTCTACAATACTGCAGTTGTGTTCTTATTCATACACTGTAGCAACAAAACAGCCCAAACCAGCTAGTCCTCAAAACTGTCATCTGAGTTAGATAAGTTTGGGGGGGTATCATTTCCAAATCCTTTTTAGTAGAAACTGTCTTTCCACTGCATACCTCTTAAATGTTGTTAGCACTCAGATCAAATTCTCAATGAACTATGAAAACGAGGTCTGGCTGTTCCTCCTAGTGAAAAGGAGGGAAGTCTGAGCCGCTTATAGCTGCAGCCTTAAACATAAGATCCGCAGCCACCATTTTTTACTAGCGCTGCGCGTCCTCGCCGCAAACAGGCGCGCTCCCGCGTGTGCGTCTTTGACAAAGTTCGGGTGGCTTGGGCTCGCGCCAGCGGGCGCTGCTCGCCGACGCGGCACGTGCTCACCGAGGCATGCGCCAGACCCCTGATTTATGGCAGCGACCGTAAAAATGGCCTTTACACATCAGATCTGATCGATGTCGCAGCCGACGTTTATTCAAAAATGAAACAAGGTATAGTAGTCAAATATGAAAATCAAATAATAACACAAGAACCAAAAAGGTTAAATCAACAATGGCACAAACCGGGCGGTTGGCAGATTGCGCAGCGCAAAAGGCATGGTCTTATTTAATATGAACAAAAAACACTGATCCGGTAGTTACATTTAGTCGATCTGGGTGACTATGGTGAGACTGACAAAATGGGAAAAAAATGCCTGCACGCAAAACAAAACCCGGACAGTGGCTAAACGATCACCATCCGTCGCGGCATGTACGGTCCGCAGAGCTGAAAAACAGACAGTACTGTATTTGGCGAGATGTGTGCCGTGTGAGTTTTAAAGGTATTTTTTTATGACATCGGTATGACGAATGATGGTCACCCATACAAATAATGGACATTCATATATTTTTTCCTTTCCTGGAATACAGTTAAAACCCGAAATAAATTGAAGAGCTGCCCTTGAACAAGGCATGCAGGTCCCAACAGGTCCGTTTCCGTTTTTTGTTTGTGTTTTTTTTGAGGGGGTGGGGCACGTTATGACAGGAGCTGGATCACTCCTTCCCGTTGACCAAGGACAGCTCCTTCAAGATTCCACTAGCGTCCACCTTGCGCCGCTCCCTGATTAAATCCTCCAGACTGTGAAACATGAGCGTGTGCACGTTGCTCTCCGAAAGGTGCACCTTAAGGAAATACCTCTGTTCGGATGCATGTACCTCCCCTCCGGCTTTGAACTCCCGCTTGCCAAACCGACACCAGGCGGCGAAACTTTCCGAGTTCGTCCAGCAGATCTCCCCGCTGCCGAGTCCCAAGTGGCTGCTGGCGTTCTGCATCACCAGATCGGCGGGTAGCGGTCTATATCTGTACCGGCTGTTAACTATCCTACCAAGCCGCCCATTGCTAATCTCAAACAAGCTGTCCTTTCGGATTTCCCCCCTGTACAGGTGTATGACCTGATCGTTCCTTTCATACACCGCCCAGTGCGGAGGTTGGTCGCTGGCGACTAGCTCCAGCAGGTCTCCGGGCCTGCACATGGCGAGCAAAGTTTTTATGGAGTAAATATTTAGATCTTCGTTCTCTCGCAATTTGGAGAAAATGCATTCCTGGCAGCAGAAGGCAGAGTACTCGATCTCCTTGGGAGCGACGGGACCCTCCTTGGCAGGGCTCTGATCTTTGTAACTGTCCGACTGCGATCTATCCTCCAGCTCCTCCTCTTCATCCGAGAAAAAATACGCTACTCCGACCCTCAGATCGTCCTTCTCTATCCCCGAAGGGTCCCCTGTGGGCAGCTCGCTGTAGTTCAGGTGGGTGATCCGATCCAGTTGATTTCCCATCAATGACGGGGCAGGAGAAAGGCACGGAATGCTGTTTTTTAAAAAAAAAAAAAGGATCCATACATAAATAATATAAAAATGCATATAAAAAGAGGATAAAGCTCGAATCAGTCTTAAAATTCCATTCTTATTTTAAATTGTGTAACTACTAATCTGCAAAGTGGTATTTTGTTTATGTTCTGCTGCTTATACACCATGCATTAGACAAACACTGCGAGATGGTTCACCTGGAGGGGAGTACCAGACAACGGATAAACACCACGAAGCAAACCTGTATCTGAACAGCAGACGCGACGGAGGGATGCAGTTTAAAACAACGTCGCGCACTGTGACCGTAAGGCTTTCAGATAATGTAAATAAACACGCATTTTTTTATCCCAGTAGGCGTGATGAAAAATACCTGTGAGTTTCCCAAGTAAATGCCTAAATATTCCCGTTTTCCATCGAGGTGCTCCGCTGCCGGGAATGCAATCCTTCCAGAAGGCGGTGCGATGTGTTCGATCTGGAGATCCTGCACCACTTCACGTTAAGTAGAATAGAAAACTCCGCCCCGAGAAGTAAAACCTGCCCTCCGTGTCGTTTATTGGTCTGCAGACCTTATTAAATTCCCACAAAGCCGGAGGGGACCATGCTGATCGACGGGAGCTGCGTGTTAGTGGACAAAGAAATAGAAACTTCTGTTTATGGCTCCAGATGTGAACGCCTGTCATCTATCCTGCGGGAAAATCGCGTTCAATAGCCCGGCATACCGCAGAGATGAACACGGCAATTGCTTTGTGGTCGCAGTTAATTAACTCAATCCGAAGGACTGCAGTCTAGAACTGTAGTGAGTATAAAATGCTATTTCAAAAATATGGGAAAAAAAACTTGTGAATTTATTTAAGAGCAAGTAGCCATGGGTTTGTACAAAATCTTGTTTCCTTGCAGTTTTTAAGGCTAATAAGTTTTCCTCTGAAAACCTGCCGGGATGTAATAACTTGAAATGTAATTTTTGGCAAATGTGTAACATGGACTGCACTCTGCCTGCAGGTGTACTACAACGGTACGTGATGTCATCATGAAGCGCCACCTTCTGAGGTCCACGTTAACTAACAGAAATTACTAAATGGGGTGATCGGGTTTGGGACATTTTATTTCCTTGGGCACGAACTGGGGCTGGCTTGGGGTTAAAGCGACATACTCATAAAGCAGTAGTGCGTTTAATAAATAAAGCTAGATGGAGAATCCGATTTGGCAACGAGACGTGAGTAAGAGTCCTCAGAAAAGCATGAGTGGTGATCAGATTTGTTGGTGTGTCACGCCTGTCATTAATTTTTTGGGCAGAGAAGTCACGCGAATTCTTAAGAACTAGCATAAACTGGTTTACACACACCACAGTGTTCCTCATTTCACTGCCTACAGCAGCACGTCCATTTTTGTCAGGCAAATGAAATTCTATGCAGTTTAAAAATTAGACCAGCATTTGATTAAGATTATGACTTTTTGGCCATAAAAAGCAAATAAGGGTGATCTTTACAATTAGGTCAGTGGTGAGTGAAGAACCCCAAAATCCATCAGACTGACCATCAGATTGGATTTGACATTGCTGTAGGTGGAACGCGTAACAGTTTAGCTGTCAGTTTTGCCTCATGGTTTGGTTTATTTCCGTTTCTCCTTGTTTTGTGGGGGTGTGTGTGTTATTTTATTTGTTTGTGATTTTGAGTGACATGGTATGTATTATGAGAAAGTTCCCTTGGTGTCATATTGGCTTTTTAATTTTTGTCAGCCAGCCATCTTGTCTGTTTTGATACACGTCTCTTTAGGGGAAGTCTATCACAAGTTAATGCTTTTTATGGGGATTTTCTGTTTGGCTGTTCTTTTTCCCGGAATGGTAAGTAACGCCCCAGACAATCTCCAAGTCCAAACGCATACGGGCAAGAAACGTGTCTCTGTCCCTGGTAGTACGGCTACCCTGCCACTCTCAGTCGATGTGAATGTAAGGGCTTACAAGGACATAACGTGTTATTTATCAAGAGGTCCAAAACCTGACTGTATTTTAGTAAAAGTACCTATACGTACTAATGCATAAAGAGTACGACTTTGTGTGGATGGCCTCAAGAATGTAGTCACTGGTTTCTTTTTTATGTTCTCAGAGGTTAAACTGTCTAGCAGTATGTATTTCACAGTTCTTTGTACTAGCTGGGCACCTACTAGGTAGGTGGTGTTTAGTTATACCTACCTCCTTTTTTTTTTTCTCACTAATAACTTCTGCCAGTAACCCAGCACAACAAACTGCGACCCCCAGGCCTATGAAAGCTCCCCTGTCCCCATTAGTCCCTTTAGGCTGGGGGCATCCAGTCCCTCTCCCTCTGTGTCCAAGATCACTGGCCCCAAAAAATGACCCCCAAACAGGCATCCCATCTCCTGCCTGATCCCAGCCTCTGCTTCCGTTGTTCATCCTTCCAGAATCCGATTCATTCTCTTGCTAAGTAATAATCCCATTTCATAAGTTTCACTTGTCAGCCTGTTGATTAATGGTATGGTGACCCTCCTCCTTTGATATGTCTATTCACTGTACTAGTCCATGAATTCAAAGTGATACAAGGTATATACGAGTTATTCTGATGAAAGCGCGATAAGGACGGATTCTTTATTCATTCTGTCCTCACAGGCTGGCGGTGAACTATGGCTTTAGCGCGTAGTTGCTTCTTTGTGCATTTAGAGAAATGTTCACAGATATTCATATGATGGAAGTTAATTTTCTACATTGTTTCAAAATTCTTAAGACATTTCCGGGCTGTTTTGTTCTGAAACACTTTTGTATGTTACATCCATTAGCTTACTTTGTCAGACCACTGGTAACATCATATGTATGTTTCAGCGTCAAGGCTAATTTTTCAGTGTGAGATATTAGAAAATTAAGGGCTCGCTGAGCGCACATTTTTATTTTCTTATTAAAGGTTGAAATACATTAAAATATTATCGAGAGCTCTCGGCTTCAAAGCTGAGGCTGTGGTCCACTCGTGGTGAATGCTTACATGTTTTGATATTAGTAGTGGTTTTCCATTCTGCCCATGTATCTTATAACCGTCTATCATGGTCTGAATCAGAGCAGGCATCCTGTAGCCCTTCCCAGGCAGCCTGGGGCAGAAGTCTGCCCACTGCAGGTCAGGTTCACATAGTCATACACAGCGTGGCTTTGGCCTGCAGGAGGAAGCTATAGTATAGCAGGTGTGAGACATCAGTGTTACCCACTGAATCACTCAGCCCGTGTGCCATCACCATCCCCTGTCTTTCTGTATAATTGATGCTATGATGCATTATGTAGGTGTAACTCGTATAACGTCCGTAAGCATAATTTATGACTATTCTATTGGATGTGTCCCCAATCACTTCATACAAATCAATTCAAAACACAACTGTAATTGGAAAAGTACATTTCTACAGTTGGACAAAAACACGTTCCATTTTTAATGAATCCTACAATCAAATCTGCTAGAACAACTTACATGGCGACATTTTTTTATATATATACTGAAGTACAAGTTTAATCATTTTTATTTTTCAGTTACTCCTCTGAATCAATTCACTGTACCAAGCAATTCAACACAAAAAGTAAAGTTTTATTCATCTACTAATTTTGTAGATGTAGAGTGGATTGTTTTCTGGTGTAAAGAAACACTGAGCATATATAGATAATCAATCACAAAAAGAATTCCAGCGTATACAATCTCAATAGACTTCTATAAAATATTGTGCTCCTCTAACTGAATTTTAAAACTGCTAAACATTTCCATTCTTTCATTTTGTGCTGTACTGTAAGCCCAGCAAAGACACCCAGTGTGTCATGGTCTTTTTACACCAATCACTTTACAATAATCACCACTTTGAAGCCATCCGCATAAATCCAGGGTGTATCCCAGGACGTACTTGGTGCGAGCACCAGCTCAGGCACTCCCACATTTCTCACTTAGTCACATGCTGAGACCAGTTTGGACCTACCATTTCCGAGCAGCGTGTTTTTGGGACGCACCCCCGGGAACCGTCCTACGTGCAAGCTTGGCTCACGCGGGGGTGAGGCCAAGGTTCAATCCCACGACCCAGGAAAGGTGAGGCAATAGCGCCACCTGCTGAGCCGTCTTGCCCCTCGTTGGTGATTAGCATCATGAAAATACCCATTTGTAATGTTCTGAAATAACTTCAGCACAGGCACCTGACCCTGTATGAAATAAACATAAATGGAAGATTTATGGAAGGAACTTCAGTAAAGGTCTGATCCATAGAAATAATAATGGCATCTAACTTGATATATAGCTCCCTAACCCAGGAACCTGAAGGTCAGTCAAAACCCAGAAGTTTGCATAAATCGGCCAGAAATGTGAACAAATGGAGAGAAATGCCTTCTCCCTACTCTCTAGTGCAGAAAACAAATACAGGCCATTCTTCACTTCTTTGGTTTCTTTGTGTCTGCCAGCTTCCAGGCTTAAGATTTACGATCGTCTCTGATTTGTCTGTTTTTAGGGCAGCAGTCAGCATGGCAGGTAGGACACTGCCTTGTAATCAAAAGTATTGGCTTAAGGGACGCTGGAGGGTCCTGCTCCCCGTGGCTGGCCCAACCTGAGCTGACTCAGTAAAACAGCCGCACGTGGAAGAGCATCATATAAAACTGTGAGCTGTGTTATTCACTTTGGCCAACAGTATAAGTTACAGAAAGGAAAGGAAATGAAATATGAGGTCGGAGTGAGAGATGGCACCAAACCAATACCCACTATCGGTATTGGGTCGATACCAGCAAATAATGCCGGATCAGATATCGGGGGCCGGGGAGTATGAAACGAATCAAATTTTGCATCTGAGATTTTTCAGGTCTAGCCTGAAGAACTGCTAAAATGCTTGTAGCCATAATGCAATGCACCTTATACAGAAGTGAGGATCGCACGATGTCTCGCTGTTCAGCAACGCCTGTGCGTCGGGCTGGTCGGCCGTGTGGAAATAGAGTAACCCTTTCACATTCGTGTATTTGACATTCCAGGTTTGGTTATTTGAGACTTGGACGTGAACGATTAAACGGGAATATTTTTGGAGCTTGCCAAAAGATCGCAGAAAGTCGCAGACGTGTGAGCCAAAAACAGTACTGAAAAAAGATTTCATTACATAAAATCACATAATATGTAAATATTAGTAATACATTGGGGGTGACATTTTGGTGCTGTCACCTCACACCTCTGGGTCCGGGTTCGAGTCTCCACCTTGGCTCCATGTGTGTGGAGGTTGCATGTTCTCCCTATGTTGTTGAAGGGGTTTTCTCTGGGTATTCCTCCCCCCACAAAAAACATGCTAGGGCCATAGGTGCGCATGTGTGTGTGAATGGTGTGTGAGTGTGTGAGTGTGCCCTGCAATGGGTTGGCATCCCATCCTGGGTTGTTCCCTGCCTTGTGCCCTAGTGACTCTGGGACTCCCACGAGTTTGAATAGGGTAAGCAGTTTCCGAAAATGGATAGATAGTGTAATAGTAATATCTGCTAGTGTAAGTGTACGCTACGTCTTTAATATTAAACAGCTTGGCCTGGGTACGTCCCGCATCTTTGTCTCAGTATCCAGCCTCACTGACATGTTAGCTGTCTCTGTGACCCTGGAATCTCACGTTCCTCGCCATAACTTTTAAACTTTTCAGTGCTGCTAATTCATTTTTAATAATGAATCCAAAACATATTGCTGCCATTGTGTACAGTGGTAACTTACCGAGTTCTTGCAGGGGCGTAACTTAGGCTAGATACTTTGTATATTATATAAAAAGGCCTTGAAGGAAGACGACAATGTAATTTGAGGTATAAATTGTACAGTACAATACTCTTTGTTTAGAAATGGGTAATAGACTTATGTCACCGTTCAGGCTAGAAAACTGTTATGAGTTAAGGACAGGGAGGTCCGAGTCTTATTAGTGAGTTATCATGTTCCCAGGGATCTTCCACACATTATCCACGCCTATCTGAAGGGGTTACTGTATTTTCCGCTGAAGGAAAAAGAATGCAAAACTGCAGAGTGCGACGTATGTAAGGTTAGTGCTGATTTTTCTTTAGTCTCGACTCGGCAAAATTTCGTCCCACCCTAACAACTAACACTAGCACCTATTTGTCCCTTTAAAAACCCCCTCAGCAGGGGCGCTGTGAAGCCTCCAAGTGACTGTAGCCCTAAAGAATTTGGAACATAATCCGATTGATCTGGGTTGGGGGGGGGGGGGGGGGCCTATAAAATTTTTGCTATGGGCCCCCAAAATTTTCGCAACCCGCCTGCCAAGGTTCCTCCCCCCCACCATTTTCCAACACCCTTCTCCCCCTTGGTTATGGGGG
>JAODKE010000116.1:547260-557375 GCA_026779605.1 Mormyrus hasselquistii
GAGGTGTTGCTTCCTTTCATGGTGCTCACTGAGCGTTTGCTCATTGTCTTTAATCTCTCCCGTTCCTTCCTCACCTTCACCTTTCCGAGCCTTTTCAGGCCCGCTGCCCTCGTACTCACCCTGTGTGTCTCTTCCCTGGTCCTGGTGCCTGTGTAGGCATCTTCCCGGCTACCGACCTTCCTGGAACGCTGACCCCGACAACACTCTCTGTCTGTCGACTTCATGTCCGGTTGCCTGAATCCTTAAATTAAAGCCCTTAAACTCCCCGGATCTCTGGTTTCCCAAGCTTCTGTCCAGGGGTAACAGATTTATGCAAACTATTCTGACTTGTGTTCTTTCTACAGTTTGATTAATTACTATACATTTTTTTTATCTGTGTTCCATTTTATATCACGAAGTGGACATTTTTTGACTAGAAATGGTTATTTAAGGTATTCAGTGATATTTTTATTATTGATATTATTGATTTTATATTATTATATTTAATTTGGCAGCAGATTACACAATTTTCACTTTAAGAAATATTGGTTTACTGAATAGAACAAAGATTCCCTCCTGTAATGTAACAACACGACTATTAAATTTTCTTATTCTTTGTATACTCAAAAACTGCTGCTACAACACTAAATGCAAATAGTTTTCCATGTATTGATACAAATTTCTCATTTAGTGCTTAGCAGTTAAATAAAGGGGTAAAAATATCGGATTGGTATCGGCAGATACTCAAAATTTTTATATCTGGATCAGACACGAAAAAGACATTGTGTCATCTCTACTTGCGGCAATTGGTCTAATTTTACCTTCACTGCTGCTGGTTAAATGTGTGCTGTAGTCATAATATAACAACGAAGGAAAACACAGACCTATGCTCTACGAAGAAATATATTAACATATACACAACAGAGGGTTTACATTATTATTTAAGAGAATCCAAAGGGAAATGAAAGTCAACGTATTACATCTGTTGGCAGTTTAAATGATAAACCATAGCTCCTGTTAAAGACCTCTTTTAGCTGAAGAAATGTCAAGATCAGGTCCCTAGAAACCTTCAAAAAAAGCTGTGAGAAAAAAATGTCCATTGAGATGCAATGCTTCGCAAAATACAAATCATCTCCCCGAGATTCCATATACCGGAACGCAGAAGAGCTGGATCACACCTGGGTTTTTTTGCAGTTGCTCTCTAAGACAGTGTTTCTCAACCCAGTGCTTCAGGATCCACAGATGGTCTAGGTTTTTGCTCCCTCCCAGCTTCCTGTCAGATAGTACACAGAAAAACATGGAGTGTGTAGGAGGTCCCGATTACCAGGTTGAGAAGCACTGCCCTAGGAGAAGAAGATGTGAATCGTCTTCTAGGTCCACTCTGCCCCCTTTTGTTCACTTTCAAAATCTTGCACAAAGAAAGTACAAAAACAGGAAGTTCTTACTCCTACCTGCCCAGCAGAGGGCATTGTTGAGTCAGTGGGTTTGAGCACCTCACAACTTACAGCAACTTAAAGGTTAAATTTGTGAGATTTTTTTTGTCACCGCAATATGGTGAATCTGATCTGAAATGCTTGTGGCAGCACCATGATCCATGATCTGGAACTCAGTCTTTAAATTTCGACTGAAGACCTGACCTGTTACTTCAGTTTGGCTTACCTGCAACTTAACAGATGATTCCCGGTAACTGTGGCTGCTTGTGCTGCTGGATGTGCCGTGGTGTGCTTGTCTGTGAATGTGTTTATGCACGTTATGACCACCTTTGATCTCTGTCTTCCTGCCTATCTGTCTGGCCGGTGCTTTGGGTGGGTAACATCTGAGCTCGAGACTTTGTTCAGTTCCATGGAAGCCTTCAGTCCTCCTCCCCACAGGGGGCGGTGTGGAGAACTGGCTCATTGATGAACTTTGGCTTTCACCCAGACCACAGCTGCGCCCTCTCCTCTGTTGTCTGGTTTCTTTCTTTCACTTCTTTTGTCTTTCCTTATCCTTGTTTATGAATTGATCTACATAAATGATATGGGAATGTATCACAACACACCCAGATTTCTTTCAGATTTCTTTCCTGGACCCAGACTGTGTAATATCTAAAATAATGTTAAAGAAGTGATAGCTTCAATTCACTCTGCCTTTATCAGGAGGAGCAAGCCCTTTCTCCTAAGAGCGAAAGGCAAAATGATTGTTTGCTTGTTCTCAGGCTGATTATGCAAATTGCTGTTCTTTAACAGACCCTTACAGGACCATGACCCAACCAGGGACTTGAACCCTGAGATTAAAAGACTGATGCTCTGCCAATTGAGCTATGTGGATTCTAATATTTATCTAGTTTTGCATGTTTTTGAGAACTATTTTTGTCTGGGATAAAATTCTCCGGATGTTGCAGGTGTGAGTTTTATGGAATGTAAGAAATTTTTCTGACAAAGTGTTTGGTGGTGTCCTGGTTTTTTGTGCGTGTGTTTGAAAAATGACTTTTTCTACAGGGAGGAAAATCTATTGCTACAAACCACAAAAGACCCGACTGAACATTTAAAGACGTGCTGCATGTGAGTGTGTGTGCATGAGTGAATGTGTGTCCTTTGAGGAGAGGGAGTGAAACAGGATGTTTAACCCTGGCATTGCCCGGATAGCTCTTCCCGGCACATGGAGCATTAATGTGTACCCATGCTAGGGGGCCATCTAGCCAAAATCCCGAATCCTGTAGAAATCAGAATTCAGCCGCTTTATTGAATGGAGAGTTGCATATCTGTTGCGAGAGACATCATATATGTTTGCTATGTCAGACCTGCATTTCAGTAATGCATTATAGTAAACAAAGATGACCTTGGTGTTGCTGAATGGTGTGGGTTTGTATTTCTGCCTGTGTTTGTGTGCTTAACTCCAGGAGAAAAGCTGAGGAGTGTTGCTGTGTGTCCATTGGGTCGGTGTTGACCAATAGCGAGTGAGAAAAAGGAGCAGCTGTAACAGGGGGGGGTTGCCTTGATTGGATGGGGTAGAGTGAGCATAGTAAGCTACAGTAAAGGCCGAGTAACCTGTCGGTGGGTCTGTTTGGTTAATTATTTAAGCTGTGTCTGCCGTTGTGGTTATGGTTTTCACTCTAAAGCAAAGCTATGATTGCTCAAGATTGACCCAAATCCTGTATTAGACTTTTCCAAAGAAGTAAATAAGGATTCTGATTTACATTTAATTTATTTTATTTTTCATTCAATTTTGCCTCAGTTTATTTTTGGCCATAAAAATCATTTACATGCCTGCACGCACACAAGAACACACGTGCACACACACAGGTTTGTAATTACGTTTTTGTGGGGACTCTCCTTTCATTTCTGATCATGGTTCAAACTGTAATCCCAGCTTGGCAACCTTAACCCTACCCAGCCCTAACTTTAATCATAAGTAACGAAACAAAATACGTGACTTTTGGCATTTTTAGTTTTTTGATTACATTCACCTGAAAAATTGTCTGCGCAACGTCAAAATAACAGGTTTTTGTGGGGAACATTTGGTCCCCACAATGTAATATAAACATAATTCGCACACACACAGCTGGTGCCTCTACTTTGCACAAGCCATAATATCGCCATTAGGTAGCAATCAGCCTATCTAATCAGTTAATTAATGATAATGATGGCACTGCCCCTTCCTCCCAACCCCCCCAACCTGAGAAATGTTCAATGTTGTAATTGTGTGTTTTTAAATGGGTTTCACTCTGAACTCTGTTAAAGAGACCACTTATCTTTTAGACAAACGTAGATGTATCCCCTCAATGTTCAATTAATTGTAATACATTTCAGTGTCGTCGGTCCTTCTGTTCATTTGAAGTAACCACTTATCTAATTCGAGGCTGCATTTAATATGGAGATTAGCATACTTAAGCTGAGTAATTAAATATGTCAAAAGGTTCACACTGCACTTAAACAATAAACAAACCGGCAAACAAAATGCATCCCTGGCTATGCTATTTTTGATTCGCTGGTAAAAAAAAAAAAAGGCAAGTGTTTTGCAGTTTTTGGGGCATTTCAGGGGGCATTTTGGGGCATTGGACAGTCAATTATCATTCATTTAGCCTGTGGTTTTGTCCAAAGTAACATGACAGTGAGGAAGGGTCAAACAGCATACCAGAAGCAGTTTGAGGCCCAATGTTTAATCTACCAATTATAGGAGTCAAACCCACAACCTTCTACACGTGGCCATTGAGCTACACACCACCCACATGTAAATAAAGCTATTCTTGCAGTAAGGAAGCGTTGACGATATCCCTAAAGCACTGTGTTTAGCTTTTATGTTTGGATGCCGACTTTACGTCGCCCTCTGGCTTATTTATATTGTTAGTTTAGTCTTGAACAAAATGTTTCTTTTCTTGCTTAAGTGTAAAAAAAACTTCAGAAAACGAAGGTAAAAATAACATGGAAAATGGCCCAAGTTAGCACTGATGGTGCTTTTGCCACTGTAGAGTTTGAGAGGCTGCACGAAGCAGCATATGAGCAAAGCCGTTTTTTGTGAAGCACAGGGCCGTGACCAGGTAGTACCAAAGAGAAACTGCTCTCCCTTTCTTCCCTGGTTTTCACTGGCTGTGGTCTTTGATCCGGCTCTTTCTCCTTATAGCTAAAGATCTGAAATTCTTCACAGAGTCATCTTCCACGAGTTGTCACTTTCATGTCGAAAGGAACCAATTTTATTTCTCTTCTCCAGGCAAATAAATACTTCAAAAAGTTACAGCATCAGCTATCAAGCTCTCGAATGATGATTTAATTGAAGTGATTAATTCTGGTCAATCCTCTATATTCAATAATTGTTTTATATTGCAGGCTTCGGACAAAATAATGGAAATGCCCCAAAAACAGTAATATCATGTAACTAATAACAAGTAGAGCCACCCTTTACCTCCTGAACATCCCCAGTCCTTCTTGAAATGCTGCCATACACGTGAACTGTATAGTGGGATATTTGACCATCCTTTAAGAACAAAAGCTAGCAGTTCGTTCAGACACAAAGGAGATGGAAATGTACCAGATCCCATAAAGTTTTAATGATGTTTATACCTGGTGACTGAGGAAGAAGGCGTCTGACTTGTGTTCATAAGAGCAGCCCTGAATTTGTCTGGTGGTATGAACTGGGGGTATATTATCACCATATTATCATCATGGCATATAGAAACATTATGAGGGGACAGTGTTAGGACCTTCGGGTGCTTTATCCTGTTAAATGGCATTGTATTGTATTGCAGTTGGCTGGGGGGGTCCTGGGTCCATTCTTTTAATCAGTAATGATCGGTCTGTCTCTGCTGGGTGGGCAGACAGCCCCCTTGGGTTACACGTCTTTGTAGCTTGACCTTGGATACAAACAGCAATCCTGTCATAAATTCCAGCTTTGTGAAGTTCACCATGTACAGTTAAAAAAAAAAAAAATTATTATTATTGTTGTTGTCATTGATGTTGTTATTATCAATAATAATAACAACAACAATAATAACAATAATAATAATATAATGCATCTGACATGCTGGTTGAGTTCTGTGGTCATTTTTGAGGCTGTCCCTCTTTGTGGTATTTAGCAGCTGTCTGTCTTTCTGTCTATATCTCTGTCTGACTGTGTCTATCTACAGTATGTATCTGCCTCTCTGACTGTCTCTCTGTCTATCTTTCTGTATGTCTCTCTCTCTAACTCTCTGAATGTCTCTATGACTGTCTATCTTTGTCTATCTCTCTGTCTGACTCCCTGTCTATCTCTGTTTCTCTATCTCTGTCTGACTCTGTCTATCTCTCTCTATCTCTCTATTTCCGTGTCCCTCTCTGTCTGTTTCTCTGTCTATCTTTCTGTCTGTCTCTCTACCTGACTCCCTGTCTATCTCTCTGACTCTGTCAATCTCCCTCTCTGTATCTCTGTCCATCTCACTGTCTGTCTCTCTATCTCCCTGTCATTTGTTCATTCAAAGTCATTTTCGATATGGTTTTCCTGTTATTTATCCAGCCCCTGTAAAATAAAGATCTGCTATTAATGTGAGCTAAAACCATGGCAACATGGTAAGCTAAAAATTTTCTCACACTGCTGTTCCCCAAAAACTCTCCTCGACTTTCTCGCTAGAGTATTACCAACTGGAGACTGGAGCATAATTAATAATTCTGATGCTTCTACCAGCCTGGTATTAGAGAGTAGGAAGCAAGAAAATGTGCCCAAAGAAATTCTCCGATTAATAAATAGAGATGGATATACGGAGTCAGTCTTTCCTCAGCAAGTGCCAATGGAAGCTTTCAGTGCACATTGCCGGTTTATGCAGCTGGGTATTTTGAGTGAAGCGGCGTCTAAGGGTACCTCTGTACCCCTGTAATTCTAACACCTATCCTCCAAATATTATTTTATATATAATTTATTAGACATGACAGATCCTAAACAAAGCCCAAATAAGGGTGCACTGTAATGGCAGGACAACTCGCAGCATAACACCACTCTCTCACATGCTCCACCAGACTCACGACAAAGCAACCCTGACAATTCCACTCGTTCATAAACACTTCATAGACAGACAGCTTTCCTTAATCTGAGCTTCAACAGCACCGTAGAGGAAATTACATCCTACGTTCTCTTTTCTCCCACAGTGCCTTTGTACTGCTGTCGTTTTTTTCTCCCATTACCCACAATGCTTCTTGTTTTCACTTTTCAGCTCAATCACCCCTTATGGCTGCGCATCTCTCCATCTAAGACGACACGCATATAGATACACGGTCCACGACACCATACAAAAGACACAGTTAAACATGTAACAATCTGATATTCTTTGATTCAGAAATGATTCAGTACGTTTCTGTTCAAACACCTTACAATTCATATACGTTTAACTTGTTGGTATTTTGAACCTTGGCAATTGAAGTCGACAGATCTTAACATAAAAAAAAATTAAAAATACAGAAAAATATACCGGTAGTAATAGTGACGCAACTGGTAATAGATTAGTTACAGCTTTATCTGATTTTGGCTGATTCCATCCTAAATCTGAGTCTGATTACAGTTTATAAATCTATGCAGCCATATTGTAGAAACTAGGATCGGACATCAAATTATCGCATCATTATAAAATTTATGTAAACGCAGATCACAATTAGTTTTCATCTTAATCATATTTTCCTGCATTTTGTGCTATATTACTGTTATACATCCATGGTTATACATCTACAACAGTTAACATCTAGTAGAATGCCAGTACATTACACAACAATTTTCTGAATTCAACAGTGTTGCTTACTTCTACATTACTCAACAATATTCAACTTGCAGTGATATAATGGTACGTCTTTAGTACGTTCCTCAATAATACTCAGTATCCAGTTGTGTGGCATTACATCTACATCACTCAACAATACTCAGCATTTATCTTCCCCATTACTCAACAAAATTTAACATCCATTTAAAAAGCCAGGACATCAATCAAACTGCATCCAATTTATATTGCAAAAAGATACAGCTTGACAAATTACAGTACAGATGCTTTCAAAATTTAAAATTAAGCTCAGTGTGAATGTGACCATCACAGATTTTTGTCACAAATTGTTTATTTAAATAATTATAATGATCAAAATTATATTACAGCGAAGCAAGATCTTTACCAGAACGCAACAAAAGGACCCGTGTAACTGGGAGATTTAGTGTCTCTGTACATATTTGTGTATCAACAGTCTTTGGCTTTTTTCTGATGTCTAAATACTCTGGAGTATCTTTTAATGGATTTGAGGGTTGCTCAGTGGAACATCATTGTAGCCGTAATAGTATCCAAATGAAATCCTAGTGCTGGTTACGATTATATTGCATTATTTATTTCATTGTCAGATATACTCGCCCAAACCGTGTGCCGAATAACAGTCTGAGCGATAACACATTTTAAGACATAAAGCGAACTCCATTATCCAGGAAGTAAAGCTGTGCTGAAAATCCAGTCTTTCTGCTGGAGGCCAAAACACCACACTAGAGGTGGAAATAAGTTCTTACTTTGGTTTGGTTCCATCTGGTTCTGTTTGGTTCCATCCTAAATGATTCCCCTTCATATTCAGATTCATTAGCCTGCAGCCTGCTCTCATCAAGCATCCGGCGCTGTGTGACTTAACACTTTTTCACCTAACACTTTGTTTTCCAGTCCAGCAATGTGACAAAATGAATAATGTCTTTTTTTTAATCCCAGGGTCACATATTTTTTATCGAGTGGAGGAAGCCTGACAGTTTTAAGCACTTGTGCTTTGTACGTGTCATGGTGCTGGATTACAGATCATTCGTATCCGTTCCGACCTTCTATTTGCGCTTACTGTATGTGAGCATTTCATGAGAACAATGCTTTTTGCTTTGCATTCTGGGAGCTTGGAGGTTTAGACCTTTGATGTGGCTGCATGCAGGCTCCCACACAGCATGGAGGTTTCAGTTTGTTTTTTTTTGTTTTTTTTGTCAAATCCAGCATGCAACAGTGTGACTCACACAACTGTCACATATCATATTGCTTCATTTAAACATAATTTAGTCTAACTAGGATTCTCATTTTCCATAAAGCCTCGTACAAGACCTGTTGATAAACTTAGTGAAAGTCATTGATGTGTTCTAAAATGTTTGTTGAAATGGTTGGTGCCGTTGTCAAATACTGATCAAATCCAAGACTGTTGTGAGTTTTGAAGGTTCTTCAGAGTGTCTTCTGAACATGACAGGTCAGAGGCGCCAAACTCACAATGCTAATAAATATATTTTTTAAAAACTTTTAACGTTTTAGTCTCTGGATAATAAACCCTTGCAGATTTAGTTTTTTTTTTTCTTTCTGCCCTCCTCTCTCTGTTTCTGTCTCAGGAGAAGCCTGCAGCAGTTTTTAACGTTGCCGGGATTTTTCTTCATTTCATAGCCCTGTGCTGCCTTTCATTGCAGAGGCACCCCAAGCTGACGCACGTGAGCAAGTGTCTCGTGAATCCCAGCTGGGCTCCACTGTAATTAAGGAGGGCCTGTCGAGGGTGACTAAGTTGGAGAAGAATAGGCACCGAGCTGTAGTCTCAGCTCTTTAGCTGCTCTGCGCGAGACGACAATAGTCGGTGTCCTAAAAACTTGTGTCACCCCAAAGGAGAATCTTTGCTAGTTCCCTTGTCTTTTTGCCATTTCTAACTTTGTTTATTATATTGCCCCTTCCCTGTCATAGCTGTCAGAAAGCTTTTAACAAAGATGAAGCAGCAAATAACCATTAGGTATAGCACCTTCGATGAGCGTAAAAGCAGGAAAAGCTTTGCCTCCTATGTGTGGAGAGAAAACTACTATAGCAGTTCGCGGAATAAAAAAAAACCTCATGGGGTCGTAGTCCAAAAGGCTGCACGGCCTCCCGCGGGCACGCTGACCTTGTACAAGTTTTATTTGCCTTTGGAAAAATGTTTAGTGAAAACCTGGAAACAACCTTCCAGTCATCCACATCTGAAAATCCCTCATCTGGACACACTGTAGATTCCATAATTTCATACAATCCTTCTGCGGATTTCATGACTGACTGGGATTCTCATTCTCAAAAGAAGCCTTCATTCTCAATTCTAGACAGTAGCAAGCTCACTCCCCTGCCTCCGTAGGAGCCTTCTAGTGTTTAGGAATCTTCATTGCTGTCCCTGTAGCAGCCTGCTTCTTTTTCGCACTTGGTCCACCGCAGCCTCTGTGCAATACATATGTCCCTACGGTCGTGGCAGAATGGACTTCTGTGCTATTCTGAACGCGCCAGTCGATACCAGGATGTCAGAGGTGTAACATGAACGTGACCTGAGTGCCTTCCACTGGACCTCCCCTTCTTTATTGCGACAGAAAGTCTGTTTTTCATCAGCCTTGATCAGACGTTCTTCCTGAGCATGCAGCTTCTGCATTCTCCGCTCTCCTGTAATCCGTCTCGATCCATGCGGTAATTACATACCCATATATATATGAGATGCCCCAGTTTTTCTGCCGGGTGAAGGTGATTGAGCAATGTCACGCAGTTGTTTGTGCCCTGCACTCCTCCATCGCTGAGTTTTTTGGTGCATTGCTGCACCATCTCATGATTCGGGGTGGGGGGGGGGGGGGGGGGGGGGGGCCGTGGTGCGCGCGCACGCAGAGGCATTTCTCTTGTCTGGCCTTTCTTGTTTTTCTCTTACTCCGGGCGCTCCCCCTCC
>JAODKE010000116.1:557385-578799 GCA_026779605.1 Mormyrus hasselquistii
GTGCGTTGCGTGTGCGCTTTGTGCCCCCTGTAGTTCTGGTGGTCCATGCCGGAGCACATTTGCTTGGGGGGGGGCCGCGGGGGCGTGGGGCTGTGCCTGTTAATCACACACCCCAAGGCATTCTCTTTTAGTGCTCTCCTATTTTTGTCCCTCACTCCGGGTCCCTCGCGTGCTCCATTCTTCCCGCCCCCGTGCGTGTCTGATTGGCACAGTGTCTCTTTCATTTCCAGAGGTTTTGGCACACTCAGTTCTCCCGCCATTGTCATCCACTAACCCCCGCCTGGCTGAAATTGGACCTAATTTCTTCTCCATCCTGTATTTGCATTTGGCGATATTTACAGGTCTCTGTCAATCTTGATACCTCCCCTCCGTTCCAGCTCCTAGTTGCGGTCATTCAGATCTGCTGACGGGATCAAGGGGTGGGCCTCTCTGACAATATAGTGACTTGGGAGGATAATGGGTTATTTCAATTCACCTCTCAATAAGTCAAACTGTGCATGTGGATATAACCTTCACAGTTACTCTAGTGTCATTGTATTGCTGTGATTCACTTACCCACAATGCAACTGTAAGATGTGCCATGTGTAATATTAATCATTCCCATGCAGGTTAGGGGTGCCATTCATTAGGCTGTACATTTCTGGATTTTTTTATTTTATTTTGTTTTTCTTGTATGATTAATAAGAGTAAGATCGATGTGATAATCGTTTGTTTTTCAATAATGGCATTTTAATAGTCATAGTGCGATGGTAAAAACAATGGCAGTCATTCTGCAGTATAACAATGCCCTTTGTCTGCAGGATCGACTTTACGTGTTGTTTTCATTTTTTGTAGGTTATTTGAGGTCCTGTGGAGTATCTTGAATTGGATGATATATTATCACAGTCAGGGTGTTGCTGTGACTCAGCGGGTAGCTCAGCGGCCTCATGCTTCTGTGGTTGTGGGTTTGAGTCCTGTCCTCTTCACGTGTGGCGTTTGTATGTTTTTCCCTGTGGGTTTCCTGCCACAGTGCGTACTCCGTGGTTACATTAGGGAAATGGATTGCCGCGAGTGTTCAGGCAGTTTTTAACGAACAAAAATGCATTTGTAGGAAAGGCCCGTCAACATGGAATAAAACTGCAAAAATAAAAAAAAATACAGGAAAAAGACAACTGGATTACTCTTCAACATTTTCGACCAACAAGTACTGTACAGAGAATTCACAAGTAGCTCATGATATTGTTTGTATTGGACTACCAAGGCATGTCCAGGGTAGGTAAATAATTGTAGGTAATTTTCACACGGGACATGTAGCTCATGGGATCTGGCCCCTAGTCTGCTTTTTGTAGTTGTGACACGAAGGAGATAGAGAGGGGAGATGCATTAATCGGAGTCAGATGCGATGATTTTGTTTGTCCTTTAGGTAAAGACGGATGATTCAGTGGGAAATTCCTGGAGCAGTGCCCAGACACAGAAGGTTATGTGGTTACATGATTTCCATTTTGATTTCAGGATCTTGTTCAAACATTTAAACTGGACGCGGGGAATTTGGATTTCACGTCGACGCCTGATGGCGGGCGAACGGATTATGGAGACGGTGCATTTTAATTATCCTGCTGGCTTTTTACTAGTGTCAGCAATTGCTTGGCTTAATTGGCTCCCCGTCAATGGCTCATATTTCCCGCCCCACTTCAGGGTTTCTGATGAACTATTCCAGTGCTCCCCCGTGTCAGACCCTACCACTTCTCCTCTTCCTTATTTGCCTCCTCCTGCATTTAAATCAGTGGCAAACTGTTACCAGTTATTAGCCCTGTTGCTCTCCTGGCTACATCTCCGATATGCGTGTCCCAGAATCCCAGTTATTTTCCCTAAACAATACCTTATTTAACGTTTTCTGTGTGTTTTTTGGGTGTTTCCTTTGTTTACCCTTTCCTGTACTGCATTTGTCTGGGTTCCCTGGTTTCTGAGTGATATAAAAGCACGTAGCTGTCATGTAGAGAGCAGTATGGGTCTCTTTGATGCGTCCAAACAAAGCTGATGAGCCTGCTTTTACATGGGGGCTAATGCATCAAAACAGAACACAGGGACCCGGGGGGAACCACAAGTGGCTTATGTCCAACACCAATCACATGCAGCCATATTATTTTAGCATTTCAGTCAGAAGTGCAGCTCATAAAGTGCTTGACGATGCTCTCTCTGGCCTTGAATTTTAAAAGATATTCAGAGGAAAGATTTTGCATTTTCAGCCATTTTTGGTGCCTGACTTTAAGAAAATCGATACTCTGGAGTAGGCCGTACAAATCTTACTCAACATGGAATGGTCCAGTGGATTGTTAGCATTCTGTGCCATGGGTGGGGGCTCGAGTCACTGACCCGCAACTCAGATTCAAGTCACAAATTTGATGACTTGTGATTCAACTGGACAACACGGATGGAAAGACTTTGACCTGACTTGGACATGAGGGCAAATGAGTCGAGACTTGGACCAGGTTTGGAGCCAATGACTCGAGAAGACTTGAGTTTATAGTCCCCTCACCATAATATAGTCCACTAACATTAATTTTATAATTTCAATGTATATTAATTATCTGCTGTCTGCATTTTCCATTTGGCTGAATGCAAGGTCTGCTGAGATAGTTTGTTGGAAAGATCAATCACTCCAGCATATATATGGATGTAAAAACTGTATGAGGTCAACCTCTACTGTCCATGAAGGACTCATCCTACAACATATTGTGGTTGTTTTAATCACTAAAAGTACCAAAACCTGACATAGGTAAGGACTCAAATGACATGACTCACAACTCGATTTGGACTTGAGTCACAAATCTAACGACTTGTGACTGGACGGCAAAAAATGATGGAAAACAACTTGGACTTGAGAGCACATGACTTGAGACTTGACTCAGCTTTGCAATGTTTTGATTCAAGACTCAATGGAGTGACATGTTCCTATCTCTGACCGTAATCTTAGCTTCAGTTCACTAACCCTAATATGGGGACTAAAGTTGCCACCACAAGCTGTTGGAAAATATGAAATTTCCTACTAGATGGAACTAAACTAAATTGTGGTTTCCCATTATATGGGGCACCAGACCTATCATGAATACAGCTTTTAATGTCTACAAAAGCCATAACTTATCTAACCCTAAACCTAGGTTCAGTTGATTGGCTCTAATTTGGGGACTCAGGGTGACACAATGGGCTGTTGGAGAGTATGAAATTTCCTACTAATTTGAAATCTATGGTTTTCTGTCATACAGGGGCCCACAACTGTCATAAAAACACCTTCTGATGTCTTAAAAAGCCTTAAACTTTCTAACTTTGACCAGAGGTTTCACTGATTCCCATTTCGACTTGGAGTGAAGTCATAAATTTGACTCTCAAAAACTGATGGAAAGACTTTGACTTGATTTGGACTTGATTGTAGATGACTCAAGACTTGGATCTTACTTGGACCTTATTACTCGAGAAAGCTTTGGGTTATAGTCCCTCCTCTGGAAATAATAACGTTAGTTTTATAATTTTGTGTATATTAATTCTCTGCTGTCTGCATTTCCCTTTTAGCTGAGTTAGCTTGTTGGAAAGATGCATCACTCCTGCATATATGTGAGTGTAAAAACTGTGTGAGACCAACCGTGACAGAGTGGAGATTATTTTTTCAACCTATCTCTTTCTATGAAGGACAACATACTGTACTGGGTTTTTGCTAGCAAGGTTTAATCAGTAAAGGTAAAAAATCTGACATAGGTAGGGACTTAGGTTACACGAGTCACAACTTAACTCGGACTTAAGTCACAAATTTGATGACTTGTGACTCGACAGCAAAAAATGATTGGAAGACTTGGACTTGAGGGCACATGACTTGAGACTTGACTTAGACTTGCAATTTTTTGACTCGAGACTTTTCTTGGACTAGCTAAGGAGTGACTTGTTCCCCTCCCTGCATTCTGCTGCATTACATTCAGTAATGTAGCATTTCAGCACCTTCCAAGATCAATGTGACGTGGCACAAGAAGCATTTAAGAGGGTAATAGTCTTTTAGGAAAAGGTGCGGTAGGCTGCACTCACAAAAATGAATTTAAAGGAAGGGGATTTTCAATACAAGGATGGTCATCTTACTGCATATTAAACACATATTGAACAGTAATATATTTATGACTCATGAATGGTATGAGGGTAGTTTAAACAGAAACATTCAGTTGTTCCCGGTGTGGGTATTCATCGCTGTAAAATTGATTGTCTTGCTCTACATGGTCTGGCCTCTTTGCGGGAGGTGCTAACCATTTGTTTTCATTGTTCTTATTAGGAATTCAAAGCCTGTGCCCCCCTCCCCCCCCCCCACAAAGCTGTTCGTACCTTACCGCTACGATCCGATAGCGTTCCTGTGTCGCCCCAGATCTCACTTCCCTGTATGTGGAAGGCTTTCATACCGTAAGCCACAGATGCTGTCTGGTTTTACTCCAGTGCCCCACCCACTCAGCACCCCCGTGACCCTGGCTACCATAAACAATTGGACGATGGATACCTTTATTTACCATAAAACCGAGTGGTTGTTTCCAGACTGTATTAATAAACCAGGCTGTATATAGCAATAACCTAAATGCGCTCTCTCTTACTTCATTTCTCTTCTGGATAAATATTGTGGGGCGCTGTTTTTATTTGGACTTGTTTTCCACAAATGTTCAGTCTTGCAACCTTACTTCCTGAGTCGCTGTTGCCCTGACTCCTCGTATTGATTCAGTTTCTAGCAGTTTCATTCTTCAGCTGCTTTCTTCACATGACGCTGTGCTCGTTGATATAGCGGCAGGTGTCCAATGCATTTTTACATCGCCCTTGGCCAAATCGTTCAATTCAATGACGTTAAAATAATATGACATGTCTGGGACTTTCTTGCCAATTACGGTAGATTAGCATTCCTTGTAGCCTTCGGTGATTTTCTAGAGTTTATAAGGTTGATTGTGTCAACACATATTATTGCCTTTAGAATGGATCTTAAAGATCTGACTTTGCCATTAATTTGGTACATGGTGCCGTCATCACAGGACTGATGAAGCAGGATGACACAGCACTGCGAGGCAATTGAGGTATCACTTCGTAGGACAGAAGGTGGTGGAGCAGGAACGCTGCAATGTAGGATGTGCCAGGGATTCATTCAGGCTGAAAAAGCACATGCAATACTCTGAATCAGACAGCTGCAACAAGGTCATCACAAGGACAGAATTGTCCCTACGAGACAAGGTCCAAAGCTGGCGTTGAGGGCAGAGGAGAGACTCTGTAGGTACTGTCCAAGATTTAGGGCTGAAACAGGCCTCTTATTTGGCTAGTTATCCTTGTTAAATCAAGCCTGGAGGATAGGAACTAGAGATTTGGTGGTGTGTGGACTAACAGCACCCATGTCCTCTAGATACATCCATTTTATCTCCAGCCTTTCCTGCTGAGATAACCGCTACAGAACTCAGGAAAGAGCCGATCTAATGGCCTCGATTAGCCATGCACTATCGCTCAGTTTGTCTAGCACCTCATAGCTTTTTACACCATGTCACGCAAACCCACATCAACACCCCCAGCGTCCTTGGGCTCCCTAAAGGAGACCCAGCCAATAAAAATCATCTCCACTCTTCATCAACACATCAGGAAAGGTACCGTAAATCAGAATCCCAAACACACTTTTACTTTAAAAAAGGAAATCGAGGGTGATTTGTTACCTCTGCAAGTTCAACTGGGTTTGAGATTATGTTATCGTAGTATGCACAAAGTACAATGGAATTTCTGCAGACTAGAGTACCAGATAAATCTGAGATAATAAGTACAGTGGTCGAGAAAAAATAATAATAATGAACAGAAACTGATACAAAATAATGCCATAGCAGACAAGCAATTAACATGTGCAAGAGCTGCATTGGGATCAGAATCCAGGGAACGCATATGTGTTTAAAAGTGGCCACTGATGGCTGTGCTTTTCTAGAATATTCTAATTGCATTTTAAATCTATGTCCCTCTCCTGCAGCAGAGAGATGACTCTTTATGTACTCTAAATGACATAAATACAGCGTTTTAAAAACGGGGCAGGGGCCTCCATTGAGTTCCCTGTGCACCAGCACACTCGGCACCGACCCGGCTTGCAGAACAGTCTGGAAGGGAAGGCAGGTGAACCGGATCGGCCGCAATGCCAGGGAAGGGAGGGGGACAGGAATGTGCTCTTGCAGAACTAGGTTGGTGTTCGCCCTGGGGGGGGGGCACAAATGTCACCAGTGACCTTGTGAGGCCAGGCAGCCTGGGGGTGGTGGAACAGCAGCAGTTGCATGAACCTCAGGGGATGGAGGGAGTTTCTGGCATGGGGTGGCTGCTTGGAGTGTGCCTGTGAGTTCTGTTGTGGTGATCCAGTTTCCCCAAAGTGTGACTCTCACTTTCATGTTGTGGGGACCATTTTTTCAGTCCCCAGAAAGATCTGTGAATGCAATCACAAAACTAAAAAAGTCTTGTATTTTGTTTGGTTACGTATGTTTAGGGTTGTCATGTTGGGATTAGGGTTTTCCCCCTAGAAATGAATGGAGGGTCCCCGCAAAGATATAATTACAAACCTGTATGTGTGTGTGTGTGTGTGTGTGTGTGTGGGAGAGAGAGAGAGGGAGAGAGAGAGAGAGCATTTGACTCTGGCAAAAATGCCCGTTTCTTCTTTTTGATAATTTGTGACAGTCGCCATTCTGTTAGATACACCTAGTTAGTACTGGGTAGGACTCCTTTTATACTCCAGAACTCCTTTAACTTCAATGGTTGATAAGCTATGGGTTCTGCACACCACCGCCGTACTGAGCTGTTATTGTTACACGCGTGTTCTTCCTGTTAGCAATAATGAGCTTCTCCATTCTCATCTGGACTCTCAAGGGGTTTTCGGTCATGGAAATGCCTTTGCTTTCATGTCCCTTATACCATTCTCTGTTACTCCAAACACTATAGCATGGCTGTTCTTGAGATGCTGGAACCACCATGCCTGGCACCCACAATCATTCCATGTTAAAAATCGCTTAGATTAGACGTTCTCAACTTTCTAATGTTTAGCAACAAATAACAGAATCTCTTGACCTTGCCAGTGTGCTGTATGTTTTCAGCTACATTTACATGATTCACTGCTAGTAGTTTGCATTAAGGGGCAGATTTACCTAATACATTGGATTACAAGTGCATATTAGCTGTGTGTGTGTATTTATTGATGTATGTACTTGTATGCGTATATATGGATGTGTATGTATGAATATTTTTGCATTTTTATCTTCTCTGCGGTTGTGCCCTTGGTAGATGTTACAGCAGACATTTCCCAGTAAAAAATTCTTTCGTTCCCTCTGACATTTTCAGTCAATAATCTACAGATAACCCTGTGCTTTGAATTTCAAATGTCTGCCCTCGCTTTGCATGCACTGGCAGATCAAGGTAGGAGCCGACAAAGCCGCCCCTAAACCCTTTAAGACACCACTGGAAGGAGTCAGGCCAGTTCGGCCATTTTAAAGGGATGGCGTATGGGGTCAAAAAAAAAAAACTGTCGTTCATTACATGGAAACATTTTTCTAGTGAAAGAAAAGCTGAATATTTTTTTTTTCTCAGTGCAGAATTTCCTGGAAACGGCGGCGCACTGGCAGCTACAAAAGAGAAAAACAAGGTAATTTGGGCTTTTGGCGAGCATTAGGGGATCTGTGTGGTCATTTAGGCCGAGAATGGTGAGTGCGCTGAAAGTGCAGCACCCCTTCCCAGCTTTTATTGTGGCCCCAATGGAGGGGACGTGCTCTAAATTAGCAGGCTCATTTCGTTCGTTTGGGGTAACTTTTCTTTCGTAAAAGCTTCTCCAAGAGAGATGGAAGATTGCCCATAAATGAAAAGAGCTTTCACATAAATGCAATTTATTTTTCAACGGATAACGTAAAATAGCAAAACGCTTCCTCCGCTTGAAGTCATACAATGGCAAGAAGGCAGGTAAACATGATATTTTGCTATAAGGAGGCAGCTTGTTAAGTGAAGAAGATGAGATGATTTTTGCCAGTTTTGTCCACAAATATGTACATTATTTCATACTGTGATTTGACTACTCCAATTTAAAAAGCTAAGAAAATGCCCTCAGAGATTCCAAGTATGTCCATCTATACAGCAAGAGATGATCTTAAAGGATGGAGTAGGTAAGAAACTGAGCAAAATGCACTCAAGTTTCTGCTGCCTGGGGGAGGACTCAGGAGGACTTTCCATCATCGTGCTGTTCCCAGATGAGCTCTGTCCTCATATTCGGCAGCCAGCATACCTGAACACAAAACAGGAAGGCTCTGTTCTACCGCCTGTGTGATTGAGTCTTTTTTTGGGTCTCAGAGAAGGTGCAGCAAAAACCAAACTTATTATCACACAGCTGTGCAGTTTCTAGAACGGTGTAGGATCACGGTGAGCATTCCTATGCCAGGAAACAGAGCAACACCCTAGAAAAGGATGCCAGTCCGTCACAGGGCGCACACAGTACCAGACACCGGTTTACCAGTCCCATAAAATGCCGACATGAACGTGAATGGGGCGAGAACACGCAAACTCAACGCAACAAAATATTCCTGTGCTACTAGGTTACTTGTGGGAGGTTGCAACCATTTGTGAGGGAGGTGAATTCTCTTTTGCTTTTAGAGATACTTAGATTCGCTCCATCAACAGAAAAAAACTCTAATTTGAGTCCAGAAATGTCAAGAACAGAAGGCCGTGGACATTTTTAACCGTCTGACCCCGAGAACAAAAAAAACATGTCCTTAAGTAGAAATGGCAATGATTACTGCCAATTATGAATACCTTTTTGTTGCATCCATTAACTTTCAGTTATTCAAGCTGGAAAATTAAAGTTATGTTTCAAATAGCCTGTCATTTGCAAAAGACAATTATATGTGAACCTTTCAGACAGAAGACCTCTGCCTTTTCTTTTGTTGGTTAAAAAAACAATGTTTTTTTATTGCATTCAATAAAGTTACTTACTTTGAAATATCTTTAATATGTCAGTCTGAGCCAGACGTACAACTGAGGAGTGCTGTGTTTCAGACGTAAAAAGATGTTCTTTAAAAACGATTTGAATTCTTCAGGTCAGAATAAGGGCTAAGAGCTACACATGCTTTTTTGTAAAATTGCAAGGAACTTCATTAGGTGCCCCCCCTTGTTTTGGAAAAGGATTGAAATGGTATTCTTAATCAGTCAACTGTGAGCTTACTGAGAATTTCATGTCAAAACAATTAACCGTTCTTGCACAAAAAATCTAAATAGTAACATTAGTTTTTCCTCCTAATTCTGCAGGTATTCGGTGTGTAATAATTAACTTCATTTGGTGAAAATCAACAGTTCGGTGTCTTAATATGGATACATTGAGCGTATACATGCATGAAATATACATGAAAGATTAATGATTTGAAAGATGGCTATTTGCTAAAAAGCTGAAATATATATTTTTTTAATATAATGAAATTATTCCCTACTATTCCATCCACCCATAAATCATATGTCTTTTCCAAGTCTACAAAACACAAGTAGACTGGTTCAGTAACTGGGAATCACCCTTCAACGTGGTGGAGGGGCGTGCCTGCCTCTGAGATCCTAGGAGCTATATTGTTGTTGTCCATCCTTGGAAATTCCTCCCATCCATCGATCAATCCTTCTTTTAAGCTTTTACGTAGCGCAGCTGTTATTTGAGAGCTTTTGGATTAAGCTTGCAAGCATCTTCCTCTATGGCTTTAACATTCCTTGCCTGCAGGATTTTGTTATCTTTCATTTGCCCCAGCTGCACTCAATTTCGGGGTCTTTTTTAAGGTATTCTTATTAAGTTAGCATTAAATTAAATAACTCACTGTGTGTGTTTGAAGCCTTGGACGATCTGCCCCCATTTACTGCAGGAAAGAGGAACAGGGAGGCGAATTGAGGCGCTAATGACATGTGCCTGACGTGGAAGGATAGGGTGATGGTTTAATTGCACCAAACACCATCCACGTGTCAAATTCTGTGATTAGCATTCTGCACTACTCAGTCAATGGGCCTTTTTAACGGGGCACGACAGAGTATGACAGATTTCTAATTTCACTTTTTTTTTTTGGTCTTTGTTTTTGCACTAATCAGCTGCAAGGTGAGCCTCTTTACCAGGTAAGATGGCACGTCAGCTTAGCTCTGAACTGCATTCATGCAGGTGTGGTGCTCAGTGGTGACAGTGGGTAATCTGGGGAAAGAACATCTTCAAACCACAGGGTCACAGGGGTGGCCTGGACCCCATTCCACACAACCTATTGCACAAGACTGGAAATGGGATGGCAGTCCATCACAGGGAGCACACACACACACTCACACACACAACGGAATGTTTAAGAGTCACTAATTCACCTTTGTCTGTGGAATGTGGGATGAATCCCAAAGGCCACTGAGAGCTCATGTAAAATCCACACACACACAATGGTGTGGGATTCAAACCCACAACCATTACAGTGTGAGGCAATAAAGCCACCTAATCCATCACCATGCCAACGAACCAGTGGTTTATTTAAGTGAATTAATCTGTAATTTTGGTAACACTTTACTTGAGGGGGCACAAATATTGTAGTAGTGCACTCTTACTTAATGTATTAATTAACCAGTAAGTAAGTGTTAGTTACATACTGATCCCATGTCCGTTCATCATTAATAAATCATGATGATTCATGTATTTCATGCAGTTACTATATTTGCTCATGATTTGCACTTAAGTAGTAACTGAGTTACTAAGTTATTTATGCCCCTTCAAGTAAAGTGTTACCATAATTTTTTCACATGATTTGTTCCTGCAGTGTTTAGTAATCCAAGCTAGTCTTTTGCATTAGGAACAACATTTAAAAAAAAAAAAACAATGATTACGGAACTGTTTCCTTTCTGTCCAGCATTATAATGGCAGGTCATTAAGAATTTTTTATAATAAAAGGTGCCCCTGAATTACTACAATTTAAGAAATAAAAGGGATTAAAGATACTTTGGCCAAGGGTATGTCAATCAACACATTGCAAAAGTCAAAAAATGCTGATAACTGTCTTCAGTAATATATTTTACACACACAAGCATTGCGGAAAGGAAATTGGACATTGGTAGGCCCGGGAGGGGAGGCATATTGGGTCTGTTATGTCTTAGGCCTTAGGCAAGAAGAGATTGTTTTGAATACTGTGTGACCTCGCTTCATGATAGCTGCCTGCGGTTGGTTCCGCAAGCCCTGAAGAGAAATCAGACCTTGGAGGGACAAACGGCAAAGCAAGGGGGGGAGAAACTACCTGCAGGGAGAGGCTCGAAGCTTCCCCAACTGGTGCACCAAAAGTTAGTTATAAAGTAGTCGCAGTAGGCCATACGTAGGACAACCAAATATTTACAGTGATTCGATGTCATATAATCAATATCTATATTCATATCTGAAGTAGAAGTTGAGTTCTGGTAAATTGAGCAAAATAGGTGGATTTTACCTTGCTGGCAAGGTGAACCAATAGATCAAGAGAATTGTGTTATGCGTTTCAGCTTGGTTTGTTAGTGTTTTGTGACCAATCAGGACTTAGAAGTCCTTATTTGGAACTGAGAGTTGTGGTCTATCAACTGGGTGCTCAGGGTACCTGGTGTCGTAGTGTGACAGGAGCACTTTGCTGGATTGCTTGAATCAAGGAGATAACTTTGCTCACCGTCTGAAAGGTCCAGAGTTTTATTTATGAGAGGGGATTCATAATTTTTCTACCACAGCATAAATACAATCACACGTGTATATACAGTATATATATACAGTGTATATATATATATATATATATATATATATATGCATACATACATACATGCACACAAACGGGCACAAAATACTTCCAGGTCCATTTCCCTTTGAGATTATTTGAATGCAGAATCTTTCTTGTTTACTTGCCACATTTTTTGGAATAAACAGATATATGATAAAATCACGTATGATAAAATCGATTCAGCTCTCCTCGCAGATTCAGTTCAGACTAATCAAAGTACACTCTATGGTTCCTTTGTTGTATTTCGCCGGAGGCAGGTTAGGCAGGGATAGACCCAGGGGTCCCAGAAGCTCAGTGAGAGCGTAGATGTCGAGAGCTGGCAGGGGGAGACACTGCAGGGAGGGGCGGCCGTCTGCGCCAGTGTGCTGCCCCCTTCCCCATGTAGCAGACGGGCGGTCTCAGCACTGCAGCACCTATTAGCTTTGAGGTACGAGGTCAGGGTTAGCTTTTTTTTTGACCTGCTTACATAACCATTTAACCGTCGCTAATTGGATCAAGCAGCTTAGCAGGGACTTTCATCCTGAGAAAATGATGAAATGTACGATTAGAGGCTTACGAATTCTTGCAGCCGAGGCGCATCCTTGACTGATCCGAAGCCACGCTCATCACGTCAATGGCGAATCCAAATCTTCCCGTCCAGGGTGTGACCCTGCCTTATGTACTGTGCTTCCAGGGATTGGCTCCAGCCTCACTGGCAGGGGGGCAAATGAGAGATGGATAGATGGATGGATATATATGTTATTTTGAATCATCCATCCATCTTCTAAGCACATCTCTTATAGGGCTGTGGATATATTCTTTTGATACACAAATCAATCAATCAATTTCAGATTCAATACAAGTGCTAAGTCCAGTCCAGTCACTGTTTGTGCATGAGTGTGGGTGAGGGGGGGAACCTCAGGAGCCACTTTATTAGGTATAACTGCTCGTTTGTGCCAATGGTATCGTCATGTGACTGACTCTCAGTTTATCATTGCTGTCCGCGTATGTCCACTTTTAGAGGATTGTGACTTGCTACTGTAGGTGGAATGCACCCATACTGATAGTGTTTGACATCTATGACATATTCACTAATGATGTCATCTATTTAGCTACTGTTTTGGTTTGTGATAGTTTACTTTTCCATTCATTATTGTTGTACAGATTGCTTTACGTATATCGCTAATCTTAACAGCTTTATGATGGTAGCTAGATAGCTAGCTTACATCTTTGTTAATTGTGAACATGAATCACAATAAGTTTGTTTCATGTTGACACTGATATATTTGCCGCACTGATAACAATCTATGTCAGTCCATTAAAAACACTGAACCATTCACTGAAGGTTGTGCGAAGACAAGTTTCCATGTGTGGTGCTAAAGGTTATGCTGTCTTTTGGTTATTTTGTAAAATATTTCTCAGAAAATGCATTTCTTTGGGCTACTGACAGGTTCTTCATTGGACAGCGATGATAAAAAGTTTGCAGACAGGGTCAAGAGATTCTGTCACGGGTCACCAAGGATTTGGAATGGGGAAGGCGTGTGGTCTAACCAATCTTGAAGCATTAGCACTGGTGGTCCCAGCATTTCAGAAGGAGGCACCAGCCTGAGATTTTCCCACAGTATAGTGTCTAGAGTTTACAGACAATGGTGCATTAAACAAAAATATCCCGTAAGTGGCAGTTCTGAGCCCCTAATCATCACTGAGGCCCTGTGTTGTCTCAAAATCCCCATGAATCGAACTCCGTAAGGAGAGTTTAGGTCCGTAGTGGAATCCATGCCTCAAAAAAATCCTGCTTTTCTGTAGACATAAGGAGGTTTAGCTAATTAAATAGCTACTAATTACTGTTAACCAATAATTAGCTTTCATACACAGCAATTCTGTATAAAAGCTCATTCCCACAGAGCGGAGTATTTACGGCAGGATGGACCGGTTTCATTATCAGGGAAAGGGTATGGTGACACAGGCCCTCGCGGGACCTCGAACCGCTGACTCTATTTACTCACCCAGTTCCTTAACTGCTAAACCACTCGCTGTCCCCAGACAGAGACCAGCCAATCCACAGGCTCATCAGCCACCCACTCGCTCCTGGATTTACACACGGCTCATAGGCTAACTCTCCATATTGATCCGTTTATTCCGGTTTACGCCCTCAATGGCGTCCCAGCCACCCAAAGTGCATCTCTAACGGGCCGAAGATGCCGTGTGGTGCTGACCTTTGCCATAGTGGGGAGCTTGTAGACCTAATTAGGAAAAGTGTTGCTAGGAGGAATGTTCCCACCCCCTGCGAGACCAATTAGTATTGATTATTGCTAGTTGTATAATGTGGGCATTCTGCATAATAATTTGTAAAAAAAAAATATATATATATATATATTTTTTTTTTTTCTGTGGGGACTGTCTTCTTGTATCACGAAGTAAATGGTGGCAGTTATAAAATGCAAGGCAGTTAATTGTGCAACGCTTCTGCTGTGCAATGTAATGGAGTGCCCTCCGTACAATAACTGACTCATGAATTATTCAGCAAGATGGCATAGCTTAGAAGCAAAGGATCATGATTGGGTTTTTTTGAACGCGTTCCTCCCAGGCCAAAGGTTCGATGAATCTCCCAGAGTTTGACGAGAAATACCTGCAGTTACTTATCATGCATCGGGAGTCTTAAGCGACCTCAGTGCCTTCATAAGTACTGGTTTCTGCTAATTTAACTGTCTGCAGTGTCACCCTTGGCATGTCCACGGTGCTCAAATAGTCACCCAGACGAAAGAAAGGCAATGAGAATTAAATTGTAATGACATTTATAATGTATGGTGTTTACCATGAGCGCTATAACTGACCTAATTTGCTTGTAGAAGACACACAATTACATTCTGGCAGAAGTAAACAGATTAACATTGTAAGTTTTGCTGCAGGAAAGAAAACGGAACGTGTTGGAAAGTTTTGCCAGTGGTGTCATGCAGAGGAGACGCTGACTGTCACACCATCTGCCGACTACAGAGGGCAGAGGAGGCGAGGCATCCTCTGTCATTTCTGACAAGGAGATGGAGACCTGCGAGTGTCCAGAATCTTGGTGGAACGCGAGTCTCCACGGTCCAGCTGTAATTGGAGGGTGTTCAGTGGCGTGACGATTTCAGGCCCTCCGGCTGACGTGTCTGTGATGGAGAAATTGCCCTGTTAGCGTACGCCTAATTTACGGCACTTACCCTTCGCTTACAGGAGTGTTGTGAGGTGATTCTGGAAAACTGCCAGCTACTGTAGCTGCAGCATGGGATGCTGTTGCCGGAGCTTATTCTGAGTGATCCCTGCTTTTGTCAGTCCCATCGGTTCCTGTCCACCTATCATCTAAAAGCTTCTCAAATTTTATATGATGTCATCTCGTTTGCCCATCCCGACCCCAAAATCCTGCCCCTATCACCCCACGCCATTCCCCCAGATCATTTCTCCCTCTTTTTTACGCTTTCTGCTTCCAAACTAGGCCGTTACTTTCCTTATTAACTAAGTACATCTGTCAGGGTCAAGGTTCTTTCCGACGTGCGTGCTTGTTCCTCATCTTTAGCAATCCTTCTTTCTGTTTTACCACAGGTGGCATAACAAAATCAGTTCTCATGTTTGTTTCTTTTTTCGTGCACGCTCAAACCAAAATCCCTGCCCTGTTTAAACCGCTCTGACACACACGCCCACCTGCTGATTGAATTTTGATCCCAGATATTGGCTTCAAAAGGACTGACTGTGATCCCCCTACTCCCCTCCTGGAATCTCTTCTCTTCATCACATGACTGACTTGATCCCCGTCCTTTTCCAGTCCGAGGAGGGGTAGACGACCCGTAATAACAATAGTCTAATTAGCGATGTGAGATTATGCTTGGAGGGTGCTGACGTGTAACGTTTCCCAGAGAGGAATGGCATGGCATAGAATATTAACCTCCCAATAACGGTCACTAACCACGTGCCCAATATGCTAAAGGAATCAAAAAGTCTTTCCAGACTTCATTCGTATGCAAATTAACTGCTGCTCCTCAGATGATATGAATTCTGGCGTTTAATTAACTCCCTTTTTAAGAGCTGATTACTTTTGAATCGTCGGGTTGTGCGAATTGTGCGGTGGGGGGTGGGCGGGGCGTTTTAATAATAATGAATAGCCATCATCAGCAAGCAATGAGAGGGCTCAATTACATCCATTATTGTACATATAAACTGGCACAGATGCCGGTGACCTGGCTGTAACCCATGAACACTGAGCCCCTTGTCACTCGCCATCTGCAATCTCGGGAGGTGGGGCTGGGGGTCGTTATGCAGCTTTATGTTCGCTATGTGGTCTGTGACAATAATTTGTGGTTTGCCAATGGGGCTGTAAGAAAAGTTACTATCTCCCTTGAAAAGTAGCAGAAATACACTACATGGAGAAAAATACACACCCGTATTAATTACAAGAACAGGCCACATAAGCCGCACCCACTGCTGACACTCTGGTGTATAATTAAGCAGACAGCCATGCATTGTCCAGCGTCAAACAATGGCGGCAGAATGGATGGTCATACAGAAGACGTTAGTCAACCTGGCACCATCATTGGATGCCATTGGACACCGTTCCAACAAGTCGGTTCTCCGCATATCTGTCCTGCTAGAGCTGCCCGGGTCAACCACAAGTAAAGTGACTGTGAAGTGGAAACACCTGGGTGCAAATTCAGCTGCGAAGTGGTAGGACACACAAACTCACAGAAAGGGACCTGATCACCCAACATCAATACCCAAGTCTCACTAGCCTTTCTTCCCTATTCCTGCTCTAAAGGCTTGCGTGGTCTTCCTCAAATTATTTATAATATTAATTATATTCTGCCTATACAAAGCAAACATGCATCCATCCTCCATCCTTCAGTCATGGTCAGCCGGAAACTCATCCCAGGACACACAGAGCTGGGAAACTCCCTACGGATAAATGTGGGGCACCGACCCACAGCAACCGAGTCTGTAGTGTGGAAGGCGAACCTGGAGAGACGCAGAGAAAGCACGAGGACTCCGGAGAGAAAGTGTAGAGATGTGAGGTCACTGTTCCATCCCACAATGCCCGCACCCGCACCAGCAGACACACGACAACGCAAGGACAATATCCGCTAAAAACATTCATAAACAAGAAAGCCAACGAGACAACGGTTTGCTGTGTTTATAGACTCACTCAGACCTTTGTTGTGTATACAAAGGGTTGTAGGTGTCAGTTTGACTTTGATTTGAATCGGAGGCATTTTTCTCCTTTGGCTTTTTGCGTCTCAGGCCTGGGGGTGGCAGATATTGGCAAGATGCGCTATTTTCCCAATGCGGCATTTTCTGAGTGGCACGGACTTAGCAAATAGGCAACGGCGCCCCCCTACCCCAGACTTTTACCATCGCAAATTGTCTCAACCACCACATGGGCTTTGACTGCCACTGGGCCCGGGCATGAGTGCCGAGCTGCACGCCCTATCCCAGCATCCCCTCTGTGGTTCACAGGGAAGCGCCTTCGGATCCAAGACTTCCCGGGAACCTTATCACGGCCTGCCAGAAGTTAACCCGACCGCAGAATAGTGCAGAGCCTCATGTATACTTTGGCATTTTGGATGTCCGTCTATCCATCTTCCAACTGGTGATTCAGTGGAGGGTCACAGGAAGCCTGGAGCCTATCCCAGCAAGCACTGGGCACAAGCAGCGGGCACCCTGGCTGAGATGCCAGTCCAGCACAGAGGCCCCCACCGACTGTGGGGAAAAATAAAGACGCCAGTTCACCTGACTGCATATCTTTGGACTGCAGGCGGTAGAGGAGTACCTGAAAGGAGCCTAAAGAAACACGGGAAGAACATGCAGTCTCCACACACCTGGAGGTATGAGGCTCGCCCCACCCCATTCTGGCTGTCATTTACCAATAACTGTAATTAGGGTCAGGGTCATTGGGGGGTTGGGCAGGCTGGAGCCTCAAAAAGCACTGGGGCAAACCCGGGACAGGAATGCCAGTCTAATGTTGGACACACACACACGCATACACACACAAAATATCATGGCAAATAATGGGCAAATAATGGGCACCACATTGCTTAAATGCTTGTTTTTGGACTGTGGGATTAAATCCATGTGACACGGGGGAGTTTGCCACCTTCTGGGGCCCTGTGTTATCACTTTATCACCTCTTGGAAATAATGGACAGGCTGGTTGAAAATAAAGTCATTCGTTAGGGAGTGGGTGTGGGGGGGCGGAGATGATATCTCCTTCACCCTCTTGTGAAGAGCTAATAAAGTGCAACTAGGAAACGAAGCTGTTAAAAGGCCAGGTCTGTGGCTGTCAATGGCAGGAATGTTGGCGTCTGCAAAAACTCTTTAATTATTTTTTTTTCTGGTTCGCTTAAGTGTGTATTTTGTGTGTATAAGAACAGGCCTTTTAAGAAGTGTGTGGGATTGCTGGTGAAATCGCATGAGATGAAATGTCAATGACACTCACTTGCCAGTATAAACATGGTTATTAAGTAAATATGAAGTGAATAAGGAGGAACGTTCTATGGGGAAATGAGAGCAACCACCCCTGGAGGACGGATGTAAAAACGGGGGAAAATTGCAAGTAGTGGCCTGTAGTTCTCATGTAAGGCCAACATTTAACTTCATCACCTGAGGGTAAAAAGGGTCATATTAGACACATTTATCCAGGGTAACAAGAAAGTATGTGGATCCCGCCACTCGACATGGCTGAATGTATTACCAGGTAATTCAAGATAAGTACCTTGCTGTGGGTCATAATGACAGATCCCTTCCAGGGACCTGAACCTTTTGCTTTTCAGTTAAGTTCAGCGTCTTAACCATTCCCGTCAAGGCCAGTCTCCAGCGGGGCCTGGCACGCTTCTGTGAGAGCAACGCTAGCTGTCACACTGACTCTTGGGGCTTATCAATCATGCTGCAGGGATCAAAACAGAGAAAGAAGACTGTAAATCACCCTCCTGGTTTATAGGTGTACTGGCAGCAAGCAGGAAAAAAAATGGCACCGGAGACCAGGAGCGGAGTATTTCAGGTAGTAAACAAGCCTATGGATGGAACCCAAAGGGAACAAAGACCAGAACAGCAACTAACAATACATCCTAAAGACCTCCGAGCGTCTCCATTGTTGGAACTCCATGGGGAGACCCCTAAATGTCGCAGATCTGTGCTTTCAAAATGAGCCATGTGATTAATTTGCATACTGTGCATATGTTTATTCTGGCAAGAAATCGTTTTATGAAACGTGGGGAAAACATATGTCAGGCTGTTGTGATCTATATCAAAAGACAAATTAATTTTCAGCAGACAGTTTATCTGTGTGTTATTAATTAACATTTATACTGTTAAAAAACATAAATCACTACCCTCAAATATTTCAGCTGCCCATCGTGTTGCATTTTTTGGTTTGAGGTTACTGACTTCCTTTAAAAGATTTTTTTTATAATTTTTAACCAATAACACTGAAGTCATTATCAATTTTTTATATTAGTTATTTTTTAAATCCCGTTTTACAGGAGGCTGTAGGGCTGTATTTTAAATGAGTTTCTCACAGCCCTTGGCATAGACTTAATAAGATCTTCCCATTTTGTTTCATCAAGGGGTATTTTTTAAAAAATAATTTAATTAGCTATAAAACAGAGTTCATTTCCATTTCCTTGGGCATCTGGGTGCCTTTTTCAACCCAGCATTATGCGTTCAAAGTGCACCTGGGCACAGTGCAGACATTTTACGTATTAAAAAATGAGAAATACATAAGTCCAGATGGCCGTTTTGTTTCTGTTTCTTCCCTTCTGGCTTGCATCGTTCTTGTTGGTACATTGTCTTATTGGCCTGCTGCTGCATCCACTGCACTTCTGAGTTTAGCCTTTTAAGTTCCTCTTTTACCTCTCTAATGGAATATTATTTCTGCTTATTAATTGATCTCTCTCGCAGTCGTCTCCAGCCAGGATAACTTTAGATATTCACTTTTGGGTCACCGCTCTTGCCACACGATTCAGAAATACTAAATAAACGTATCAGCACAACAATGGTCTTTGTCGACAACGGGGCAAACTGAGATGAATGAGATCCATTTAACTGCGCTAAACGGCTGTTATTACCGAGGGCTGCGGCAAATGAATTGAGTCCAAGATAACAGCGGCCACAGCGTACAATAGGCGTCCCCGTGAAGCAGGAGATCGACCATCTTGCCGTTCTGACCACCGCGGGTCAGCGGAGACGGACAGGGCTTCCTGCTCTCCCTGTGATCTTCTTGGCGATGTCTCTAATCTCTAGGCTCCCAGCTCGCCATTATGTGCCGACAGGTACGAGTTAAATTATATTAAAAAAAGCTATACCCTCTGACGTCTTTTCTTTCAGACTTAGTCATACAGGCAAGGTTCTACAGTATATATGTGCCCTAAGTGTGTGCATTGTGTTGAAAATCCCACAAATAAATCATATACAATAAAGGAATAAGTAAGATGGTTGTGATTCACTTTACTGGCCGAATGAATCAGTCTGTTTCATTATATTTTAAATTACAGCTTGATTACTGTTTATTTTGTGGATGCTGACTGTACGTGGAGTTCTTGGGGGGGTTGGGAAAGGCTTGGTGGGGTTCTTAATAGGGGTTCTTAAATATGTAAAATTATACACTGCCAGTCCATAGTTTTTGCACACCACAGGTTTTTACCACGTTTCCATTTATTTCACAAACTGGAGGTATTTTATTTTTGTCAAATATTGGAAAGTTGAGTGAACAACTATAAATGAAAAAATAATTCAAATAAAACAAGTTTCCTTTTTGACATAGAAAGCGGATGTAACAGTGTATGTCTGACATCCTGTTACTGTACCTGGCAAAATTCTAGGTTTCATCCCATGAAACAGCAATATTTAATTTTCCAGTGTCGAAAGAATGTCTCAAATTTTCTCTGTTGTTATAACTGGTAGAGGAGGTTATTTTGATAAAACAAAGATATGACTACGGTATATGATTTTTTTTTTGGTTAATTAAGCTACTGAAATGGTGACCATACTGTAAATTCATTAGCTAGCAAAGAATATTGAGTGTATTTTTAATTAATGTTAAGTGAGTAACATACAAACTTAGAAAATCTCAGTGTGTGCCAAAATTTTTGACTGGTAATGTATGTAGAACTTGGCTCAAACTGACATTTTGTCAGTTGTCACTTCTGGTCAGTTGCCCAGAATTTCTAGGCATGTCAGTTTGATTATAAGTCGCACTCTCTGCCTGCTTTCAGAGCCTCCGAATTGGGGGTCTTCTCCCCTTTTTGTATCTGTGACTTGCTTTATTTCTTAATGGCTGGGAGACGGACCCACGTTCTCCAGTGCTCAGCGCCCGCGGCCATATCCCCATCCTGAAGAAACTGCCCTATCCTCACTTCGCTTGTGCAGAACCAGCGCCTGCATTTCTGTGGCCACCCCACCCCACCCCCCCCCCCGACGCGTGTTATCAGATGCAGTGGCGAATGCGCGGGGACCTGGCAAATTGTATCTTTCAGCGAGTAAAAAGCCGCAGGGTTGGGAGGGGGGTTGGGGGGGGGGGGGGGGGGGAGCGGGAATCTACTTACAAAAACACAATTCTACCAAAGAAACATTAAAGACAATCAGGACAAAGTAAAGACCTGACATTACAACGATTCTCCATATTACAGGGAGGAGGGAGAGGGAGAGAGGGA
>JAODKE010000116.1:578899-595538 GCA_026779605.1 Mormyrus hasselquistii
GAGAGGGAGAGAGGGACAGACAGACAGACAGACAGACAGCTACCATGTTGTAATCAGCTACCAAAATATCTACAAACTCAGCAAGATTAAAATCGTCAAGCTGCTTCACTTCAGCTTCATCACAGGGGGCCACAGCGTGTCATAAATCCAGTGTCACCCCCGCCATCGAGTGCAAGGGGCTGATTTAGGGGACCCCAGACTCATTGATGTTCAGAATATTAGACTCAAGCTCGGGCAGCCGTGTTTAACGTTCTCATTGTGTTTCATTAATAGTTCTATAAGCAGCTGAACTCTAGTTACTCACTCTAAACATATCAATTAAAAAATAACAGCTAAAAAACAGAAACAATGACTACGACTGCAAAGTTGACTGCAGTGAAACACCAGAGATTACATTTCTCATTAATCTTTTCCTGGAAATGCTACACCCTGCTGTATGCTGTCTTTAACTCTCTCTGTGTCCCCTGTGTACCTGACCGGAATGAGTGGTTGCAGGATGGATGGATGGATGGATGGATGGATGGGGTTCACCTTCTTACCTTCCAGTTGTGGACACGCCCCACACCTTCTCTGTTCCAGTGGTTTGGTTCTGCAGGGCTCGCTTACTGAACCCAAGTCCCACCCGATCATACGTGCACACCTGGACCCGGGGAAATGACACAAACTGAGACGCTAAACTCCAACATTCTCCCTCTGGGACACCTCTGCCATTAGCACAAGGAAACGCAGTGGGTATTCCGCATACGTACATGTAACAGCCCAAACGAAGAGCTCCCCCTACCTCACTGTGACAGTATAACCTCACGTGTCTTATATTTAGCTACCTACATTAACTGCCTGCATTAGCATCTCCATGACCAGGGGCAGCAGATAAAATTCAGTGTCGAGCTAATAAATTCTGGAAAAGATAAACGGCACCAATAAGCACAAGATGCTAGTGTTCTTAAAGTTCCTGGGCTTTAGAGACGGTGGTGGTTTCAGAAGCAGAGAAGCTGAGGAGAAAACTGCACCCGACATATATCTAAACATCACTGATTCTGTGTGACACTGTTTTTACAGTAACCTTTCATAAGAGCCAAAAATAACACCAGCTCTGATCGGGGAGGTAAATTCAAAGATCGCAGTGAGCAGAAGCGATGGCTCCTTGGGGTTTGACACCCACGGCAAAACAAGTTGGGGGGGGGGGGGGGGGGCTGGCATTTATAAGACGGAACAGAAATTGGACTGGGCTTATGGAAACCCAGAGGGGCAGTGAGTCACAGGAAACATGGTGCAGGTGGGGGGGAATCTGTCCTCCCTCAGTCCCAGACACGTCCCCAGAAGCAAACCAGCCCCAGCTGGTACTGAGCCCTCCGCCCACTTCCGCATGCCCCCGCTTCTCATCATAAAAGCAAAGTGTTCACTACGGAGTACAAATTAAAGGCAGATATTCTGCTCTCGGTGTCAAAACGACAGAAAAGCTCAGTACACAATCCGGCAAACGTCCCGAGCCTTTACAGGAAGCGGTAAAGATACCCCACCACCCCAGACAAACCCCACATCCAAGCCGGCAAACGTGCCAGTGTTCTGGAGGGGCTTTCAAGCGACTCGCACGAATTCCAAGGGTGTTATCCCGAGCATTAGCCCTGACTATGGATACCTGCTGAGCCAGCATGCAGAAAGACCCTGAGAGATGGATCCCACAGGCGCGTTTAATTGTGTAAAGACGCCAGAACAGGTCAGATAGAGCGATGTCGGGTTAAAGGCTTGTACAGCAGCCCACATGGCAGCAGGAATGTTAATGAAGAGCAGACGGAAATTCACAGCCCCGCTGTCGGCACTGCGGCCTGCGGAGAACGCCGACCATCAGCAGCTCCCTATCTAGTCAAGGTCACAGTAGGTCACATGAAGCATCAGTCTGTCACAGGAAACCAGGAAAGTCGCATGTGGTCATATTCATACAGGCTGATGATAAAAGCTTTTTTATAGTCGCCTCTTCAGCGGAACTGCCTGATTCCGGAGCTCAAGGAGAACAAGACACACACACACACACACACACACACACACACACACACACACACACACACACACACACACACAGGTGGGGCTGGACCCAAGCCCACAGCCCTAGAGGTGAGAGACAGCAGCTCCACCTGCTCACCTCAATCGCGGTACCCAGAATGCAGTAGGAGCTTGTAAATGATGAATAAGCCACATCACTTTGCACCACATGAGTTTAACCTCCATCTGGGCACTCTGAACATCAAAAAAGTGAGAGAAAAAAACACATGCTCACCCTGGTCTTCCGTGAAACTTCTTCTTGGATATAGAACCAGGATTCCGAGGACATTCCGGTGGGAGCGTCCAGAAGAACTATGAAGAAACACCATAGGCGTGAACAAGTCGAGAGCAAACAACACATCTAACGCTGACTCAGGATGTGAAATCTGTTAAGGTATATAGCCCATCAACCCCAAGGGGTTCTGGTCTTCATTTTGTCCGACATTTAATATGCAACAGAATAACATGAGTTCGTCTACCGCGGTCTCAATGCTCCCAGTGGCGTTTTTACGCATCTGTGAAATAACACGGAGTCTATACTTTACCGACTGGCTCCCCTTGTCCTTTGCACAAGAGGTGGACCTTCTGACCTAATCCAATATCCACTGATTGGGCCCCTGCAGAAGAATCAGGCAAATAGCAACCTCTGATGAAATGCATGGGCACTTCGCAGTTTCATGGGTTCTATCCCACGTCGACAACAGTGACTTCATTAAAGAGAGAGATTAGTTTTGTATAGTAACCGTTCAATCAGCAGACGGGGAACTGTGAAGCTATTTTCAGTTTACCTACTTTCATGTGTGATTCAATCTAATGATGACGACGTATCGCTACCCAGCTGCACGAATATAAAACAAGGATATAGCGCATAATGTCGATAATAAAAGAGAACATACAACCGCGCAGTGACATTTACCTTCAGGAACAAGCAGCGCTCCCTCTCGCTGCAAAGAGGCATAATTCAAAAAGGGAGGGATGAAGATGATAAGAAGAACAACTTTTCCCACGTCTGTAACTTTGGCACAGAATCCCTTTCTTGTCGCAGGACCTGCGCTTACGTTTGATTCTTCCGCCTTTAAATTCAAATAAAATACAGAGAAATTACTGTACAGTAGGTAATCCCCGGTGAATTCATTGTGAAATTAACTTGGCTATACGAATGCAGTATCGTGATTGCTAAATATAGTTAACTGTCATCTTTCCAGCCACCTGCAAAAGTAGGATATTATATATAGGTGGTTATAGCATGCTGGATAATAACAGGAACACAGACAGCAAGTCACCAATCATTACGGATAACTACTCACCTTATTGTTATCATCTTTAACACTTGTATTGCTTTTATCTTGAGTAACTGTTCTATTACGTAACATAATTTAAAATAAATGAACTTTCAAGTGGGGAAAAATCCAGTGTTTTTAATGAATGAGTGAATGTATCTCTTTCAAGACTGACGAGGCATTCTTACGCCGTACAGTAGCCGAAGTAAGCCAAAGTTAATGGGGAAAAGGCGTTTTTTAATATATCTAGGCCGGTGTCATGAACGTTGAAACGCTGAATAGAGTTTTGTTTTCCCATGAAATCCTTAAAATATTACACCAACGATTTGTTGTGTATTTTTGTGCACTGGTATAAAATACAAAGCAATAGATAGAAAGAAATATGGTTATTAATTACGGGGGAAAGCGTAAGTGTGCGGTTTATTATTTCCTGCTGGGCTCACTGATGAAATCTACTCAGATATGGTAATTGCGTAATTAAACATGAGTACAGATGAGAGGAAAACATCCGTTCCTCTTCCAGTAAGGCTTGGGATGGATCGTTTTTCACAATGTTATCCCACATTTTTTTTGTTAAAATTGACAAACTGATAGGCATAGTTAAGGTTTACAGCATTTAGAATTGATTCTTGAATCCGTCTGTCATTTTCTATGCATCACAATCTCCTCCCCTAGAGCAAACCATCTAGACAACCCTTCTTGTCCTATGTCCACCTATTCCTTCTCTCTACGAATATTTTCGCACTTCCAGCCTATGTTTTGGCATTTATTATCACAATTACATCAATTTCTAAAAAGGATCTGAAAACAGAATTCTGATGCTCCATTACGTCTCTATTCCTTAATTGTTCCATTTGATTCCAAATAATATTAAATTGCTTCATTTGGTGTTTACGTATTTTTTAACGTGTAGCTATATTATATTCATAAAAAATCATTGACTTAGCTGTATTTTTCTGTCGATACGAAACATTCTGCAATGCCCCAGTTAACCTCTAGGGGTCACAAGCGCTTAAAGATCACGTAGAAAGCCGTAGTATGGCGTGGATTTAGAGGACGTTAAAGGGTCGTGTTCTGCGCTCAGCATCTGCAGAGAAATCGTTTTTTTCTATAGAGGGGGCTGATTGTTCTGAGTAGCTCTGAGACAGAGGTAAGCAGGTTCACCTGTAAATGCACTCTTACCACGAAAGCCACCTGAGAACAGAATATGTCAGAAATGTTGTTCTGACGATTTGTCCTACTTTGTCGAAGTATCCTACTGTAGTTTATTTCGACAGATATATCTGTCGATTGGTGCTACCTTATGGAAATATCCTACCTTTATCATACACATGGGTAGATCATCTCGATGGGGTAAATAACAGTAACTAAACATCCTACCTTCATAATGCATATGGGTAGCAAGCACGGGTATGAAGCACTTGCTATTGGTTAGGTTACACCAGGAAGTTATAGTAATCATCTTGTGATAACGAGAGCATGAAGGTTTTATGTAAATGCGAAGATGTACGATTATCAATTTGAAGATGAAATTGAGTGGGATAGTTCTATAGTGGGTTCATTTTTCCATCCCTAGCCTTGTGTGTTTGTGACGTTTGCATGTACTCTTTTTGGGGGAGCTTACCTTAATTGCGTCCTCTGGTACCTGGATAATGCTCCAGACTCACTACCTGAGTATTAACAGCTATGGCAGATGCATGGGTGGATGGATGGATGGGTGAGTGATTGGATCATTCCTCAAAACAATACACCGTACATAAACACCGATCCCCATCCAGATTGCTACACATGATACTAGTCAAAGTTCAAATTAGGACACGTAAATGCTCACATGATGTCATTTGAAGGATCCATTTTTTAAAATAAAAAAAGAGCTTTGATGGAATGCCTGGGCACTGAAATTGACTCAGAAAACAAATATTTTTATTCCGAATAAAATATTTTATGCCAAATATAGTAGCATTTCCAGCGACTCAATTAAATCTGTCTGCCAGCCAGGAATGATGAATGTCACTTATGGGTTGTGGGTGCCAGGTTTATCTAAACACCGACGCACAGAGCTGGCAGAATAAACTAATTAAGGCTCGTGTCTTAAGACACCTCACACAGCCTTAAATGTGTCTGTTTGGTCACTCTAATTAAACTTTAGGCGGGAACAGTTTGTAAGAAATTCACTATGTTTTATTTGTGTTGCCCTTTAAGAAACAGTTACTTGCTGAATTTACAGCTTATCGGTTGTGAAAATGCTTAACATAACAGTTCCATTTTTCTTTTTAATGTTTTTCCCACGATGGTTCCGTTTGTAATTTCCGTAAACGTGTCGCAGTTCACGGCAATTAGTGAAATGTGCATAGCAAGATATTTTGTTTAGTGGTTTTAGTATTCACTGCAGGTTCCTGTTGCTGCCACTGCGAATTAAGATGATCCCGCGTGAGGGATGTAATGTTTTGAATCACCGGTCACTCTGCCCAATCATTCATTCACAGCAATTAGCCACGATGCACCGAAGGAATTAACTGTGACTCCAGGCAAGATAACATGGTAGGAAAAGAATGCTTAAGTGTCTCTACATGCCAGCATAAATTATAAAAGCTAAACGAGATCCCAATATGGTGAATGTATCTGTTCTAAGTGACTGATTGGCTGTTTTCATCTGGGGCGGGCGTGGGGGTCTATTATTGACCTTTATGAGCTTATACGTTTAATAAAACCAGATGCAAGAGGCAAATCCTTGTACTAAGGGTATAGCGCGGTTCCAGCACATATACCCACAACTCTGTACGTGTCCTTCAGGATACAAGAAATATAATGTTGTATTAACACTAATGTATCCTACAGAAACAGCCCAGTTTATCTTTTTAGCTCTAAATGTCAGTGAGGTCAGCATTAAAATAAATTAACAACAAGTAACTCGTGTTACATAATTTTATTTTTCAGAAGACTGCTCAGCAGTCATTCATGGGTATATTTTACAAGAGGTAATTCAGGTAAACTCGGCACTTTCATGGTAGAGTTTTATGCTCTTAACCACTATTATACTTAGTCTTCCAGCGTTACTTTTTCCTGATGTCATCTGCTCCATCGTCCCCAAATAATGTCCCTTTCCCCCCTCCCATCCCCGGGTCACGTGGTTCTTTCTGTCATTGTGCCTGGTGCCAGTGTTGTTTTTTTTATATTACTTTAGCAACCAGAGTACCTGGTTGGCATGTACTAAAAGTCTTCGGTGCTTCTGCCGTTATGTAATGCAAATTGCAGATAAGATTGTCTCTGAAAAGGCTGCAATGAAAACCATAACATACCGCTTTTTGTATGTATTCTGCATGCATAAGCAAACATTACCTATGACCCGACTCGGACCGTTACCATTTAGAATCTATATTCAAAGTGTCTAAATGCACTGTGTCGCAACTGAGAGTTACGCCATTTTTAAGAAGGAAAGTATTGTCACTCTGAGTAATTTTATGTACGAAAATAGTCACTGTAATCATTTAAGGAATAGACCGCTTTACTATGGGAATGTGTAACTGAAACAAAAAAAAATTGCTTACTTTTTAAATGTGTCTGTTTTTTCAAATATGTACTTTGTAGTTTAGATGAAGTGGCATCTCAAAAATTGGTCATAGTGTGTGTGTGTGCGTGTTCATGTGTCTGTGGATCTGTGGTTATGTATGTATTACAACTTGGGGACCAAATGTCCTCACAATGTGATAAAAACCTGTTATTTCTGGGACGTTTTTTGGTCCCCACAAGGGGAAATTCAATTTTATAAAAACCCGTGGGGCTTTCCCATGCATAGATATGAATGGAATGGAAGTTTATGGAAGTTTGTGAATACAAACTTATGTGTGTGTGTGTGCGTGTGTGTCAGTCCCCAGAAATATGTGAATACTGTACAAACTTATGTGTGTATGTGTATGCTTTGTGTGTTTATGCGTGTGTGTGTGTGTGTGTGTGCCTGTGTATGGGTGTGTCAGTCCCCAGAAATATGAGAATACAAACTTGTGTGTGTGTTTGCATGCGTGACCTGTGATATGCATGACCTGTGATATGCGTGTGATATGCGTGACCTGTGATATGCGTGACCTGTGATATGCGTGACCCGTGATATGCGTGTGATATGCGTGACCTGTGATATGCGTGTGATATGCGTGACCTGTGATATGCGTGACCTGTGATATGCGTGACCTGTGATATGCGTGTGATATGCGTGACCAGTGATGGACCAGAATCCCCTCCACGGTGTCCTCAGCTGTGCATTCTGGGATAGGCTTCATGGTCACAGTCACTCCGTACCGGAAAAATAGTTACAGAAGATGGATGGGAGGCTGTATTTCTCGCCTGTTTTCATTATGTCATTTGTGATGTTGTCATTGTTTAAATTCCAGGATGCTGTCCAGTTTTGCAGTTCAGATCACTGCATCTAGTGCGTTACCCTTCTTGTAAGCTCTGCCAACCCCTCAGGCCGGGTGAGGCGCCTCAGTGCAGCGGCACGCTTGAGTGCCGCCGAGTTTCTCCAGGGGTCTCTCCCGCATCCTCCTGCCTGACATTTCCTCAGTGTTCAGAGGCATCGGCCGTTTTCCCCGCTCCACCCCCATGCTGACATTCAGCTACAGCCCACGTGATCTCACCCCGAAGGGCCATCAATCCCGGAGCACTTTTAACCTCTCAAGCTGGATGCTGTGAAGAACTGTAAAAGATTCTGTTAAAGTGGCTTCCGGTCAAGGTTGAAAAAATGAATGTCAATGAATAGATTTATTTGGCTCATAATAGTCTCTCTTACTAAGTAAATAGGTGTATATGTGTGGTATTAATTAGTTACGCGTATGCTGAACTACTAATGACTGAGAGATATTGGGGACACTAACCACAGCAGCAATAGCAATAACTTTTAGATTGGTCCAGTAATGAAGCCAAACTTGTAAACACCCACCCCATAAAGAAGTCTTTTCTATAGCAGAGGACCAGCACAGAACCGGGAAGCTCCATCCTTTTTCATGGTTGCAGTCGTTTTATTTCTAAAGCTGGGGGTCTGGTTATTTTGACCATCTTTTGTGCAGTACCATGTTCATCCAGATCCACACATGGTGTGAGCCTGGAGCCAATCCCAGCAAGCACCAGGCACACCCTGAATGTGATGCCAGTCCGCCACAGGGCAATTCAGAGATGCCTGTTTGCCTAACTGCATGTTTTTTGGATGAAACTGCATACTTGTGAGCTCCACACGCACAGCGCCAGGCCTGGGATTCAGACCCCAGGCATGAGGCTGCAACGTCACCCAATAAACTGCTGTGCAATCCCACAGTTTTACTTGCTGTGCATATAATCAAAGATGCATTATATGTAACTGTTCTGGTCTTGTCAGATGGAAGAGGTTTTCTAAATTTGCCATTGACGAAAATCTGTAATCTCCAGAAGCTGCAAAACCCTCCACTTCCCGCAGGGTTTATCTGCCTGTCGGATACGATCAGTTACCAGGAAAACTTTCTCGCAGTTGGCGGTTGTAATCATTAAAGGGCATCGCCGGCGCTTGCCGGCCAAACAGCGGACCAGCGGGTGTTAATACCCGCCAACCTGCTGGCTGCTATAGATTAATTTCATACTGAAGTAAACGCTGATGTTGTTGTATAATGACTTTGGGACCAATTTAAGTCTCCCAAGCAGCTACGGTGCACTTTTTAAAGTTTCATTTTGCTTCGTTCATCAGCAGTTGTCTTCAGCAAATCTAAATTAAAAAAAAAGAAAAATAACGCGTTTTCTAAAACCATATTTCATCGAATGAGTATGTGAGATGATTGCAAAGCAAAATTAATCTGAGCCTCTCTGGCAGTTACACAGCGAAAGAGCTTGTTTTTTTTTTCTAATAATTATCGAGAAAAATATAATATCTGCAGCTGAGGCAGAAAGCAATGAAATACCTGACTTTTATAAAACACACTGCGAAGAAAATGTATAAGCCAGTAAGGTAAAGGGGATACATTGCAGGGTCAGGGGTTGAAAAGGCTGTTTTTCTAACAGATGTGCTTGTCTTGTTTTCTCCTGGCAGAGGGTCACCCCAACACGGCGCATCTTCGACCTGGCCGGCCGCCGACAGCTGCCCTGTCGCCAGCGATTAAGCGGAGCTGCGCATCGAGAGCTTGGCTGGGGCTGGATGCGCTCCCGGGACTGTCGTGCGCCCCTATAGGGGGCGCCTCGCCTGCCCGAGCCGCGGGCGACCCCACCGACATCCCACCGCTTTCCTAGCTAACCAGCGGCGGACGTCGCGCCCCAGCTTCTCAGACTCCCCGCGCGGCGCATTGATTTCCGGCGCCCACCGCTCAAGCTTCTTATCGATCCAGACGGTAAAAAGTCTTCATTTACACTTCGAAGAGCAGAGCTTCCAGCTAACTGCGTTAAAACGTACAGTTTTATTTTTAGCTAAATCTAACATTTATGTAAATAATAGCCACGCTTTATTTAGGAATTAACAGCCCAATGGAGCTACTGAAGTTTCTAGGCCTATATATTCATTAATCATACATAAATATAGGCCCTAGAATTTTTATGTGCAAGGCATGTATTTGAAAGCAAACAAGCTATTAATGCATTTAAGCACAGTACTAATATAGGCCCTCTCGGTAACTTGGACAGTCTTGCAGTTGTAGCTTGTGATAAATTGAACCTGGATAAATTCAAGTAAATAATTTGCCTTCATTTAAATTATTTCTGCAATAAACTAAAAATGCATTATTCAATAGGTGCATAATTATTAAAAGTTTCGCCACACTGTTAATTTTCCAGAACGTTAAAACCGTTTCTTATCCCCTTTTCCAGGATAATTTAAATGTCATTCCCATAAACCTGATGCTTTTTTACGACGTACAGGATAAACGGACCGGTTTTAGGTTGGTTAAGGTTTTGATTGTACAATGCAATGAACACCCAACTAAGAGTTAAACTTTTACCTAACACACTGCACAGATCGCACTTTACTTGTTGACCTGGTTGATGACTTCCTCTTTTTCTGCTGGACACTGCCTGGCGGTTTCCTAGCAACGAGAGGACCTGCCTGTCCATTTTTTTCCCTCAGGAAACAATGATTATGTGAGGATTCTTCAGTGGCATTTTTTTCCAGGAACATGTTGGCAGCCATATTGGTTTTGCAGTGCCCACGCTATGAGAAAAGGTTATCCAAACAACCCACTCTGTCGTGTGACACGGACACACCATAGGGTTCCCGACGTGATGGCTCCTATCGGGATAAACGGCCATTTTGGTCAGCAGGTTTGGTCAACCTCACTCTCCCACCTCCCCCTTCTCCTACAATCCGGACCTCCCCAGATCTGAGTCTCTGTCTTTTTTTTCCCACTTTCTTCATCACCTTATATCCTCTGTATTTAAAGTCATTTATTTATTATTGTTCATAGTTCATTGTGTGTCTGTTGTGTGTCATCTGTTGTGTCTAATGTTACTACTGTTATGTGTGTGTGTTGCTCTTCTGTGCCTTTTAAATTGCCCCTTGGGGACAAATAAAGTTTTTTGAAATTGAAATTGAAAATTGAAAGGTTTACCAAAACAGATGTGTTGACCACTAGGAGGCGCAGGACTCGCCCCATACGCCTACTGCCTTTCCCGGAGCCCTAGAGATCAGCCCACCTCCTTGGATAGCGGCCTCCATGCGTGGGATGAAGGGCTGAGGACCACGACGGCCAATCATTTCTGGCCATGGGCGAAACAGGGTCCCTGCCGTACCCCTCGGGAGTTCCTGTCTCACAACTGCCGCTGGCGGCAGACAGCCAAAGGGTGTCAAGGGCTCAGGACGTCATTCCGACGTTAGCATCGGCGCTAACATGCGGAGGAGTGTGGGCCGGCCTCCATCCGCTGAGTCGCCCACCAGGAGCCTTATCGGTGCCGCATGGAGGGCTGTTTTGAGGTGCTAAATTTACCTGAGCGAGTGTGTGGTCGTGGGGCTAACAGTGGGCATCCTGCGCGTCAGCGAATGTGACAACTGGGCTTGTGGTTCTCTGAAATTAGGTCCAAAATGACTAAGTTTGCAGTGATGTTCTAGAGCCCCATGCTCCTAAATGTCATTTTACCCGACTTTGGGTGCAGGCGGTGTCACGGTCAGGCACTGCTGTTGAACACAGTGACACTGAATAGACGCTACAGGGTAACAGCATGTTCCTTGTGTGATTTATGTGTGCCACAGAGGCAGACTGACTTCCCGCAACAGCAGAAAACAGCAGATAACATGTCATAACACATAACTCAGGCCTAGCGCTCATGAACTGAGTTAGCTGGAAAGGGAAACGCTCATTTATGATACTTATAGGTCAATGAGATTGTTTTCTCAGAGAAGATCTGTGTTTTTGGCCAAAACACTTTATCACAAAAACAAAAATGAAAAAAACTCTGAGGCCCTTGACATTACTTTGACTTAAATCCTGTTATTTGTATATTATATATTACTAAACATGAAAAGATCTTTTTAAGGAGCAGTCGGTCAATGACAAAACACTCAATAATTACTAATCGTTCAGTAATCTACCTTTCAAAGTAACTGTTGTTATGTCTATAATACTTGGTCTCAGTCTTATGACTAAGCAAAGATTTAAAGTGCCGAGATCTTGTGATATTTTTTTTCCATTTAGCATTATAATACAGGTATTCTGATTCTGATTAAAGAGCCACAATACTTGTCAGTTTTCCTAGTGTGCCATGTATCTCGGATGCAGGTCATAGAGCCACAATACTTGTCCGTTTTCCTAGTGTGCCATGTATCTCGGATGCAGGTCATAGAGCCACAATACTTGTCCTTTTTCCTAGTGTGCCATGTATCTCGGATGCAGGTCATGCTTATATGACCTTGTGTCTACAAGGCCGCTGCCCTCCATTGGGACCCCGGGCAGATTTCATTGACAGGTGATAATGACTTTCCGTGACACAATGTCGGAGGCCCTACTGCTCATATTAACATCGCAGAAACAGGAAGGCCAGTACAAACCCAGATACCAGCTAATACATGTGGGATTTGATTCATCATTGATTCATCAGCTATCAACAAACTGTGAAAATTAAGACCACTACGGACTTTTGCTAATTAATTATTTTCAAAAATCAAACAGGCACACACACATCTGATAAAACAACACAGCATTCTCTCATTAATAGCATAACATAATTAAAAGACCTCAAGTAATATAAAAAATGGTTCTTTTACCCTTTGTTAAATGATTTTAAATTTAGCACATTTCAAAGCAGTTATATGCGGGGTGGGGAGGGGGGGTGTTTCTGTTTCTGAGACCTCACCCAAAAAGTCACTTTGCACCCCCTCCTTAATTCCCCTCCAATCTTACAAAAACTAAATACCTACATTTTCGCTAATGTCTGCAACAGAATTTCCCCCAGGGATCAGAAAAGTCCATCTTAACCTTAAATAACTAGCTAGCCGGGTCAGAACCTAAATAACTAAAGCAGTTATTTAATATTTATTATAGTGACTGTTTGTGACCAACAGGGGGCCTTAAGCCTTGGGGGGCCCAAGAAAATGTGTGGTATATATCTCATCAATGTGCTTGGAGGCTACGCTTGCACTCAAACCAAGTCAATATACTCCATATTAAGACTACGATTTAGTATTTAGGTACCCTGGTAGGCCTACTCCAGTTGCGTGATGTCGTTTTATTTTATTCTAACATACAAAACATCTTAATTCTATTATATTTTTTTAGTGTATTGATTATTCTTTTGACGTTGGATATATACAACCAGACTGACTATTACATATGCACACCGATGAGCCATAACATTAAAACCACTGACAGGTGACGTGAATAACATTGATTACCTCATTACAATGGCACCTGTCAAGGGCACCATTACCTATTAGGCAAGTGACAGTTCTTGAAGCTGATGTGTTAGAAGCAGAAAATGGGTAAGTGTGAGAATCTGAGTGACTTTGACAAGGGCTAAATTGTGATGGCGAGATGACTGGGTCAGAACATTTCCAAAACGGCAGATCTTGTGGGGTGTTCCCAGTATGCAGTGGGCAACACCTAGCAAAAGTGATCCAAAAAAAGGCTAGTCTGTCAAGTCCGATGCCACTGGAGAGCTACTATAGCACAAATTGCTGAAAAAGTTCATTCTAGTACGATAGAAAGATGTGAGATCACACAATGCATTGCAGCTGGTTGTATATGGGGCTGCAGACCGATCAGAGTGCCGATGCTGACCCCTGTCCACCGCTGAAAGCACCTACAATGGGCACATGAGGATCAGACCTGGACCAGGGAGCGATGGAAGAATGTGGCCTGGTTTGAAGGATCATGTTGTCTATTACATCATGTGGATGACCAGGTGCGTGTGCATCATTTACCTGGAGAAGAGATGGTACCAGGGTGCACTATGGGAGCAAGGCAAGCCAGCGGAGGTAGGGCGTTGTTTGGAAACCTTAGGACCTGGCATTCATGTGGATGTCACTTTGACACGTACTTAAACATAATTGCAGACGAGGTTCACCCCTTCATGGCGGCGGTATTCCCCAATAACTGTGGCCTTTTTCAGCAGGATAATGTGCCCGGCCACACTGCAAAAATTGTTCAGGGATGGTTTGAGGATCATGAGAGTTCAGGGTGTTGACTTGGCCTCCAAATTCCCCAGATCTAATTGAGCATCTGTGGGATGTGCTGAACAAACAAGTCTGATCCACAAACCCACCTTACAATTTACAGGACTTAAAGGATATGTTGCTGACATCTCGGCTGCTAGCATGCAGGCCTGGCTTGCAATCCCCGTTCTAATTCATCCCAAAGGGGTTCGATGGGGTGGAAGTCAGGACTCTGTGTGGGACAGTCAAACTCTTCCACAGCAAACTCACACAACCATATCTTTATACAACCTCCTCAATTGATGACTGTGGATTATGCACTGGGGCACATTCATGCTGGAACAGAAAAGGGCCTTCCCCTAACTGATCCCACAACGTTGCAGGCTCAGAATTGTCCAAAATGTCTTGGAATGCTGAAGCATTAAGAGTTCCCTTCACCTGAACTAAGGAGCTTAGAGCGACCCCCGAAAAACAGCCCCACACCATTATTCCCTCTCCCACAAACTTTACAGTTGGCACAATGCAGTCAAGCAGGTAACGTTCTCCTGGTATCCACCAAACCCAGACTTCTCCACTGGATTGCCAGACAGAGAGACGTGATTCATCACTCCACAGAATATGCATCGGCTGCTCCAGAGTTCTGTGGCGGCGAGCTTTACACCACTGCATCCAACACTTGGCCTTGTGCTTGGTGATGTGAGGCTTATATGCAGCTGCTCGGCCATGGAAGCCCTTTCCATGAAGCTCCTGGCACAGAGTTTGTGCTGGAGTTAATGCCAGAGGAAGTTTGGAACTCTGCAGTTACTGAGTCAACAGAGCGTTGGCGACTTGCATGCACTATATATTTTAGCACTCGGTGACCTCGCGACCCGTTACTTTACATTACATGGTCTGTCACTTCATGGCTGAATTTCTGTTGTTCCTAAACGCTTCCACTTTGCAATAATACCACTTACGGTTGACAGTGGAATATCTAGCAGGGATGAAATTTCATAAACTGACTTACTGCAAAGGTGGTTATCCTATGACAGCACCACGCTTGAATTCATCGAGCTCTTCAGGATAACCCATTCTTTCACAAATGTTTGTAAACCTGACTGCATGGTTTTATACATGTTTTAGAAATGGGTCTGAATGAAACATCTGAATTCAACATACTGTGGTGTGTCCCAATACTTCTGTGTATATGGTGCATATTGTAATGTAGACCTATAACACTGAGTCTTATACTCAAAGTGTAAAAATGTTAAATACAAATAAATTACTGAAACGAACAAAAAATGTAATCGAATTCTTTGCAGTTAAAATGAGCCGCCCTGCTCAGTGAATGAGAAAAGCGCGACTGCAGGCTTTTTCATTCGGCTTGAGCAAATCAATATTCAGTTGTGCTCTTATTTGATTTCATCCACTTTAGGTAGAGACGCAGTCTGGAATGGGCGTGAAGTGGCTCATTTGGCGGCTACCCGCATCGCGTCAAGATTTAAAGCAATGAAAAACAGGATTCTCTATTTCCTCCTTTATTGCCATGCGTCTTTATAGATTTATGCCTTAAAACATGCCGAAGGACATTTATTCATCTTTATTTTTGCTCCAGGGTTCTGATTATAGGGTCTAGTACTGCGGGAGTGGAGCTGTTCAGCTACATCTGAAACTAGGTCGGTTTCTTCAGAGAAGATGCCCCTAGAGAAAGTTCATTGTTTAATTTTTCAATGTATTCTCCTTTTCTGTGCTATGAATTCATTAAACTATTACTTAGCCTCACAGACATCCGAAATGTATTCGGTCAAGTCTTTGCTTCATTTTGGCCACAACAAAAATGGCAGCGGTAAATGTAGGGCCCATTTCCCGCTTAAATTTACGTATTCATATTTTGACTGAAACTGCTAGTATGGTATCATTGGTATCAGGGGCGCAGCGACGGGACAGGCAGGGCAGGCAATGACCTGGGGCTCCGGGCTGCGAGGGGCCCCCGAGGGCCGCCGATTACATAGCAAATCGCAAGGGCAAATCTGCTTTATTTATGTACTTCACAAAAGTGAAGTGGAAAGGTCTCGTGTTTCTTAAATTCTTTCTTGATATTATTAATGTACACTTCACAGTAAAATAAAGGCAATGCATTTAACCATTCTGGGGAAGTGTGGAGTTTGGCTATGGCCCTCAGGGTCCCTAGAATCACCTCTGATTGGTATTTATACATCTTTTAAAACTTCAGAATGACTAAAATCCTTTCAGACTTTTAATTTCTTTATTCCTGATTACTAAACAAAGGGCTGTCTGACAAATAGCACTTTCTAGGTTTCAGTGCAGCTCTTGTAATATAAAAAGTTGAGAAGTGAATCTCAGTGTCTCCATAATCGCTCGTCACGATGGCTTCATGCTGGATGATCCTGTCATATAGCCTTGCTATTAAAGCAAACTACGGTATGTTCTGACATATGATGAGTACCTACAAATGGTCCTGGAGTACACTGATTCGGTATGAGCTGGGAGGTAGGTATCATGATCTGCAGCGACGATAAGGAGTCACCAAGGGAGCCGTAATTATTGGAGGAGCAGCTGAGTATGTCCTTCCAGTCACTCCCACATGGTGACAAAGCAGGATCCCATAAGAGGCCAAAGCCTCTCCAGTGAGATTCTCTCCTATACCCAGCGGCGCCTCCCATTTCCTGCCCAGCTTTCATACTATCCGTGCTATCGCCACATCGTTACCCCGGAGTCCAGCACAGAAAAGCAGCCC